>SJXQ01012092.1:82929-109134 GCA_006408695.1 Aepyceros melampus | reverse complement strand
TCTTTTTTGTACAGTTCTTCTGTGTATTCTTGCCACCTCTTCTTAATATCTTCTGCTTCTGTTAGGTCCATACCATTTCTGTCCTTTATCGAGCCCATCTTTGCATGAAATGTTCCCTTGGTAACTCTAATTTTCTTGAAGAGATCTCTAGTCTTTCCCATTCTGTTGTTTTCAGCTATTTCTTTGCACTGATCACTGAGGAAGGCTTTCTTATCTCTTCTTGCTATTCTTTGGAACTCTGCATTCAGATGCTTATATCTTTCCTTTTCTCTTTTGTTTTTGGCTTCTCTTCTTTCCACAGCAATTTGTAAGGCCTCCTCAGACAGCTATTTTGCTTTTTTGCATTTCTTTTCCATGGGGATGGTCTTGATCCCTGTCTCCTGTACAATGTCATGAACCTCATTCCATAGTTCATCAGGCACTCTATCTATCAGATCTAGGTCCTTAAATCTATTTCTCACTTCCACTGTATAATCATAAGGGATTTGATTTAGGTCATAGCTGAATGGTCTAGTGATTTTCCCTACCTTCTTCAATTTAAGTCTGAATTTGGCAATAAGGAGTTCATAATCTGAGCCACAGTCAACTCTCAGTCTTGTTTTTGCTGACTGTATAGAGCTTCTCCATCTTTGGCTGCAAAGAATATAATCAATCTGATTTCAGTGTTGATCATCTGGTGATGTTCATGTGTAGTCTTCTCATGTGTTGTTGGAAGAGGGTGTTTGCTATGACCAGTGCATTCTCTTGGCAAAACTCTATTAGCCTTTGCCCTGCTTCATTCCGTCCTCCAAGGCCAAATTTGCCTGTTACTCCAGGTGTTTCTTGACTTCCTACTTTTGCATTCCAGTCCCCTATAATGAAAAGGACATCTTTTTTGGGTGTTAGTTCTAAAAGGTCTTAGAGGTCTTCATACAACCATTCAACTTCAGCTTCTTCAGCGTTACTGGTTGGGGCATAGGCTTGGATTACTGTGATATTGAATGGTTTGCCTTGGAAATGAACAGAGATCATTCTGTCATTTTTGAGATTGCATCCAAGTACTGCATTTCGGACTCTTGTGGTGACTATGATGGCTATTCCATTTCTCCTAAGGGATTCCTGCTCACAGTAGTAGATATAATGGTCATCAGAGTTAAATTAACCCATTCCAGTCCATTTTAGTTCGCTGATTCCTAGAATGTTGACATTCACTCTTGCCATCTCCTGTTTGACCACTTCCAATTTGCCTTGATTCATGAACCTAACATTCCAGGTTCCTATGCAATATTGCTCTTTACAGCATTGGACCTTGCTTCTGTCACCAGTCACATCCACAACTGGGTATTGTTTTTGCTTTGGTTCCATCCCTTCATTCTTTCTGGAGTTATTTCTCTGCTGATCTCCAGTAGCACATTGGGCACTTACCAATCTGGGGTGTTCCTCTTTAAGTATTCTATCATTTTGCCTTTTCATACTGTTCATGGGGTTCTCAAGGCAAGAATTCTGAAGTGGTTTGCCATTCTCTTCTCCAGTGGACCACATTCTGTCAGACTTCTCCACCATAATTTAGTTTAATTCACTCTAAATTCTAATGAGGCAGAAACATCTCCAGAACACAATGGGCCTAGTCATTTTTTTTTCAATTCGTTTGATGGAAAAATTTTGACCCCAATACTTGTGCTGACATTAAACAAATAGACTAACAGATGTATATATATAGCAAAGATGGATTTTTTTCTGGGATCAGTTGTGAATTGCAAGTCAAGATCTGCAACCACGGTGAGCCACATGCAAGTCCCCTAATAGCAAGGGAAGGAGAATGCTTTCTTAGAGAGAAAAATGAAGGTGAAAGGGCTTTAGTAAACAATCCATGGATTATTCACTGACTGAGTCCTTGCCATAAAAGAAGAGGATTCATTCTCCTCTTGGTCTTAGTTATCATTGCAAAGCATCAGAGCTCCCCCTCTGGGCTCCAAACTCCACTTAACTGGGATTTATGTTTACCAATTTTTTACACTTCCCCCTTTTGATCAAGATCTTTCTCTGAAAGCAACACTGATCAGCAGTACCTTCCCTTGTTTCTAGGGTCTCATGTGGGAGGGAAGTGCACAAATAGGGAACCCAATAGGGTCACATTAAAGTAACAAAAAAGGAGAACTCTCAGGCATTTTTTAATCTAAACTTCATACATTATCAAGATTATAGACTTTGAAGATCATCTGAAGCTTTATGTCATTGTCAAAGTTTGACAATGAACTTCCAGCAAGCCTGGTCCAAATACCCTAGGAAAACTCTCTCATCATGACATATGCTTTGATTCTGAGAAATTTTTATTTTCAGGCACCACATGACAGTGCAGGTCCAGTAAGGGTTTAGTGTTTTCTTTAAGAGTGTCACATGAATCCAAGAGCCTATTCCTTGAAATTTGGTGGCATTAAGAGTTGGTTCTGAAGGAGATCAACCCTGGGATTTCTTTGGAGGAATGATGCTAAAACTGAAGCTCCAGTACTTTGGCCACCTTATGCAAAGAGTTGACTCATTGGGAAAGACCCTGATGCTGGGAGGGATTGTGGGCAGGAGGAGAAGGGGACGACCGAGGATGAGATGGCTGGATGGCATCACGGACTCAATGGACGTGAGTCTGAGTGAGCTCCGGGAGTTGGTGATGGACAGGGAGGCCTGGCGTACTGCGATTCATGGGGTCACAAAGAGTCGGACATGACTGAGCGACTGAACTGAAGAGTTGGTTCAGTTCAGTTCAGTTCAGTTCAGTTCAGTCGAGTTGGTTAACAGTACTTAATAGCGTCCTTTCCAGTAAAGCTGGAGAGAATACTTCAGGGAGTGTCTTTTCCAAAAGACAAAGTTTCTAGGTAGCAAGTTGTGATGCTTAAGATCTTTGTTGTCTACCAAACATGGCAATTTTAATAGAAGGAATCGGGTATTTGCAATATTGAAGTTTCTCTCCTTTCATCAACCATGGTCAAAAGAAGCAGGAGCCAAGTTCTTTGGGCATTCTGACTAAAGGTGAGAATTTCTGAGTTCCAAAAGGAGTGATTATGAAGTTTTAAAGAACAAACAGCAGTGCTGTTGACCGAGGTATTTGGAGGGCCTCTACAAATTCTGAGTCTTGATGCACCTAATGGTAAGCACAGTTAAAGCATTGTAAAACTGGCCAACAGCACAGACTTGTTAAAGCACCTGGTCAGTTAAACAGGTTCCTTGATTGCTATGAAGTTTGAGAGGAGTTCCTCAAATAGGGATAATCTTTTCCAAAAGGATTTAGCCTCAAGACAGGCAGTAACCTCTCTATAAGATAAGGTTCAGTTCAGCATGAAAACATACAGACCATGACTAAAACATACTTTCATTCATTAGACAGGGGAAGGTGTATGGAATTCATTTTTAAATCTTGAATGGCCCATTAGACAGTTTAAAATGTCCAGAATAATTAGGCTTCCCTGTGTATTTTGGACAAGTGGGAAAGGTGAGGGACTTTTTGCACCTTGTTTTATTCCCCCACCAATACAGATTTGTGAATGCTTTTTTTTTTTTTTCAGTAGACAAGTGGTTTATTACATGTACAGTGGTGAGGAGAGGAGTGGGAATTTCAGAGTCTCTAGTAGAACTCCAGAGAAACTAGAGCTTTTTATCAACCCAACAATTGTTAAATTTCCAATCTTGTTTTTCTTTTCTGAGGACAATTTTTGGGCCTCCCTATGCAGTCTTTCTAAACTACCATTTGGGGACATATCCCTTTGGACCATGACAGAGATTTTACTGCTATTGGTTTCTTTAAAGGCATGATTCCTTGCGAAAATATCAGCAAGATGATTTTCCTTAGCTTCCAGAGAGTCAAGTTTAGAATGCCTTGAAATCTTTTTATCTTTTTTTTAATTATGAAAATGTAGTAACACACAGGAAACTGAAAAATACAGAACAAGGTTACATATAGTTCCAATATATATTACAACTTCCAAGTAGAGGAATTAAGATTTTTATTTGGAGTATCAATATCAAACTCTCAAAAGTCAACAGAATGAATAGACAGAGAAGTAGAAAAATATAGTAGACCTGAAAAGTACTATGAACCAATTCAGCATAATTAAGATTTATACAATTTTCACTCAACAGTAGGATACAAATTCAAGTTCCCATAAACTATAAACTAGGAGACACTGGAACATATCCAAGGACATAAGACCGGGCACAAAAACTTGATGATTTAAGATATTGAAATCATACAGAGTCTGTTTTCTTATCACTTTGGAATTATGTGAAAGATCAATATCAAAAGATGTTTGAAAGTAACCCACATATTTTCAAATGCAATGTGGTATCTACCAACAGAGATCTTTTACTTTAGCCATTGAAAGCTTCAGTAAAGTTAGAAGACTGAAAAAACAGAGAGGGTAATTGGAGAGAAGAAAGCATTTGAATGAGAAATTACTATCAAAATGAGAAATTAACATCAGAGATATTTTTAAAACCCCATGTATTTGGAAATTAAATGTCTACTTTTAAATATGGGGTAGCTAATAAGCCATAACATGGAAATAGAAAATATTTGCAATAGAATAAAAATGAAAAGAGAATTTACCAGAAATTGTTCCATGCAGCTAAAGCTGTTCAATGCAATTAAATACAACATGGAGTCTTGAATGAGGTATGAAAACAAATAATGGACACTAGCATAAAATTATGTGAAATTTAAACAATATCTGTATTTTAGTTAATAACACTGTATCACATGTTAATTTTCTGTTGTTTTTTTTTTAAACAAATGTAGCTATTTCTTTATATTCCCAAGATTAGATTAGAAGTTTCAAGTCTCATTTAAAAATATGTTTAAGGATCACTAAAATAATACAATTTTTAGATTTTTACAAGTAATACTAGATGCCCAAATACGTGGAGCTATATCAAAGTTTTGAGTAAATATAAATTAGAAATTCATAGAATGCCCAGAAATCTTAATAGCTGAAGTGAAAGGTAAAAGTAATGTATTTAATAATTTCTGAACTTAGAGATAAATTTTATTTCCAACAAAAGTAACAAAGTCCTGTTTCCATAACATTCCAAAATCATGAGCTACTCTGAAAGTATATCTGCTATCAGAATAATATTGGCAGTTTTGTCCTTGACTAAAGTACAAATCCATGTAATAGCATTTAATTTAGCATAGTGGACTGAAGCAGTCATAGGTTAAAATGCTGCCTTAACAACATCAAAAGGAGTTGTAATAGCATAGCCAGCACAATATTTGCCACTGTGACCTTTTAAATAAGAACCATCAGTGAACTATGGGAAGTCATTGTTACCCAATGGAATTTCCTGTAGATCATTACAAGGAGTCAGGAGATGGTCCATCAGCAATAAACAGTCATATAAGACTTTGTTGGTAATAGTGTGGAGCAAAGTATCTGGGTAAAGTTTACTATAATGTAAAAGAATTATGTTAGAGTAGAGACAGTTAAGACGATTTCATAAGAGGTGAGGTGGCTGGCGGATAAATCTTGAGTGTGATAAGAACTCAGGAAAGATTCTATGAAAGAGGTATAAAATGGTTAAAGCATATTCCACAAAAATTTTCTTTGTGGCTTTAACCAAAGGGCAGTGCCCATAATGGCTCTAAGGCAAGGAGAGTAGCTCTGTGCCACAGGGTCCAGCTGCTGGCTCATGACTTGTGGGTTGATGCTGGTCCCTGTTTTTAGGTGAGTGTCCCAAGGGCAAATCACTTGCTTTTCACATACAAAAAGGAAAAGGAAATCTACTCCTTGGGATTCCCAAGGGCAGATATGTTCATCAAACTCTCTTCTAAGTGCTTGAAAGCTAAGTCACTTTGTTCTTCTTATAAAATGGGGTTTGGGTTGTTATTGTTGAGTAAAACATATAGAGATTTAGTCATAAGAGAGAATTTTGGAATCAAATTTCAGCAATAACCAACTAGCCCAGGAAAATCTCACAGTTAGTGCTTAGTTTGGGGTTATGGAAAAATTAGGACACCATGAAGTCTATCTGGATCTAGGTTTTGTCTTTGTTCTAATGTTAGATGCTGCTGCTGCTGCTGCTGCTGCTGCCACTGCGGCTGCTGCTAAGTCGCTTCAGTCATGTCCGACTCTGTACGACCCCATACATGGCAGCCCACCAGGCTCCCCATCTCTGGGATTCTCCAGGCAAGAATACTGGAGTGTGTTGCCATTTCCTTCTCCAATGCATGAAAGTGAAAAGTGAAAGTGAAGTTGCTCAGTTGTGTCCAACTCCTAGCGACCCCACGGACTGCAGCCTACCAGGCTCCTCCATCCATGGGATTTTCCAGGCAAGAATACTGGAGTGGGTTGCCATTGCCTTCTCCTAATGTTAGATGCTCTAAGTATCAAATCTGAGTTTGGGCCAACTGAAATTTTTCGTCGGTAATTTTATATCCCTTTAGGCTAAAAGCTTTAGTAAGTAGACACTGTCTTTCTGTGAAGAGGCTTCAGAAGTAGCACAGAGAAGCAAACACCCACATACAGCACACAAAAAAATAAAAAGTAGAAACTCTACTTTATTTCTCAACAAATCCTGAAGCTGACCTGGATAACATCAGGCCTCTTTTCTAGGAGGCTATTTTTCTTTGGTAAAGAAGTTCATATGTACCCATTTGTAGAAGCCACCTAGAAGAGATATCATATTTGTCTTTCCCAGTCTCACTTACTTCCCTTTGTATGATAATCTCCACTTTCTTTCCTGTGGCCAGACCTGGTATTATTTTCTCCTTCTTTATGGCTGACTAATACTGCATTGTGTGTATATAACCTGTCTTCTTTATCCAGTCGTGTCTCCTCTTACACATAGGTTGCTCCCACGTCTTGGCTATAATCTCTAGTGCTGCTGTGATCATAGGGTGCAAGTGTCTTTTAAAGGTTTGATTTCTCCAGATCTATGCCCAGGTGTGAAATTGCTGGCTCCCATTTATTTTTATGGTTCATTGTTTAAAGGACCTCCATACTGTTGTCCCTAGTGCATGTACTGATTTACATTCCCAACAAGAGTGCAGGAGGGTTTTCTCTCTACACCCACTCCAGCATTGATTGTTGGAAGTTTGGGGGGACAGCCATTCTGACTGGCATGAGGTGAAATCTCATTGGACTTTTGATTTGTCTTTCTCTAATAATTAGTGATGCTGAGCATCTTTCCATTTGTTTAATGGCCATCAGTATGCCTTCTTCAGAGAAATGTTCATTTAGGTCTTTGGCCCATTTTTTCTATTGAGTCATTTGGGTTTTTTGGTATTGAACTGCACGAGCTATTTTTATGTTTTGGAGATGATTTTCTTGTGGCTAACTTCAAAAATGAAGAACATGGCATCTGGTCCCATAACTTCATGGGAAATAGATGGGGAAACAGTGGAAATAGTGTCAAGTGTCAGACTTTATTTTTTTGGGCTCCAAAATCACTGCAGATGGTGAATGCAGCCATGAAATTAAAAGATGTTTACTCCTTGGAAGAAAAGTTATGACCAACCTAGATAGCATATTGAAAAGCAGAGACATTCTTTGCCAACAAAGGTCTGTCTAGTCAAGGCTATGGTTCTTCCAGTGATCATGTATGATGGGAGAGTTGGACTGTGAAGAAGGCTGAGCGCCGAAGAATTGATGCTTTTGAACTGTGGTGTTGGAGAAGACTCTTGAGAGTCCCTTGGACTGCAAGGAGATCCTACCAGTCCATTCTGAAAGAGATCAGCCCTGGGATTTCTTTGGAAGGAATGATGCTGATGCTGAAACTCCAATACTTTGGCCACTTTATGCGAAAAGTTGACTCACTGGAAAACACTGATGCTAGGAGGGATTGGGGCAGGAAGAGAAGGGGACAACAGAAAATGAGATGGCTGGATGGCATCACTGACTCGATGGACGTGAGTTTGAGTGAACTCCGGGAGTTGGTGATGGACAGGGAGGCCTGGCGTGCTGGGATTCATGGGGTCGCAAAGAGTCGGACACGACTGAGCTACTGAACCGAACTGAACTTGATTTGCAAATATCTTTTACCCATTCTGAGTGTTCTCCTTTTCTTCCATTTAGGGTTCCTCTACTGTGTACTTTCTTTTAAAGTTAACTCTGTCCCCTTATGTTTCTTTTTGGTTTGTTTTTCATGATTCTAAGAAGTAGATTCAAGAAAAACTTGTTGTGATTTATGTCAGAGCGTGATCTGCCTCTATTTTCCTCAAGAGGTTTACAGTATCCATTCTTACATTTAGATCTTTAAACCGTTTGCAGTTTACTTTGTGTATGGTGTTAAGGAGTATTCTAATTTCATGATCGTTTTCATTGTTTCAGGAAGCTGCACACTGTCCTCCACAGTGGCTGTACCCAATTGTCATTCCCAGCATCAGTGGAGAAGGGTTCTCTTCTCTGCACACCTTCTATAGCACATGTTGTTTGTGGAGGTTTTGACAATGGCCATTCTGACCAGTGCATGGTTATACCTTGTAGTTTTGCTTTCCTCTTCTCAATAATTACTGATGTTGACATGTTTTTGTGTGATTTTTTTCAAAGGAGTGAGTTAAACTTACCTCTTAAAATCAGCCTTTTGAATGTCTTCCCTGTTTTGAATGCTTTTGCGATGACCACCCAGGACATTTCTTGAGGGCAATTGATCTTTACGAACAGCCTGGCAGGCCTTGTGAATTTTAAGTTCCCATCAATACAGCTTTTGAAGCTGTTATGGAAAACAGTCACAAGGCAGCAGCATTTCTTCATGCTCCAATTTTTTTTTTTTTTTTGGCAATTTCATTTTTATTTCATGTTGGAATAGAGTTGATTTCCAATGTTGTGGGGCTTTTTTTAAGGTGTACAGGTGCTTGATTCAGCATATATAAACATACATCTATTCTTTTTTGGGTTCTCCCCCAACATAGATTACTATAGATTGTTCAGTAGAGGTCCCTGTACTGTTCTCTTTGATTACCTATTTGATATGTATTAATGTGAATGTTAATTCCAAAATCTTAATTTATCCCTACCCCCTAACATTTCTTTGGATGAGCATAAGTTGCTTTTCTAAGTTTGTGAGTCTGTTTCTGCTCTGTAAATTAGTTCATTTGTATGAATTTTTGCATTCCACCTGCAAGTGGTATCTTAAGATATTTGTTTTTCTCTTTCTGACTTACTTCACACCTTATGATAATTTCTCTGTCCATGTATGCTGCTGCCAATGGCATTACTTCATTCTGTGTTATGGCTGAGCAGAATTAGAGTGTATAGATGGACCACTTAGTCATCATTTTCTGGACATTTTGGTTGATTGCATGCCTCAGCTACTGTAAAAAAAAAAATGCTGCCCTGGAAACAGGGGTGCGTGTATCATTTTGAATTATGATTTTCTCCAGATATAAGCCCAGAAGTGGATTTCACGGATCGTATAGTCTCTTAAGTTTAGTTAATTAAGGAACGTCCATGTTGTTTCCCAGGGTGGCCACATCTGTTTATATCTCCACCAGAATGTAGTTGGATTCCGTTTTCCCTACAGCATCTGGGGCTTTTATTTTTCGAAGATCTTTCTGATGATGGCCATTCTGACCTGTGTGAGGTGATTCCTCATTGTAGTTTTGATTCACACAGGTTTAATATTGAGTGAGGTGGAGTGTCTTTCCAGAGCTATTTGATCTTGTATAGTGTGAGTACCATGTACCTCTTGCAATTGGCTTCTTGAAAGTCAGCCCCCTGTTTTGAATTCTTTTTCAAAGATTTACCCCAGGACATTACTTGAGGGCAGGTGTTTATTATAGCCCCACAGACCTTGTGAATATTAAGAACTTATCAGCACCACTTTTAGTTTTCGCTACAGCAAACACCAGAACATTTCTTCATGTCCTACTCTGGTTTCTCAGTCAACTAGTGTCTTAGAGTGGAATGTGCCAGAAGAAACACCGAAGGCTTGTGTCTCATTACCTCTTCCCTCTACCACTTTATTCCTGGGACACATCCCAGTTCCTGCAACACCACTTGAGGAACATGCCCTCATCTGTAGGTGGGGTGACCTTAAGAAAAGAGCCTGAGGCAGAACCCCATCACCAAAAGACATACAACCCAGGGGATTTTTCAAAGCAATTCCAGCCCAGAAGCTGAAACATTCTTTGGGTGCCCTAGGTTTGTTTTCACTGTAGGAGGGTTGGCCTGGATCTGGAGGTTGTGAGCTCATGCAGAGGGCAGCAGGCAGTCCAGGTCTGTTGGGGCTGGGGGCATGTTGGCTAACACATCCTCACCAGCCCCTCTACACTCCACACTTGGAACCTAAGCCTGCTGAGGGCCCAGGGATGAGACACCAGCCCAGCCCACAAAGGAAAAAACAGAGTCAGCATTTCTTTTTATTTTTTTTCAGTAGTATAATCTAAACTAGAGTACATAGATGCTTTAAGATATTGTAGTTTTTTTTCTTTTCCAAATACAGCAACTGGATTCATACATACATAGAGGTACATATGTTGATCTTCATGTTCTCTTCCCATTTAGGTTATTACAGAATGTTAAATAGGGATCCTGGTGCTATACAGCAGGTCTTTGTGGGTTGTTTTGTAAATAGCAGTGTGTTTATGATCATCTGAACCAGCTCATTTGTCCCCTCCTTCACCTTTCTTATTTGGTAACCATAAATTTCTAAGTCTATGAAGCTATCTCCTTTGGTAAAGAAGTTTATATGGATCCATCTGTAGAATCCACATAGAAGTAATATCACATGATACTTTTATTTCCCTGTCTCCCTTGCTTCCCTTAGTATGATTATGCCTACTTTCTTCCCTGTGGCTGGACATGGCATTTTTTCATTCTTCATGACTGAGTCATATTTCATTGTGTATATGTACCCCATCTTCTTTATCCATTCATCTGTCCTCCTACACATAGACTGCTGCTGTGTCTCAGTTATGGTACCTAGTACCACCGTGATGGTAAGGGTGCAAGTGTCTTTTAAATTTTTAGTTTTCTTAAGATCTATGCCTAGATGTGAGTGTTGGATCCCATTTATTTCTATGATCTGTTGTTTAAAACCCCTTTATACTATTCTCCTTATTGCATGAACTGATTTACATTCAAGAGTTCAGGAGGGTTTTCTTCCCTCCACAACCTTTGCAGTATTGAATGTTGGAGATTTTTTAAGATGACCACTCGGAAAGGCATGGGGTGATACCTCATTGGGCTTTTTATTTGCTTTTCTCTCACAGTTAGTAATGCATCTTCTCATGTGCTTAATGCCCACCTGTATGCCTTCTTAGAGAAATATCCAGTTAAGTCTTTGGCCCATTTGTTTATTGCACTTTTTTATTTAGTGAACTATATGAGCTGTTTGTATGTTTTGCAGATGAATTCCTGGTGCTTATCTTCATTTACAAATATTTTTTACCCATTCTCAGGGTTGTCCTTTTCTTTCTTTTATGGTGTTCTTTGCTGTGCACATGCTTTTAAGGTTTATTATGTCCCATTTGTTTCTTTTTGGCTTATGTTTCATGATTCTAAGAGATGTATTTTTAAAAATTGCTGTGATTTATGTCAGAGCATGTTCTGTCTACATTTTCCTCAAGAGTTTTATATTTAGGTCTTTACATTTAGGTCTTTAAAGTATTTGGAGGTTTTTTGTGTGCATATTGTTAGAGAGTATTCTAATTTCATTCTCGTTTCCATTGTTTCAGGAACCTTCACACTGTCTCTTTAATAGCTACTCCCAACTGTCATTCCCAGCATTGGTGGAGGAGAGTTCTCTTTTCTGCACACCCTCTTAACCACTTCTTGTTTGTTAAGTTTTTTACAATGGCCATTATAACAGGTGTGTGGTGATTCCTTGTTATAGTTTTGCTCTGCATTTCTCTAATAATTAGCAAATATCACATCTTTTCATGTAATATTTTGTCAAAGGTGTGAGTCAAACTTACCTCTTGAAATTGGCTTCTTGAAGTCTGCCCTGTTTGGAATGTCTTTTCGATGACCACCCCTTGGGCATTTATTGAGTGTAGGTGATTTTTTTTTTCTTACAGTCCCACAGGCCTTATAAAATTAACAGTCCATCTGTACAGCTTTTGAAGTTGTTTTTATGGGAAATAGCCACATGGTATTTCTTCATGTGCATTTCTTCATGTGCCATTGTTCAGTCGCCCAGTCATGTCCAGCTCTTTGCAACCCCATGGACTACAGCATGTCAGGCCTTCTTGTCCCTCACCATCTCCCGGAGTTTGCCCAGGTTCATGTTCATTGCATCAGTGATGCCATCCATCCATCTTATCCTCTGATGCCCTCTTCTCCTTCTGCCCTCAGTTTTTGCAATGAGTCATTAGTTTGTATATCAGATGACCAAAATACTGGAGCTTCAGCTTCAGCATCAGTCCTTCCAGTGAATATTCAGTGTTGATTTCCCTTAAGATTAACTGGTTTGATCTCCTTGCTGTCCAAGGGACTTTCAGGAGTCTTCTCAAGCAACACAGTTCAAAGGCATCAATTCTTTGGAGTTCTGCCTTCTTTGCGGTCCAACTCTCACAACCGTACGTGACCACTGGGAAGACCAGAGCCTTGATTATATGGACCTATGTCAGCAGAGTAACCTCTCTACTTTTCAACATACTGTCTAGGTTTGTCATCACTTTCCTTCCAGGAAGTAATCATCTTCTAATTTCATGTCTGCAGTGATTTTGGAGCCCAAGAAAAGAAAATCTGCCACTACTTCCACATTTTCCCCTCTATTTGCCATGAAGTAATGGGACCAGATGCCATGATCTTAGTCTTTTTTAAAATTTAGTCTTAAGCTGGCTCTTTCATGCTCCTCCTTCACTCTCATCAAAAGGCTCTTTAGTTCTTCTTCACTTTCTGCCATTAGGGTGGTATCATCCACATACCTGAGGTTTTTGATGTTTCTCCTGCCTATCTTGATTCCAGCTTGTAATTCATCCAGCCTGGCATTTCTCATTATGTACTCAGCATATAGGTTAAACAAATAGAGTGACAGCAGACTGCCCTGTTATACTCCTTTTCTGATCTTAAACCAATCAGTTATTCCATACAGGGTTTTAACTGTTGCTTCTTAACCCACATACAGGTTTCTCAAGAGACAGGTAAGATGATCTGGTATTCCCATCTAAGAGCTTTCCACAATTAGTCATGATCTACACAGTCAAAGGCTTTAGACATACCGTGTTTTTGTTTGTTTGTTTGTCAGTTTCATTTGTATTTCATATTGGGGTGGAGTTGGAATTGATTAAGGTGTGAAGGTGCTTGATTCAGTATACATAAAAAACATATATGTATATTTTTCATGCTTTTTCCCTATATAGATCATTAAAGTCTGTCTAGTAGAGGTCCCTTTGCTATTCAATAGTTACTTTTTGATTATCCATTTGATATATATTGTGTGAATATGTTAATTCCAAAATCTTAATTTATCCCTCTTCCCTAAGATTTTCTTCAGGTGAATAAGTTGTTTCTCTAAATTTAAGTCTGTTTTCTATTTTGTAAATTAGTTCATTTGTATGAATTTATACATTCCACCTGCAAGTGATGTCTTAAGATATAAGATATTTGTCTTTCTCTTTCTTACTTTGAACCTATGATGACCTCTCTGTCCCTGCATGCTACTGCCAATGGTGTTATTTCATTCTGTGTTATGACTGAGTAGAATTACATTGTATAGATGTACCACTTTGTCATCATTTTTTCTGTCCGTGGACATTTTGGTTGATTGTATATCTTAGTGATTATAAATACGCCACCCTGAAAACAGGGTGGTTCCTTTGAATTTTTTGAATTTTTATTTGCTTTGGATCTCAGCCCAGAAGTGGCACTTGCTGATCATAGGGTTGCTCTATGTTTAGATTTTAAAAAACTCTCATACTCTTTTTCATGGTGGCTGCACCAAATTACATCACCACTAACAATGGAGGATTCTGTCCACACATCCTATCTAGCATTTGTTCTTTGTAGATTTCTGTTGACTATGCATTCTGACCAGTGGAGGTGGTATTTCACTGTAATTTTGATGAGCATTTCTTTAATAATTAGTGATGTCCAGTATCTTTCCATGTGTTTATATTTTATAAAATGTGAGTAAAATATACTTCTTGCAATTGACTTCTTGAACATCAGTTCTGTTGAAAGGTTTTTTATCAATGATTTACCCCATGGCATTTCTTAAGGTCAGGTTTCATGTAGAGCCCTGAAGGTCTTGTGAAGATTAAGTGCCAGTGGCACTTAATCAACTCTGGCATAAAAGTTGTTGATATGGAGATGGTTACAAGGTGCCAGGATTTCCTCCTGCCAGCTCTGCTTATTAGGCAACCAGAGCTTTAGTGAAAGTGCTGATTTGGCGTTGTGATTTAGAGTGGAATGTGCCAGAAGTAACACCTGGAAGTTTGTGTCTAATTCTCCCTTTTAAAATTGAATATACTTGTATTTCTTATTGTAGCAATATCGATATACATGGTTGTGTGTGTTACTGGAATACAGAATGGTTTTCCACTTATACATATGTCTTTTAATCTTTGGAATTTTCTTATATAGCTTATTACAGAGTGTTGATAGGCCTCACTTGAAATAAATATGTTTTTGTTGATTGTCTATTTTATATGTAATAGTTGGTATATATTATAATTCTAACCTCCAACTTTAACATGCCCCCTTCTCTCTCTTGGATAACCATAAGTGTGTTTTTTACATCTCTGAGACTTTATGTATTCTCATTTCATTCCTTGGTGCATATTTTTAGGTTCCACCTGTAAGTGGTATCTTATATATTTGTTTTTTTTATTTGGACTTTTTTAACTTAGTTTGATTATCTCAAGCTTATCTAGGTTGCTGAAAATCACATTATTTCAATCTTTTTCATTGCTGAGTCATATAGCTTTGTTTACATGTATCACTTCTTTATCCATTCATCTCACTTTTGCTTCCATCTTTGATTACTGTATAGTCCAGTGGGCACATGGCTGTATATGTCTTTTCAAAATCAGGTTTTCTCTTCCTATGCTCTTCGGAGTGGATTTGAACGATCTCATGGTAGCTTTATTTTTACATTTTAGGACAGTTCCATACTACTGTCTTTAATGACTTTTACCATTTATATGCCTCAAGTACCATAAATGAGTTCTCTGTCCTCCATGCCCTTTCTATGATTTATTCTTTATAGAGTTTTGAAGATGGCCTTTCACACTGGTGCAGAGTGATCTCTCATTATAGTTTTGAGTGATCTCTCATGGTAGTTTTGCTTGCATATCTCCAATAATTCACAATATTCAGCATGTTTCCATGGGTTTTTCTTTTCAAACAGTGTGAGTAAAAGTTACTATTGATTTTTTTCCTCTTAGTATCGAGTTTTTAATTTTTTACTCTTGATAGTATCCAGTTTTTAATTTTTTTCTATTTAGTTATCCTTTTTTAAGTGCAGGAATCATTTAGAAAGCAGCTTTCCTTGTGACCATAAAACGGTCGTATTGGTAAGTTTTAAGGTTGCTGTTGGTAGAAATGGCCACAAGGTGGCAGAGTTGCTTCATGTACTTCTCTTGTTACTATGGTAACCGGAGTCTTAAGTTTGGTCCTAGTTTCTGATTGCACATCATGTGGAATATGGCACAAAAAGCCACTAAAACTTGTGTTTCATTATTTCTTTTGTTTTTGTGTTAATTTACATTAATGTTTATTTTTATTGAGGCAAAATTGACTTACAATATTGTGTTTTTTGTTTGTGTACAGAAACTTTTTTCAGTATTACCCATACATATATCTAATCATCTTGGTTTTATTTCACATATCAGTTTTACATAGTGCTTAGTATATCACCAGTTGTAAAGTAGGTGAATGTTGATTAGGTATTTTATAGATATTTGTGGGTATAAATTAATTCCAACCTAATTCACCCCTTTTACACATTATTCTTTTGGGGGAACCATGTTTGTTTTCTAAGACTGTCTATTTTAAGTTAACTCCTTGGTATGAATTTTTTTCCATGTCACCTATTAGTGGTACTATATGGTATTTGTTTTTCTGACTTACTTCACATACTATGATTATCTCTAAATTTATCTATGTCTTTGAAAATGAAATTATTTCATTTTTTCATTGCTGAGAAGTAGTCCATTTATACCTGCATCACTTTTTCTATGTCCACTTATCTGTCCAGGTATAATTTGTTTATTTTCATGTCTTGGCTGTTTTAAATGCTGCTGCAGTGCATGCTTGGGTGTGTGTGTTTTTCAAAGTCAGGTTTTCTCTGTATATATTCCTAGGAATGGAACTCCCAGATCATATGGTAACTCTATATTTACTTTTAAAAGGCTTTTCTTTAGTGGTCCTTATAATGACTGTTACCAATTATATCCCACAAACATCATTAAAGGGTCTCCTTTTTTAACCCCACTCTAGAGTTTCTTGTCTATAGATTTTTTGTTAGTAGCCTAATTGTCTTTTCTGAGGTAATAACTCATTGTAGTTTTTATTTTCATATTGCTAACAATTCACCATATTTAGCAATATTTCATGTAGAGTTTTAATTAAACATTTTAAATTGAATTTACTTACCCCTAAAAACTTTGAGGGCAGGTATCATACACAAAATGAGTACAAAAAGAAGCAGGGCAAAGACTAACAGAGTTTTTCAAGAGAACGCACTGATCATAGCAAACACTCACTTCCAATAGCACAAGAGATGATTCTACACATGGACATCACTGGATGGTCAATACTAAAATCAGACTGATTGTATTCTTTGCGCTGAAGATGCAGAAGCTCTATAGAGTCAGCAAAAACAAGACCAGAAGCTGACTGTGGCTCAGATCATGACTCCTTATTGCAAAAGTGAGACTTAAATTGAAGAAAGTAGGGAAAAACCACTAGATCATTCAGGTATGACCTAAACCAAATTCCTTATGATTACAAAGTGGAAGAGACAAATAGACTCAGGGGATTAGATCTTACAGAAAGAGGGCCTGAAGAACTATGGATGAAGGTTTGTGACACTGTACAAGAGTCAGTGATCAAGACCATCTCTAAGAAAAATAAGTGCAAAAATGCAAAATGGTTGTCTGAGGAGGCCTTACAAATAACTTAGAAAAGAAGAGAAGCTAAAGGCAAAGGAGAAAAGGAAAGATATACCCATTTGAATGCAGAGAATAGAAATTTGAATGCAGAGAATAGAAAGGAGAGATAAGAAAGACTTCCTCAGTGATCAGTACAAAGAAATAGAATAAAAGAATAGAATGGGAAAGACTAGAGATCTCTTCAAGAAAATTAGAGATACCAAGGGAACATTTCATGCAAAGATGAAATAATAAAGGACAGAAATGGTATGGACCTAACAGAAGCAGAAGATATTAAGAAGAGGTGGCAAGAATACACAGAAGAACTGTACAAGAAAGATCTTCACAACCCAGATAATCATGATGGTGTGATCACTCACCTAGAGCCAGACATCCTGGAATGTGATGTCAAGTGGGCCTTAGGAAGCATCACTATGAACAAAGTTAATGGAGGTAATAGAATTCCAGTTGAGCTATTTCAAGTCCTAAAAGAAGATGCTGTTAAAGTGCTACACTCAATATGCCAGAAAATTTGGAAAACTCAGCAGTGGCCACAGGACTGGAAAAGGTCAGTTTTCATTCCAATCCCAAAGAAAGGCAATGCCAAAGAATGTTCAAACTACCATACAATTGCACTCATCTCACATGCTAGCAAAGTAATATTCAAAATTCTACAAGTGAAGCTTCAACAGTACATGAACTGAGAACTTCCAGATGTTCAAGTTAGATTTAGAAAAGGCAGAGGAACCAGATATCAAATTGCCAACATCTGCTGGATCATCGAAAAGCAAGAGAATACCAGAAGACATCTACATCTGCTTTATTGACTATGCCAAAGCCTTTGACTGTGTGGATCACAACAAACTGTGGAAAATTCTTAGAGATGGGAATCCAAGACCACCTTATCTTCCTCCTGAGAAATCTGTATGCAGGTCAAGAAGCAACAATTAGAACTGGACATGGAAATACAGACTGATTACAAATTGGGAAAGAGTACATCAAGGCTGTATATTGTCACTCCAATTATTTAACTTATATGCAGAGTACATCATGCAATATGCACAGCTGGGTGAAGTACAAGCTGAATCAAGAATGCTGGGAGAAATATCAGTAACCTCAGATAAACAGATGACACCACCCTTATGGAAGAAACCAAAGAGGAACTGAAGAGCCTCTTGATGAAAGTGAAAGAGGAGAGTGAAAAAGCTGGCTTAACACTCAACATTCAAAAAATTAAAATCATGGCATCTGGTCCCATCACTTCATGGCAAATAGACAGGGAAACAATGGAAACAGTGACAGACTTTATTTTCTTGGGCTCCAGACTCACTGTAGATGATAACTGCAGCCATGAAATTAAAAGACCCTTGCTCATTGGAAGGAAAGCTGTGACCAACCTAGACAACATATTAAAAAGCAGAGACACTACTTTGCCAACAAAGGTCCATCTAGTCAAAGCTGTGGTTTTTCCAGTAGAAGTGAGAGTTGGATTATTAAGAAAGCTAAAAGCCAAATAATTGATGTTTTTGTACTGTGTTGTTGGAGAAGACTCTTGAGAGTCCCTTGGACAGCAAGGAGATCAAACCAGTCCATCTTAAAGGAAATCAGTCCTGAATATTCATTGGAAGGACTGATGCGGAAGCTGACTCTCCAATACTTTGGCCACATGATGCAAAGAGCTGATTCACTGGAAAAGACCCTGATGCTGGGAAAGATTGAAGGCAGGAAAAGAAGGGGATGACAGAGGATGAGACGACTGGATGGCATCACCGACTCAATAGACATGAGTTTGCGTAAGCTCCGGAAGTGGTGATGGACAGGGAAGCCTGGGGTGCTGCAGCCCATGGGTTCGCAGAGTCCGCCGCGACTGAGCGACTGAACTGAACTGACTCATACAGCCCAGCAGTTGTTCTGAATATTAAGCGCCCTTGGCAACAGTTTACCTACTCCAGTATTCTTGACTAGAGAATCCTGTGGACAGAGGGGCCTGGTGGGCTGCTGTCCATAGGGTGGCACGGAGTCGGACACAACTGAAGCAACTTAGCATGCAAGCATGCATTGGAGAAGGAAATGGCCACACACGCCAGTATTCTTGCCTGGAGAATCCCAGGAACAGAAGAATCTGGTGGGCTGCCTTCTATGGGGTCGCACACAGTCCGGCATGACTGAAGCAACTTAGCAGTAGCAGCAGCAACAGTTTTAAAATTGCTATTCTGGGAAATATCCACATGATGGCAGTGTTTCCCTTACCAAACTGGCTACTCAATGAAAGCCTTAATGCAGGTCCTAGTTTGGGGATGTAAATTAGAGTGGAATATACCAGAATACACAGCTAAATTCTTGACTTCGTTCCCTCTTTTTTTAATTAAAAAATTAACATTAATTTCTTATTATAGTAACATTGATAGACAAGGTTCTGTGTTTTGTGGGTGTATGTGCTTGGTCTCTCAGTTGTGTCTGACTCTTTGTGACCCCATGGACTGTAGCCTGTCCAGGCTCTGTCCATGTGATTTCCCAGGCAAAAATGCTGGGGTGGGTTGAATAGTTATATACATACACATGTGTTTATTCATTTAAGGATTTTTTTCCCCATATAGGTTAAGTACAGAGTATTGATAGACTTCTTTTGGGATACATAGGTTCTTGTTGATTATCTCTTTTTAGGTAATGCTTGTAACTGTTAAATCTAAACTTTCAATTTGTTCTTTGCCCCCTTCTTTCTTCTTTGGTAACCTTAAGTTTGTTATTTAAGTCTCTGTGTGTGTTTATGTTTTGTCAATTTATTCATTGGTGTCTATTTTTAAGTTCCACCTGTAAGTAATATCTTATATTATCTGATTCTAATGCTCTTGATTACCTAATTTTATTTACGTTCCTGAAAATACCACTATTTCATTCAATAGCTGAGTCATAGTGCATTGGTCCAAGTATCACTTCTTTATACTTCATCTCTCCATAAACATTTGGTTTCTTCTATTTATGGGCCATTGTAAATAGTCCAGTGTGCCCTTTGCAACATGTACCTTTGGTTTTCTCTGCCGATATTCTTCAGACTGAGTCTGCATGATGTCCTAGCAGCTCTATTTTTACTTTCTAAAGGTAATTCCAATTGCCTTCTGTTATCTTTTCTGCAATTATTTCTTCGTAGATTTTTCACGATAGCCTTTCACTCTCCTTGCCTTTCAGCAAGGAGATCCAATCAGTCCATCCTAAAGGAAATCAGTCCTGAATATTCATTGGAAGGACTAATGCTGAAGCTGAAACTCCAGTCCTTTGGCCATCTGATGTGAAGGACTGACTCACTGGAAAAGACTCTGATGCTGGAAAAGATTGAAGGCAGGAGGAGAAGGGAAAAACAGAGGATGAGATGGTTGGATGGCATCACCGACTTAATGGACATGAGTTTCAGTAAGCTCTGGGAGTTGGTGATAGACAAGGAGGCTTGGCGTGCTATAGTCCATGGGGTCGCCAAGAGTCGGATATAACTGAGGGACTGAACTGAACTGAACTGAACTGACCCACAGCAGAGTATATAGAAGGGGTTGCAATTTGTCCTGCATGTTGGGAGAGACTAATGGGGAAGAAGTAATGAGGCACTAACCCTTGGGTGTGTGCTGTGGCATATTCCACTCTCATTTGAAACCAGAAATACGATGTTCTCTAAAGCTCTTGTGTTCCAATGGAGAATGGTGAAATCCTGCCGCCTTGTGGTCGTTTCTCGTAACAACACTTTTACAACTGGTGCTGATGGGAACTTAATACTCACAAGGCCTGCAGGCCTGTCAATGACGCCTGCCTTCAAGAAAGGGCCTGAGGTGGGTAACTGCATAAGAATTTAAAACAAGGCAGGCTTCAAGAAGCCAATGTTAATGGGTACATTTTACTCACACTGCTTAAATTAAAAAAAAAAAAAAACCCACACATGTAGGGCTCCTCAGTTCAGTTTAGTTCAGTCACTCAGTTGTGTCTGACTCTTTGCAACCCCATGAATCACAGCACTCTAGGCCTCCCTGTCCATCACCAACTCCCGGAGTTCACTAAAACTCATGTCCATCGAGTCGGTGATGCCATCCAGTCATCTCATTCTCTGTCGTCCCCTTCTCCTCCTGCCCCCAATCCCTCCCAGCATCAGGGTCTTTTCCAATGAGTCAACTCTTCGCATGAGGTGGCCAAAGTATTGGTGTTTCAGCTTCAGCATCAGTCTTTCCAATGAACACCCAGGACTGATCTCCTTTAGGATGGACTGGTTGGATCTCCTTGCAGTCCGAGGGACTCTCAAGAGTCTTCTCCAACACCACAGTTCAAAAGCATCAATTCTTCGGTGCTCAGCTTTCTTCACAGTCCAACTCTCAAATGCATACATGACTAGTGGAAAAACCATAGCTTTGACTAGATGGACCTTTGTTGGCAAAGTAGTGTCTCTGCTTTTTAATATGCTGTTTAGGTTGGTCATAATTTTTCTTCCAAGGAGCAAGCAACTTTTAATTTCATGGCTGCAGTCACCATCTGCTGTGATTTTTGAAGCTCAAAAAATAAAGTCTGACACTGTTTCCATTGTTTCCCCATCTATTTCCCATGAAGTGATGGGACCAGATGCCATGATCTTAGTTTTTTGAATGTTGAGTTTTAGGCCAACTTTTCCACTCTCTTCTTTCACTTTCATCAAGAAGCTCTTTAGTTCTCCTTTGCTTTCTGCTGTAAGGGTGGTGTCATCTGTTTATCTAAGGTTATTGATATCTCTCCCAGCAATCTTGATTCCAGCTTGTACTTCATCCAGCCCAGCATTTCTCATGATGTACTCTACATATAAGTTAAATAAGCAGGGTGACAATACACAGCCTTGATGTACTCCTTTTCCTGTTTGGAACCAGTCTTTGTTCCATGTCCAGTTCTAACTGTTGCCTTCTGACCTGCATACAGACCTACTGTGGTTGCTATGGTCTAAAATTGGGGCAACTGTAAGGAAGGAGGCTGGAGTTGGGAACCCCAACTAAAGGAGATGTGCAGACCAGATGAAATTTTGAAGTTCTTTTAGCCCAAAGTTTCCAGCATCCTTTGGGGGCATTAGTTTTGGTTTAACTGTGGAGGGCCAGTCCTGATCTGGAGGTTGTGGTTTCATACAGAGGGGACAAACAAGACAGGCCCATTGAGGGCTCATTTGCTGGCACATCCTTACCTCCCTCAGCTCAAGGACAGTCTACCCTTGGGTCTTAAGGCTGTTGAGGCTCCAACGATGTGATCCCAGCCAAGGTGACAGAGGCCTGAGGGGAATATAGTAGGCATTTTATTTTATTTCTCAGTTTAATGGTTATTTTATATTAGACTATTTTCATTTCCAATGTTGTGTTCATTGTAAATGTACAGAAACAAGATTACAGACCTATAGATATAGACCTCAATCTAGTCTTCTTCAGAAGGCTTTGCCCCATAGGTTATTTCAGAGTGTTGAATATGGTCCTCTATTGTATACAGTAGGCTCTGGTGGATGATCTGTTTTTCTATAAAAAAGTGTATATATATTAATCCCAACCTCTCAATTTATTCCTCATCCCCAAAATCTATATGCATATAATTATGAATCTCTCTATATATGCAGATATGATCATCTCTATTCATATATAGATGTACAGGTATGGGCTTCTCAAGTGGTACTAAAGAGCCTGCCTACCAATGTAGGAGACCTAAGAGATGCAGATTCGATCCCTGTTTCAGGAAGATCCCCTGGAGTAGAGCATGGCAACCCACTCCAGTATTGTTGCCAGGAGAATCCTATGGACAGGGGACCCTGGCAGGCTACAGTCCATAGAGTGGCAAAGAGTTGGACATGACTGACCTAGCACACACATATGCATACATATAGATATATATCTCTCTATATATGTAGGTATAAATGTTTTATACATATAGACATGAATGTCTCTATACATATAGACATAAATATCTCTACACATACAGATGTAAATATCTATATACATATAAATATTCATATACACTTATATATAGACTCTGCTCTGTTCTGGATTCTCCCCAAGGTTTTGAGGAACATGACCATCTCCTTGATGCTTTCTATCTGTTCTTAAAACAATCCACCCATTTGGGAACTTGAGGGTTTCTACTCTTTATAAACGAAATAACATGGGTGGTAGATTGATGGCCTTATGTTTCCAACTGGCCATATGGACTTCATGCAAGCCATCATAAAGGAGAAAATATGGGCCATGGGACATGGAGGGTAAAATTACCCTAAAGGAGCAGGAAATTTTTAAAAGTTGTTCTTAAAGAAATACATACTTCAGTTACAGGGAAAGTAATCATTCTGTTCCCATATTTTACTTTTAGGGCAGTAATTTGGAATTCCTGTACTTGAGAAAAGCAACTTGAGATATTTCCAAAGGAAAGATGTTATCTTCAGATAAAAGATTATTTTTCAGTCTTTGGTTTTATATATTTCTTTCTTAATAAGTTCACCTGCTTCAGGGCAAGGTTTGTTTCATATGGCAAAGTATCTTGTTGTCTATCAAGATTCCTGCTCCATTTTATCTTGTTTGAGATGCCTGGATTACAGTTATTTGGGGCCTGTGGTAAAAGGAATCTTGGGTAACAGAATGACAAACTGAAACATTTAACAATGCTGTAGCTGTGTGAGTTCCTTTGGGATGTCAATAGAATTGTGATGATCCAAATCACATCACAGGAAGTACATCTGCAAGCCAATGATAGAGTAGAAAGGCAGTTTTGTATTTACTGTGACAGCAGGGATTGAAGGATGTGATGGAGGCATGAAGGGTGAAAGCAGAGGGCCTTTCCTGCATGGTTCGTGAAGTGGCAGGTAATCACAGCAGCTGCCACCCCCTAGGACAGTGTGGTCGAGAGTTAAGCCCTGGAGCAGAAATCAGAACATCACTTTACAGGCTTGGTCTGCTGGAATCACAGATTGGTTTCTAGTTTCTACAGGTATTAAATAAAACCAGGGTCTTGCTTTCACTGTTTCAGAAATTCTTAGGACTACAAGTAAAACAAAACTTAGTTGTTACGTGGGAGACTGTTGTACTAACTACACAAAGCTCTGAAATAAGGGGGCATCATCTTTCCCAGGTACATTTGACAGGTCATGCCAGACTTATATTATGAAATCCTAAAATTTAAGTTACTGAGTATTACTTCAAGAAATCACTTGGCATCAGCATGATTTGAAACACAAATGTAAAAACTGAAACTGCAGGGGCTTTCCTGAGGTTCAGTGGTTAAGAATCCACCTTCCAATACAGGATACATGGGTTCAATCCCTGGTCAGGGAACTAAGATCCTGAATGCCATGGGCCAACTAAGCCTACACACTACAACAACACAGTCCACATGCTCAGAAAGCAGTGAACCACAACTAGAGAGAAGCTCATGCATCACAACTAAGAGACTGCATGCTGCAACTAAGACCAGATGCAGCCAAAAATCAATAAAAGAATGAAAACCTGAAACTGTGTAAGAGTTGTTGATTAACTTAGATGTTCTTAAGAGGTGGATATATATATACTTAATTTATAAAATATTTTAAATAGAATAATAAACAGGATAAATTTGAATTTGATAAATGAGATTGTGACAATATTATATTGATTTGACTATAAAGAAAGCTGAGTGCCGAAGAATGGATGCTTTTGAACTGTGGTGTTGGAGAAGACTCTTGAGAGTCCCTTGGACTGCAAGGAGATACAACCAGTCCATCCTAAAGGAAATCAGTCCTGAATATTCATTGGAAGGACTGATGCTGAAGCTGAAACTCCAGTCCTTTGGCCACCTGATGTGTAGGACTGACTCATTTGAAAAGACCCTGATGCTGGGAAAGATTGAGGGCAGGAGGAGAAGAGGACGATAGAGGATGAGATGGTTGGATGGCATCACCGACTCAATGGACATGATTTTGGGTGGACTCCGGGAGTTGAGATGGACAGGGAGGCCTGGTGTGCTGCAGTTCATGAGGTTTCAAAGAGTCGGACACAACTGAGCAATTGAACTGAACTGATGGGACCGGATCCCATGATCTTAGTTTTTTTGAATGTTGAGTTTTAGGCCAGCCTTTCACTCTCTTCTTTCACTTTCATCAAGAGGCTCTTCAGTTCTTCTTTGCTTTCTGCCACAAGGGTAGTGCTATCTGCATATCTCAGGTTACTGATATTTCTCCCGGCAATCTTGATTCCAGCTTGTGCTGCATCTAGCCTGGCATTTCTCATGATTTCCTCTGCATATAAGTTAAAGAAGCAGGATAACAATATACAGCCCTGATGTACTCCTTTCCCAATTTGGAACCAGTCTATTTTTCCATATCCGGTTCTAACAGTTACCTCTTGACCTGCATACAGTTTCTCAGGAGGCAAGTAAGGTGATCTAGTAGTCCCATCTCTTTAAAATTTTCCATAGTTGGTTGTGATCCACACAAAGGCTTCGGCATAATCAATAAAGCAGAAATATATGTTTTTCTGGAACTCTCTTGCTTTGTCTATGATCCAATGGATGTTGGCAATTTGATCTCCAGTTCCTCTCTCTTTTCTAAATCCAGCTTGAACATCTGGAAGTTCTTGGTTCACATACTGTTGAAGCCTGGCTTGGACAATGTTGAGCATTACTCTGCTAGCATGTGAGATGAGTGCAATTGTGCGGTAGTTTGAACATTCTTTGGCATTGCCTTTCTTTGGGATTGGAATGAAAACTGACCTTTTCCAGTCCTGCAGCCACTGTTGAGTATTCCAAATTTGCTGGCATATTGAGTGTAGCACTTTAACAGCATCATCTTTTAGGATCTCAGAAAAGTTGCCCAGGCTCTAGAGGGAAGAGCAGATATAAAGTGGCCGCTAGACGGCGCCCGACAACAGGCACAAAACGTCTTGGGGAAGAATTCCATCGCTGGAAGGCCGCGGAGAACTCAGCAGCACGGGCCTTTTAAATGCTGAGTCTCGTCTCAGGGAGTCTTCTCTGAGCTACCCATGGCTCGGCTAGGTACAATATAGTACTGCGCGATGCAACGGAGGGGTCTGGAGGGGAGGTAGGGGAGGGCTGGGAAGATATCACCAGGAGCCTGCCACGAAGGAGATACGCTCCCCATGCGATTCCTGAGTGGGGTAAAAGTCCAAGGAAACGCCAGCGAGACCTGATGCAGCTGTCACAAGTTGCCCAGAAAAGCACGAGCGAGATGGGAGGGGGGGGCTTCC
>SJXQ01012092.1:55634-82495 GCA_006408695.1 Aepyceros melampus | reverse complement strand
AGGAGGGGGCGGAAGGAAGAGGGAGGGAGGGAGGGAGGGAAAGATGGGGAGGAACAGAGCGGGGACGAGGGAGGCAGGGGTAGGTTTGAGGTTGCACCAGAAAAAGTCCTGAATGCTTGTGGACTCCAGGTAGACCCTGGACCAGCAGTCCAGCTTAGTGTGTGAATTCTCTGCAACTCAAACCCTCATTAAAAAAATGCTGTAGGTACCTGGGAAATGAACACAAGGAAAGCTAGGCCCTAGACTCTGGCCATAGGGGACAGGTGGAGGGGGTTCAGATGATGCTACATTTGTCTGACCGCAGCAGGTTGAGAAACCTCCATTGGTAGACCGTAACTGCCAGGGCCTCCTTCTCCACCACAAACTCTCCTACATTTCTTCTTTGCCATATGAGAGATCCCAGCGAGCGATGGACACCAGTTACTCCCAGCCCCAAACTGGCATGCAAAAAGTATGGTATGGTGAAAAACAGGTTTATCTCACATCTCACTGCTAGGCACAGAGCCCTGGGGCACAGCAATTCACATAGCAGCAAACCTCCTGCGCAAACACTACTCACCCAGGTGGGGTCAAGGTAGGGACCCTGGATGCACAGAAAGCCCTGATCATGGCTGACAGTGTGTATGACTGTTCTCTTATTGAAAGCAGCACCACTGCTTTCCCTGCCAAAAGTACCTCAAGCAAGCAGTAGTCAGTCAAAGGAAAATTTGGTGTGCTGTGATTTGGGGCACCATGTCTGCACTTGTGCAGACTGAGGGCCCACGGGCCCTGCAAAGTCACCACCAAATCCACAACCCCATGAAGGCACACAACGTAAGTGATAATTAAACAAGGATTGCTCACACAGGTAAGCCTCAGATGCCCCACAAACTCCACGGGGGCCCATCTCCCCAGACAGAGAGCATGTGTGCACACAGGGTGGCCACGGTACAGTGTGGTGCCCCAGCCTGGGCACATGGGCTGTGGGAAAGGAAAAGGCCTCCCCACTGCCCTTTGGCGAAACTTCCCTGACACCCAAGGAGGTAAGGCCCATGAGACTTTAAACCTCCACACCTGTGTAGTGCCAGGTAATTAGAAAGAGTAAGTCAGGCAAGGCAGGTATGGAACACCCCACAACCTCTGTCTCATCACTGACAACCACACTAGTTCTATGGCCACCTAAGGGAAGCAGACCTTAGCACTTTGGGCCTCTGACTGGGGCCCAAGAGGCACCATCACACTACATTCTCAGTCCTGCTGCTATCCAGTGCTACCCCAAAATGCAAGTGCCCCTATGCTCTTTCACACTTAACTCTCAGCCCTCCCTGTACCTACTCCCAAGTCTTGTAATAGAGAGTAGGGACTGAAACAAGAAGTGGGTCACAAGTCAGCAGAGCACAATGGGAAATACAGTCAGACAGGGTCAGTCTTGAAGTTTAGAGGGTGAGGAGAAATGTAAGGTTGGCAGGACTAGAGCTGATAACCAGAGAACCAGTATAAGGTAGACAGCAACAGGCAGTAGTAGCCACATGGATGTCAAAGCCCTTGGGATTGCACCACACATCCCAAGAAGTACTGAAGTCAACATGCTGGTGTTGCTGGTTCTAAGTCACTTCAGGTGTATCTGACTCTTTGCAACCCCATGGACTATAGCCCACCAGGTTCCTCTGTCCATGGGATTCTACAGGCAAGAATAATGGAGTAGGTTGGCATTTCCTCCTCCAGGGGATCTTCTCGACCCAGTTATCAAATCTAGGTCTCTTAGGTCTCCTGCATTGGCAAGCGGGTTCTTTACCACTAGCATCACCTAGGAAGCCCAAAGTCAACATGTGAGCAGTCAAAAATCAGGGGTGACCAAGACAAAGTTACAGGAGACACAGTCCCCAAACCCTGAACCCACCTCCCAGTAGGTGGGGTGACCTGGCAGAAGACATACCAAAGGCCTCATGGACATGGTTGCCCTGAACATCTAAGATGGGAATCGAGGAGGAATATTGAGGAAACCAGTAGGGAGATGACAAGAAGCCTCCCCCCACCAGTCCCTTCCCCACCACCTCATGTCTTCTGCCCTTAACACCACCACCACAAAGGTGGAAGGACAGCCTCCACACATTATTCCCTCCTTTCCATGCAACACCAGTGGAGCTCCCCAGTGGCCCAAGATAGCACTGATACTGCTATGCTCTTGCTAATGATCCTTTCACAGGTTGACCTGTGGAAACAAGCTATGGAAACCTTGTTATTTTTACTTCCTCTAAAGTTCAACCATCACCACCTGGCACTACATCAGGGCCATTGGCCAACCCCAGAAGAGCCACTTGGAGGGCCTCACCAAAACATTCTTACCAGTAGTAGTGATGGGTGGTAAGAACCAGAAAACAGAGACTCAACACAAGCTTAAAACCTGAGTTCTCTCTTTACTTAGAGAACTCAGCAGCATGGGCCTGGGAACTCCTCAATCTTGAATAACTGTGATCTCCATCACAAAAAGGGTTCAGCGGGTTACCTCCACCTGCTGATAAGAGTGCAGGCACATGTTCAGCCATTCAGTGTATCACGTGTGTAGCCCTAGCGATCTAAAACCATCACAGACCTGTTTTTCTTCAATTTGGGGTGGCTGAATGCCACCTGTATCTCTAAGAACTTTAGAAGACACTGCTCAAGGATCATATAACGAGTTGGCATACCAGACTATCTTTCATTATTGGAATTAATCAGAGAAATCACTCAACCAGTGGCCATGCAGCACCACCCACAAAATCACTAAAGAGCTATCTGACAATCCTGTCCATGTCAGATTTCCTCTGTTGAGTCAAGTTAAGACATTAACTCCAGCTCCACTCCACTCCTGGTGATGCCTTTTCACCAATTCTTTTAAGTTGCAGCTTTGCAACCATACCCCCCAAGAAACCAAAAACTTTCATTTCCCTTCAGCTGTCCAGCAGGATATGGGAAGAACAACACAGCCACATTGTCAGTCACTATCAGCTATGGTCAGAATCATGATGGTGTCTGATCTTTGAATCTCCAACTTTCATTCATGATTAATAAAAACATTCTTGGCACAGCTCTCTGGTCCATCTTGCACAGTTCAAGAATTTCACCTACAGTGTGTAATAAGAATATCCCAGTATCTCTTAACTGTGGCCTGTTTTGAAAATGAACAAAATAGGACCACAGTTGCATTTCATTATTCCTAGCTGTGATATCCCAGTGGCTCAGACCTGCTTTGAACATCCGAGCTTTTTCAATGCAAATGCTTCTGGACCCACAGACATTTGGCTAACAGTTTGAGGAGTACCAAGAGGCAGGGATGGGCAATGACTCTCTTTCATGATGGACTGGCCGCCCACTCCCAAAATCATGCCAGACGTGTTTTAACTGCAACATTTCTAATATGCCCTATTGTAGATGGAATTCCTGACTGCCCTTCAGTGGATTCTTGTGAAATAATTTATCTCTCTTTTTTTGTGTGTGTGTGGAATGATTTAAAGCAGTCATCTATAGGACTTGGAAAATCAAAGAGGGTCCTTTCATCACTACTTTTCTGGGCCAGGCATCTGTCACCTGCATACCTACTGCCTTCCTTGAATGTGCAGGCTCCCTCTCCTGACTCAAACCCTGATTCCCCATCACTCATAAGTAGGTATGAGAACTACCATCAAAGGCGGATTAGGCAAACACTTGAATGAATCACCAGAGCCAATGGTACACATCACCCAGTCATGGCCATGGGGAGAGTGTTGTTGCATCTGATAAATGCATGCATTACTCTGGCGTGAAAGAAATCATCACTCATTGGCATGTAGTCAACTCTAGCATTGCCTATTATCCAAGTAGGAGACAAGTGAGTGACCAAAAGAATCAACTGATTTAGTGAGCCATACAGTTTTAGTCCCATGCATACTTATACATGCTTTAATCTTTGAGACCAGTATACACTAACAGCAGAAACAACCAGGTCGTGCGCATTGCAAGGACTCAGAGAATCAGCTCAAAAACATCCCAGGCATATGGAACACAGGCCATTGGGAATGCAGCAGTGGGTGGCAGCACTCACCTCAAGGTGAGAGAGGGGGAAGGGAAACATTGTGGCCCAACCAAATAGCTGCCCAGGGCAAGGATGGCTAACTACCCAGAAGAAAAGAAGAATCTCTTAGTGCCCCTTTATGGCATGGGAGTGGGACTGGGGCACCAGGCCATTTCCTCAAGTCTAGCCAGCATATCAACTGCTCTTGTGTACACAGTGGGCAGTGTGACCAATCACAAACCCATCTTGAACTCACACACAGGAGAGCTCACCAGAGCCAGGCAAGTCAAGGGTGGGCAGTCCATCTCCCACACAATGCTTCCAGCAGTCTGGAGGCAGCAATGGACATGGAGCAGGGTCTTGGTGGGCCCAGGAAACAAGGCACTGAAGGGCATGACACTGAAGTTACCAGACCTGATGGAAAGAGGTGATAAGGCTGGGAAAGAGGATAGGCACTGGAAAAGCAGTAGGGGAAATGGACTGAATGCTGCTACAAGGGGTGTGGTATTGTCAACAAAACATGGATCCAAGTCAGATACCAGGGAACAACACCAGGTCTCATTGTCACATGGCTCTAGCAGAGGGATACTCCCACACATACTTGCTGCTGAACCTGCATTGGGTCCAAGAGCTCTCAATCTGAGGGACCCTCCAACCATGACAGCTGGGGATGACACACAGGCTGAGGTTATTTCAATCCTGTAAGTACTGTGAGCAGTCATCTGGGCAGAAGAGGGCCAGCATGCACACAGGTTGAGGGTCACTTTAAGGGAAATTAAGTAGAAGCAATCTTGTTCAGTCTACAGAGACAGGAAAGCAGAGAAGGCCTCTAATCTTGCTTATGACCTGCCTGGACACTGCCCTGACTACATATAAGCTAGCGAGTGCCAGCCAAGAGTCAAAATAGATAAGATAGGGAATGGGTCTTGGGATTCTTGAGCCCCTGGAGGAGGTCTGCCCAGCCACCCTGGGATTTAATAAAATCCTATGACTAGCAAGATAAACCAGCATTGTAAAAAAGATTAATGTGAACTCCTAGGTTCAGCAGATGCAGGCTCTAGAGCACAGGCTCAATAGTTATGACTCATGGGCTTTTTGTTGTCCACAGCATGTGAGGTCTTCCTGGATCAGGGATCAAACCCATCTCTTGCATTGGCAGACAAATTCTTTTCCACTGAGACACTATAAAAGTTCCAAAGTAATTTTTACTTTTTTTTTTAGTTTCTTAAATTAATTTACTTTTTATTGAAAGATAATTGCTTTACAGAATCTTGTTGTTTTCTGTCAAACCTCAACATGAATCAGCCATGAAAGTGAAAGTGAAGTCGATCAGTCGTGTCTGACTCTTTGCGACCCCAGGAACTGTAGCCTACCAGGCTCCTTCATCCATGGGATTCCCCAGGCAAGAGTACTGGAGTGGGTTGCCATTTCCTTCTTCAGGGGATGTTCCCAATCCAGGGATTGAACCCAGGTCTCCCGCATTGGAGGCAGATGCTTTAACCTCTGAGCCACGGTATACATATATCCTTTCCCTTTTGAAACTCCCTCCCTCATCCCACCCCTCTAGGTTGATACCGAACCCGTTTGAGTTTGCTGAGCCTTACAGCAAGTTTCCGTTGGCTGTCTACTTTACATATGGTAATGTCAGTTTCCATGTTACTCTGTCCATACATCTCACCATCTCCTCCCCTCTCCCCATGTCCATAAGTCTGTTCTCTATGTCTGTTTCTTCATTGTAAAGAGAAATAAATAAATTTGCCCTGTAAATAAATTCTTCAGTACCATTTTTCTAGATTCCATATGTATGTTGCTGCTGCTGCTCTAAGTCGCTTCAGTCGTGACCGACTCTTTGCGACCCCATAGACGGCAGCCCACCAGGATCTGCCGTCCCTGGGATTCTCCAGGCAAGAACACTGGAGTGGGCTGCCATTTCCTTCTCCAATGCATGAAAGGGAAAAGGGAAAGTGAAGTCGCTCAGTCGTATCCGACTCTTCGTGACCCCATGGACTGCAGCCCACCAGGCTCCTCTGTCCATGGGATTCTCCAGGCAAGAGTACTGGAGTGGGGTGCCATTGCCTTCTCCCATATGTATGTTAGAATCTGGTGTTTACCTTTCTCTTTCTGCTCACTTCACTCTGTATAATAGGGTCTAGGTTCATCCACCTCATTAGAACTGACTCAAATGCATTTCTTTTTATGACTGAGTAATATTCCATTGTGTATAGGTACCACAACTTCTTTACCATTCATCTATCAATGGACATCTAGGTTGCATCCATTTTCTAGCTATTGTAAATAGTGCTGCAATGAACAATAGGATACATGTGTCTCTTTCAATTTTGGTTTCCTCAGGGTATATGCCTAGGAATGGGGTTGCTGGGTTATACAGTGATTTTATTCCTAGTTTTTTAAGGAATCTCCATACAGTCTTCCATAGTGGCTGTATCAATTTACATTCCCACCAACAGTGCAAGAGTATTCCCTTTTTCCCACACCCTCTCCAGCATTTATTGTTTGTAGACTTTTTGATGAGGGCCATTCTGACCAGTGTGAGGTGATATCTCATTGTAGTTTTGATTTTTAATAATGAGCAATGCTGAGCATCTTTTCATGTGTTTGTCAGCCATCTGCATGTCTTCTTTGGAGAAATGTCTGTTTAGGTCTTTTTCCCACTTTTTGATTGGGTTGTTTGTTTTTCTGGCATTGAGTTGTATGAACTGCTTATATATTCTGGAAATTAGTCGTTTGTCAGTTGTTTCATTTGCTATTATTTTATCCCTCTCTGAGGGTTGCCTTTTCACCTTGCTTAGAGTTTCCTTTGCTGTGCAAAAGCTTTTAAGTTTAATCAGGTCCCACTTGTTTACCTTTGTTTTTATTTCCATTACTCTAGGAAGTGGGTCATAGAGGGTCTTGCTTTCATTTATGTCATCGAGTGTTCTGCCTATGTTCTCTTCTAAGAGTTTTATAGTTTCTGGTCTTACATTTAGGTCTTTAATCCATTTTGAGTTTATCTTTGTGTATGGTGTTAGGAAGTGTTCAAATTTCATTCTTTGACATGTAGCTGTCCAGTTTTCCCAGCATGATTTATTAAAGAGGCTGCCTTTGCCCCATTGTATATTCTTGCCTTTTTTGTCAAAAATAAGGTCCCATAGGTGCAAGGGTTTATTTCTGGGCTTTCTATCTTGTTCCATTGGTCTATATTTCTGTTTTTGTGTCAGTACTATACTGTCTTGATGACTGTAGCTTTGTAGTATAATGTGAAGTCAGGAAGCTTGATTCCTCCAGCTCCCTTCTTCTTTCTCAAGACTGCCTTGGCTATTCAGGGTCTTTTGTATTTCCATATGAATTGTGACATTTTTTGTTCTAGTTCTGTGAAAATTGCCATTGGTAATTTGATAGGGATTGCATCAAATCTGTAGATTGCATTTGGTAGTATAGTCATTTTCACAATCTTGATTCTTCCTACCCAGGAACATAGAATATCTTGCCAATTGTTTATGTCATCTTTGATTTCCTTCATTAGTGTCTTATAATTTTCTGTGTACAGTTCTTTCATCTCCTTAGGTAAGTTTATTCTTAGATATTTAATTTTTTGTTGCAACGGTGAATGGGATTGATTCCTTAATTTCTTTCTGACTTTTCATTGTTAATATATAGGAATGCAAGTGATTTCTGTGTATTGATTTTGTATCCTGCAACTTTGCTAAATTCAGATTAGCTCTAGTAATTTTCTGATACTATCTTTAGGGTTTTCTATGTACAGTATCATGTACATCTCCAAACAGTGAGAGCTTAACTTCTTTTCCGATCTGGATTCCTTTTCTTTTTCTTCTCTGATTTCTGTAGCTAGGACTTCCAGAACTATCTTGAATAACCATGGTGAAAGTGGACACCTTTGTCTTGTTCCTGATCTTATGGGGAATGCTTTCAGTTTTGCACCATTGAGAATAATGTTTGCTGTGAGCTTATCATATGTGACCTTTACTATGCTGAGATAGGTTCCTTCTATGCCCATTTTTTGAAGTTTTAATCATAAATAGGTGAATTTTGTCAAAGGCTTTTTCTGCATCTATTGAGATGATATGGTTTTTATCTTTCAATTTGTTAATATGGTGTACCACATTGATTGATTTCTGTATACTGAAGAATCCTTGCATCCCTAGAATAACCCAACTTGATCATGGTGTGTGAGCTTTTTGATATGTTGCTGAATTCTGTTTGCTAAAATTCTGTCGAAGATTTTTGCATCTATGCTCACCAGTGATATTGGCCTGAAGTTTCTTTTTTTGTGTTGTCTTTGTCCAGTTTTGGTATCAGGGTGATGGTGGCCTCGTAAAATGAATTTGGAAGTGTTCTTCCTCTGCAATTTTTTGAAAGAGTTTTAGAAGGATGGGCATTAGCTCTTCTCTAAATAACAGAATTCTCCTGTGAAGCCATCTGGTCCTGGGCTTTTGCTTTTTGGGAGATTTTTAGTCACAGCTTCAATTCCAGTGCCTGTAATTGGGTTGTTCTTAATTTCTATTTCTTCCTGGTTTAGTGTTGGAAGATTGAACTTTTCTAAGAATATGCTCATTTCTTCCAGGTTATCTATTTTATTGCCATATAGTTGTTCATAATAGTCTCTCATAATGGTTTGTATTTCTGCATTGTCTATTGTAACCTCTCCTTTTTCACTTCTAATTTTGTTGATTTGATTCATCTCTTTTTTTTCTTAATGAGTCTGGCTAAAGGTTTGTCAGTCTTGCTTGCCTTCTCAAAGAACTAGCTTTTAGTTTTATTAATCTTTACTATTGTTTCTTTCATTTCTTTTTCAATTGTTTCTGCTCTGCTCTTTATGATTTCTTTCCTTCTGCTAATTTGGAGGGTTTTTTTGGTTTTCTTCTTTTTCCAGTTGTTTTAGGTATTATAGTTAGGTTGTCTAGTCGATGTTTTTCTGTTTTTTGAGGTCGGATTGTATTGCTATAAACTTCCCTCTTAGAACTGCTTTTGCTGCACCCCATAGGTTTTGAGTTGTCACATTTTCATTGTCATTTGTTTCTAGGAATTTATTTCCCCTTTGATTTCTGCAGTAACCTGCTTGTTATTTAGAAACATATTGTTTAATCACCACGTGCCTGTTTTTTTTACAGTTTTTTTTTCTTGTAATCGATATCTGTTCTCATGGCATTGTGGTCAGAAAAGATACTTGAATGATTTCAATTTTCTTAAATTTACTGAGGTTTGATTTGTGACCCAAGATGTGGTCTATCCTGGAGAATGTTCCATGTGCACTTGAAAGTGAAGTCACTCAGTCGTGTCCGACTCTTTGCAACCCCATGGACTGTACCCCACCAGGCTCCTCCATCCATGGGATTCTCCAGGCAAGAATACTGGAGTGGGTTGCCATTCCCTTCTCCAGGGGATCTTCCTGACCCAGGGATCGAACCCAGATCTCTGGCATTGCAGGCAGACGCTTTAACATCTGAGCCACCAGGGAAGCCCTGTGCACTTGAAAAGAAGGTGTATTCTTCTGCATTTGGACAGAACATCCTGAAGATATCAATGAGAACCATCTCATCTAATGTATCATTTTAAGACTTGTGTTTCCTTATTTTCTGTTTTGATGATCTGTCCATTGGTGTCAGTGGGGTGTTAAAGTCTCCTACTATTATTGTGTTACTATCAATTTCTCCTTTTACGTCTGTTAGTGTTTGTCTTATGTATTAAGTTGTTCCTATGTTGGGTGCAAAGACACTTACAATTGTTATGGCTTCCTCTTGGATTGACCCCTTGATCATTACATAGTGTCCTTCCTTATCTCTTGTAATCTTATTTTAAGGTCTATTTTGTCTGATATGAGGATTGCTTCTCCAGCTTTCTTTCACTTCCCATTGCATGGAATATATTTTTCCATCCTCTCACTTTCAGTCTATATGTGTCTTGAGGTCTGAAGTGGGTTTCTTGTAGACAGCATATAAATGAGTCTTATTTTTGTATCCATTCAGCCAGTCTGTGTCTTTTGTTTGGAGCATTTAATCCATTTACATTTTAAGTAATTATTGATATTTATGTTTCTACTGCCATTTTCTAATTGTTTGGGGTTGATTTTGTAGATCTTTTTTCTTCTGTTGTATTTCCTGACTATATAAGTCCGTTTAACATTTGTTGAAAAGCTGGTTTGGTGGTACTGAATTCTATTAACTTTTGCTTGTCTGAAAAGCTTTTGATTTCTCATCAGTTTTGAATGAGATCCTTGCTGGCTACAGTAATCTTCATTGTAGATTTTCCCCTTTCATTACTTCAAATATACGCTGCCATTCCCTTCAGGCTGGCAGAGTTTCTGCTGAAAGATCAGCTGTTAAGCGTATGCGGGTTCCCTTCTATGTTACTTGTTGCTTCTCCCTTGATGCTTTTAATATTCTTTCTTTGTGTTTAATCTTTGTTAGTTTGATTAGTATGTGTCTTGGCATGTTTCTCCTTGGGTTTATCCTGTAAGGGACTCTTTGCACCTCTTGGACTTGATTGGCTATTTCCTTTTTCATATTGGGGAAATTTTTAACTATAATCTCTTCAAAAATTTCCCTTACCCTTTCTTTTTCTCTTCTTCTTCTGGGAGCTGTGTAATCTGAATTTTGGTGCATTTGATATAGTCCCAGAGGTCTCTGAGACTATCATCAGCTCTTTTCATTCTTTTTACTTTATTCTGCTCTTCAGAAGTTATTTCCACCATTTTATCTTCCAGCTCACTGATTCGTTCTTCTGCTTCAGATATTCTGTTATTGATTCCTTCTAGAGTATTTTTAATTTCAGTAATTGTGTTGTTTATCACTGTATGCTTATTCTTTAATTCTTTCAGGTCTTTGTTAATTGATTCTTGCATTTTCTCCATTTTGTTTTCAAGGTTTTTGATCATCTTTATTATCATTATGCTGAATTCCTTTTCAGGTAATTTTCCTATTTCCTCTTCATCTATTTGGACTTCTGTGTTTCTACTTTGTTCCTTCATATGTGCAATAATTCTCTGCCTTTTCTTCCTTTTTTTTTTAAAGTTACTGTGTTTGAGGTCACCTTTTCCCAGGCTTCAAGGAAAGTTGAGTTCTTTCCTTGAAGAATGTTGAATTCTTTCTTTATTTTGATTTCTGCCTTCCTAAGGTTGATCCAATGGTTTTACATGAGCTTTGTATAGGGTAAGATTTGTACTGAGTTTTTGTTTGTTTGTTTTTAATCTGATGGTCAAGGCTGACTGAACTGGTATCCTCTCTGCTGATGATTGGGTTTGTATTTTTGTTTTGTTTATTGTTTAGATGAGGCGTCCTGCACAGGGTGCTACTGGTGGTTGGGTGATGCCAGGTCTTGTATTCAAGGGGCTTCCTTTGTGTAAGTTCTCGCTATTTGATTATCTCCTAGGGTTAGTTCTCTGGTAGTCTAGGGTCTTGGAGTCGGTGCTCCCACTCCAAAGGCTCAAGGTTTGATCTCTGGTCAGGAATGAAGATTCTACAAGTGGTTTGCTATGGCATTAAGGAAGAGTAAAACAAATATCCAAAAACAAGAAACCAAAGATGAACCCCAGAAAAATGGCAGTTACAGAATCAAGCAAATAATAATTAAAATAATAGAATATACACATATACATATACACCCATGAGCAAAGTGAAAACAGTCCAACAAAATAAAGTACAGTAGACTGATCTGGTGAACAAAGAAAATCAAAAATCATATTTACCAGTTAAGAACAAAACTAACTTAATCACAAACTGGAAAACAAAACTAAAGCAAGGTGCCAAGTGGGAAATAAAGCAATGAAAACAAAACTAACAAACATGTTGAGAGGAAAGGAAAAAAAGAATAAATATGCAAAGTTAAACAGAGGTAGGTGAAGATTTATATACATTAAAGATTAACTGCAAGGGGAAAAGAACAGTAGGAAAGGCAAACAAAGGAATGAATGTAGAAAAAAAATAATGTTTTTAAAAATTAAAATAATAAAAAAGATAAAAGAGGAAAATACAGAAGAAAGAAAAAAGGAAAACTCCACAGATCTGCAAAAGCCCAATGTAGAGGCAGAGGTTTATAACAACAGTAGAAACTGTGACTGGATATACACATATACATATACACCCATAAGCAAAATCAAAACAGTCCAACAAAAGTACAATAGATTGACCCAGCAAACAAAGGAAACCAAAAATTATATCTACCAGAACAAAACTAATTAAAACACAAACTGGAATACAAAACTAATGCAAGGTACCAACTGGGGAATAAAGCAACGAAAAAAAACTACCAAACATGTTGAGAGGAAAGAAGATAAAGAAAAGAAAGAATAGATATGCAAAGTTAAATAGAGATAGATAAAGATGATTTATATACATTAAAGATTAACTGCAAAGGAAAAGAACAGTAGGAAAAGCAAACAAAGGAACAGATGTAGAAAAAATAATAGGTTTAAAAAAATTAAAATTATAAAAAGAGAAAGGAAAAAAGAGGAAAACTCCACAGAACTGCAAAGGCCCAACGTTGAGGCAGAGCTTTATGACAATAAAATATGTGACTGAGGAAGAAGGAAAAAAAAAAAAAAGCTCAAAAGTTTAATTGGATTTCTTAGTGCCAAAAAATCAACAACTACAACAGAGGGAGGGAAAGAAAAAGAAAAAATAATCTGAAAGAATCTACAGAACAAGTCAAAAAATAAGAATAATGAATGTCTTTCTTGAGTCATTGCTGTCAGAGTCCTTTCCCATGCTGGAATTCACAGTCCACCTTACCTCCCTAGGATCCCCTCCAACACTGTAGTGATCTCTGGACCTGCTGTGAGGGCTGCTCAGATTCTAATCTGGTTCTATTCTTGTGTGTTCTTGCCTCCAATGTCCACAGCTATCAGACCTAGTGTGTTTTCTTTTGTGGGAGCTCTCAATGGCCTTTTATATATTCCATAGACACAGAGTCTGCTTAGTTGATCATGTAGATTTAATCTGCAGCTTGTCAGCTGGTAGGAAGTTTTGGGGTCTTCCTCCTTAGCCACACTGCCCCTGGGATTCAATTGTGGTTTTATCTCCACCTCTACATGTTGGTTGTCCACTGGGGTTTAGCTCCTGAAGCTTCCCTGGAGGGCTTGGGTTTGTCACTGTGAGGGCCAGGTGTGGAAGTGGTGCAACTGCTTGGGTTGCAGGGGTTCTGGCAGCACCAGGTACTCAGGAGGATTGGCGGCTAGGGTAGTAGGAAATATAGTGTTCTAGAAGGGCACGACAACAGTATTGGCCAATACACTCCAGCATTCTTGCCTGGAGAACCCCCTCTCGACAGAGAAGCCTGGCAGGCCACAGTCTACAGGGTCATAAACAGTCAGACAGGATGGAAGTGACACTGCACGCATAAATACAAGACTTTTTCTTGGCCTGTGGCAGCTCTGCCCCCACTGAGGGTTGAGCATGAAGGTGGTGCGGCTGCTTGGCTTGCCAGGACCCTGGTGGCACCAAGTGTGCAGGGACACAGACTGCCTCTGTGGCAGGAGTTATGGCCCTACTAGTCTTTTTTCGAGTCTCTCATAACTGGCCATCAGGCCTCTCTGGCCAGTCTTTCTCCATAGCTCTGCCTATTCAGGCATTTAGAGGGATCCCTTGCCTGGGGTCCTTCTCTGTTGTTTGGAACATCAGGTACATAGAGGGGACCCCCTGACGGGTCCTACTCTATAGTTCAGCACATCAGGCATTTGATAGGCCAGCCTCCCTATTGTTCAGCTGCTGATGCTGGCATGTGGAGAGAGGCCATGGTGATGGCTCCATCCTCTACGTGTGACTCAGGAGTATCACCTTGCTTCCATGGCTGTCTGGCTTTCCTCCACAGGCATTTCCCACCACAATCTCTTCCCTCACATCCCTTCAATCTGTCTTTCTGCAGACAACAGCAGCCCTCGCCCTGGGATTGCACCATAATCCCAAACTCCAGCTCCCAGCCACTGCCCCTTCCAGGAGACCCGTGTTCCTGCCCGGCATATGTATGGCTTTAGCAGGGACTATCTGATTCCCATTCCATTTAGGCTGCCAGAGATCAGCTGTTTCACTCTCAGCTTTAAACGTTTCTCCTCTGACTCAGACAACTGCCCTGCTGTAGGGACTGGACCCCTGCTTCAGTTCCCCCACCCACCAAGGGTAGGTCCAGTCCTACTAACACTCCTGTTTTCACCCCCAGTTCCTTTGTTCTACCGAGTTTAGCGTGGTTCTATATATTCTTTTCCACTGGTCAGGTACTCCTGTCCACTCTCAGCTGGTGTTCTCCATGCACTTCTGTGTCTGAAGGTGTATTCCTGAGGTATCCATGGAGAAGATGTATTCCACATCCACCTACTCCTCTGCCACCTTGTTCTAAATTTTACTTTTGCAACTGATTCAACACTGTTTCCAGGAACAATCTTACACATTTCCTTGTCCTCCTGTAGATGGGTGTGTGTCTGTGTGTGTGCATTAGTCACTCAGTCATGTCTCATTCTTTGCAACCCCATAGACTGTAGCCCTCCAGGCTACTGTGTCCATGGAATTCTCCAGGCAAGAATATTGGAGTGGGTAGCCATTCCCTTCTCCAGCAGATCTTCCTGTTCCAGGGATTGAACCCTGGTCTCCTGCATTGCAGGAAGGTTCCTTAACCATCTGAGCCACCAGGGAAGTCCGTGAATGTGTATTCACTAGCAAAAAATCACCATAAGCAACATGGAAAGACTAGCAACACATCAGAAGGAATTTACAATAATTACACAGAATTAGTATCCAGGGATATTAATATTAAATATATTAAATAAAGATGTATATTCACAGCAATGGATAAGAGCTCCTATTAGTCCAATGTTCACACATTCTGTGAAGAACTTTTGTTTATAGGTTTTCAGAAAGTTTTTATTTATATGTTATTTAATATATATTTATGTAAGTACATAAAAATGTCTATTGTGTACATATAAAATCACATGTGCATTGCCTGATCAATTTCTGTTCACATTTGAGGATTTAAAAATCTATACCTATGACAAAGACAAACTTGTAAAATTATTTTTTTAAGGCCCATGTGTAGTATTTTTTTTATCACTAGACAATTTTTTAGAGCAGTGTCAGTTTTACATAAAAATTGACTGTAAAGTACAAAGAGTTCCTTTATATCCTCCACCCCCCATCTTCAGACAGTGTCCCCTATATTTACACTTTTATATTATTGAAATATAGGGCTTCCTTGGTGGCTCAGGGGTAAGAGTCTGCCTGCCAATGCAAGAGGTGTAAGAGATGTAGGTTCAGTCCCTGGGTATAGAAGATTCCCTGGAGAAGGAAAGGCACCTCACTCCAATATTCTTGCCTGGGAATCCTATGGACAGAACAGCCTGGCAGATTACAGTCCATGTAGTCGTTTAGAATCAGACAGGCCTTAGTGGCTAAACACCACACAACAACAGTCAACAATTACTGTGGTATATTTGTTACCTTTGATGCACTAACATTGATACATTTATTATTATTACTATTATTAAAGCCCACAGTTCCCTATTGTAAAATTCAGACTTAATTTTTTTTTTCTTTTCTTTTTTTTTTTTTTGCAGGCTTAAGTTGAAGAAAGGAGAGAAAACCAGTAGGCCATTGAGGTATGTCCTAAATCAAATCCCTTATAATTATGCAGTGGAGGTGACAAATAGATTCAATGGATTAAATCTAGTAGACACAGAACCTATGGACAGAGGTTTGTAACACTGCACAGAAGGTGGTGACCAAAACTATCCCAAAGGGGAAAATATGCAAGAAGGCAAAGTGGTTATCTGAGGAGGCTTTACAAATAGCTGAGAAAAAAGAGAAGCAAAAAGCAAGGGAGAAAGGGAAAGACATACCCAACTGAATGCATAGTTCCAGACAATAGCAAGGAGCGATAAGACAGCCTTCTTAAGTGAACAATGCAAAGAAATAGAGAGGAAAAAAACAGAATGGGAAAGACTAGAAATCTCTTCAAGAAAATTAGAGGTATCAAGGAAACATTTCATGTAAGGATGGGAATGATAAAGGGAAGAAACAGTAAGGACCTAACAGAAACAGAAGCGGAAGATATTAAGAAGAGGTGGCAACAATACACAGAACTATACAAAAAAAGTCTCAATGACCCAGATAACCATGATAGTGTGATCATCACCTAGAGCCAGACATCCTGGAGTGTAAAGTTAAGTGGGCCTTAGGAAGCACTACTATGAACAAAGCTAGTGGAGGTGATGGAATTCCAGTTGAGCTATTTCAAATCCTAAAAGATGCTGCTGCTAAAGTGCTGCACTCAATATGCCAGCAAGTTTGGAAAACTTAGCAGTGGCCACAGGACTGGAAAAGGTCAGTTTTCATTCCAATCCAAAGTAGGGCGATGCCAAAGAATGTTCAACTACCAAATAATTGCACACATTTCACATATTAGCAAGACTATGCTCAAAATTCTCCAAGCAAGGCTTCAGCAGTAAATGAACTAAGAATTTCCAGATGTACAAGCTGGGTTCAGAAAACACAGAGGAACCAGAGATCAAATTGTCAGCATACACTGGATCACAGATAAAGCAAGGGAATTTTTAGAAAAACATCTACTTCTGCTTCACTGACTACATGAAAGCATTGGACTGTGTGGATCACATCACACTGTGGAAAATTCTTAAAGAGATAGGAATACCAGACCACCTTACCTGTCTCCTGAGAAACCTGTACACAGGTTAAGAAGCAACAGTTAGAACTAGACATGGAACAACACACTGGTTCAAAATTGTGAAAGAAGTATGTATGTTAGCACAGTTTTTATACATAAAAAAATAAGAGGCCTATGCACTATTTATTTTTTACCTCAGTCTTATGAAGAATCTTGGAAACAGTGAAAGCAAGTGTAATACCTATTTTAGTCAAAACTCTCTTGATTGCAAGAGACAAAATGTAACTAAAGCAGAAAAGAAACTTAGGAAACAGAATTTGAGTGTAGCTACCTCGGAAAAGTGGGTCCAGACCTCAAATGACACTAGGGACTTTCATTAGAGTCACATCTCTGCTTCATTCTTGTTAATGATTTTACTTATTTATTTGGCTTTGCTAGGTCTTCGTTCCTGCGTGGGTTTATCTCTAGCTGCGGTGAGTGGGAGCTACTCTCTAGTTTCAGTGTGTGGGCTTCTTACTGCAGTAGCTTCTCTTGTTGTGGCTCACAAGCTCTAGAGCACAGGCTCAATAGTTGTGCCACATGGGCTTAGTTGCTCCATGACTTGTGGGATCTTCCCGGATCAGGGATCTAACCCGTGTTTCCTGCATTGGCAGGCAGATTCTTTAGCACTAAGACACCAGGGAAGCCCTCTGCTTCATTTTAAGTCTTAGAACTCTCCATCCTGGCTGATGGCTGGGTTCTCCTGCAAGGAAGGGGGATAGATAAGAGCAGCTCTGCCCTGAGTGAGGTCACTTCTCAGTACCTGTTTATATGGTTTTGGTAAATACACTTCTTGAGTCACCTGCCCAAAACCTGGGCAGTCACTCACCACTGGGATAGAATACAGCTGCAGCCAGGCAGGCCAGAATGCTGCCCAAAGGTAAGTACAGTATGTGAGGATTCCAGGCCCCAGAACAGGATGAATGGACTGGACACACACTGCAAGACTCCACAATCCCATTTTAATTTACAGACAGGAAACTAGAGCTCAGAAAAGTTTGTCAAAAACTATGCAATAGTAAAATGGCTAATAATCCAAATGAGATACGCCTTTTGTGATCTTAATCTTTTCAGACCCTCAGTCTTTCCAGCTTTAGTTTGTGACAAATGCCAGTAAGGACTTTGAGGTATCCGAATAAATTAGCCGACTTATACAGGGATGAAAACAGCATAATTAACAGTAGTATAACAGCACTTCATGTCTAGGGAAATGGAGAAGTCCACGCCCAATCCTGCCACCTGGTGGGACTGTGGTCTCAAAATAGCTTAGAGCGAGTGTGGAGCAGCACGCTAAATAGACAGATGTAGGAGACAAAATCACCTGTTACCAGCACAACACGACTGAGCCAGAGCAGGTGGTTTCTCATTGCTTCCATCAGGAAAGCTCTCAACAAGGCAAATGAGTGACATATAACACCCATACTCAGGCATGAGTCAAAGATGGAACCTGATGTTCATTTCAGTTCAGTCTCTTAGTTGTGTCCTAGCCTTTGTGACTCCATGGACTGCAGCACACCAGGCTTCACTGTCCATCACCAGCTCCAGGAGCTTGCTCAAACTCCTGTCCATCAACTTGGTGATGTCATCCAACCATCTCATCCTCTACCATTCCCTTTTCCTCCTGTCTTCAATCTTTCCCAGTATCAGTCTCTTTTTCAATGAGTCAGTTCTTCACATCAGGTGGCCAAAGAAGTGGAGCTTCGGCTTCAGCATCAGTCCTTCGATGAATCAGGACTGATTTCTTTTAGGATGGACTGCTTTGATCCCCTTGCAGTCCAAGAGACTCTCAAGAATCTTCTCCAACATTATAGTTCAAAAGCATCAATTCTTCAGTGCTCAGCTTTCTTTATGGTCCAATTCTCACATCCATACAAGACTACTAGAAAAACCATAGCTTTGACTATACGGACCATTGTTGGCAAAGTAATGTCTCTGATGCTTTTTTAATGTCTCTGCTGTCTAGGTTGGTCATAGCTTTTCTTCCAGGGAGCAAACGTCTATTGATTTCATGGCTACAGTCACCATCTGCAGTGATTTGGAAGCCCAAGAAAATAAAGTCTGCCACTGTTTCCACTATTTCCCCATCTATTTGCCATTAAGTGATGAGATCAGATGCCATGATGTTAGTTTTTTGAATGTTGAATTTTAAGCCAGCTTTTTCACTCTCCTCTTTCATTTTCATCAACAGGCTCTTTAGTTCCTCTACACTTTATGCCATAAGGATGGTGTTATCTGCATATTTGAGTTTATTGATATTTACCCCAGCAATCTTGATTCCAGCTTGTGCTTCATCTAGCCTGGCATTTCGCATGATGTACTCTCCATATAAGTTAAATAAGCAGGGTGACAATATACACCCTTGATGTACTCCTTTCCCAATTTGGAACAAGTCTGCTATTCCATGTCTAATTCTAACAGTTGCTTCTTGACTTGCATACAGGTTTCACAGGAGGCAGATAAAGTGGTCTGGTATTCTCATTTCTTTAAAATTTTCCACAGTTTGTTGTGATCCATACAGTCAAAGGCTTTAGCATAGTCAATGAAGCAGATGTTTTTCCGAAATTCTCTTGCTTTTTCTATGTTGGCAATTTGATCTCTGGTTCTTCTGCCTTTTCTAAATCCAATTTGAACACCTGGAAGTTCACCGTTCATATACTGTTGAAGCCCTAGAGAATTTTTAGCATTACTTTGCTAGCATGTGACATGAGTGCAATTGTGTGGTCGTTTGAACATTCTTTAGCATTGTCTTCCTTGGGATTAGAATGAAAATTGACCATTTCCAGTCAGTTTTCCAAATTTGATGCCATGTTGAGTGCAGCACTTTCACAGCATCATCTTTTAGGATTTGAAATAGCACAACTGGAATTCCATCACCTCCACTAGCTTTGTTCAGAGTGATGCTTCCTAAGGCCCACTTAACTTCACACTCCAGGATGTCTGGCTATAGGTGAGTGATCACACCATCATGGTTATCTGGGTCATTAAGATTTTTTTTTATATAGTTCTTCTGTGTGTTCTTGCCACCTCTTCTTTTTATCTTCTGCTTCTGTTAGATCCATACTGTTTCTGTCCTTTATTGTGCCCATCTTTGCATGAAATGTTCCCTTGGTATCTCTAATTTTCTTGAAGAGATCTCTAGTCATTCCCATTCTACTGTTTCCCTCTATTTCTTTGCATTGATCACTTAGGAAGGCTTCTCATCTCTTCTTGCTATTTTTTGGAACTCTGCATTCAGATGGACACATCTTTCCTTTTCTCCTTTGCCCTTCACTTCTCTTTTCTCAGCTATTTGTAAGGTCTCCTCAGACAATCATTTTACCTTTTTGTATTTAGCAAGGAAATTAAGACAGGACAGCACCAGACATGGGATGTGGGATCTGGGGGCCTAGCTGTGACATCTCTGGTAATACTACCCTATATTCAGTGGGGGTGTGGATTCAGCATCTGAGGGATTCCCAGCTTGAATTGTCTATGACCCTACCCAGACCTTCCTCTTCAGAAGGTAGAGAGTAGGTGTGGGTGAACTTTCTTATATATGTCTCATCTCTTTTTTCTTGAAAGTTATGCTCTTGGCATGACTAATCTCTAAGTATCCTATGCTTGTCTAAAAAACTATTTATTTCTGGCTGGGCTGCATCTTTGCTGCTGCTTGAACTTTTCTCTAATTGCAGCAAGTGGGGGCTACTCTCCAGTTGTGATGTGTGGGCTTCTCACTTCAGTCGCTTGTTATGGTTCCCAGGGTCTCTAACACAGGCTCGGTAGTTGTGAACACAGGTTTTGCTCTGTGGCAGGTGGAATCTTCCAGGATCAGGGATCAAACCCATATTTCCTGCATTGGCAGACAGATTCTTTACCACTAAGAAACCAGGGAAGCCCTATCCTTCTCTTTTAAAACTCAGAGGACTAGGGGAGTCCTCAGATTAGTTTGTAAAAGAAACAGACTATTTTCCTCTGTACAGACCCCAGGTTCCACGCAGGTGAGCTAAGTTCTGGGCAGAGTATGAACTCGTACCATCACTACCAACTGCTTTTTCTCTGTGACAAGTGTATCTGCATCACGACAGGTTGGAAAGTGATGTGAGTTCAGACTGTTTGGAATACCTTGTTGGCAAGGAAACTAGAGTTTACTGTTCCTAATGATCACACTCACATATATTAATTCATCAGACTGTTTACTCAGTGTGTGTATATATATATATATATATATATATATGTACAGATGTTTTCCTTTCAAATGCAGCACTGAGGAAGTATCAGCAGCAGGCGTGATTTGACACAGCCATGTTCTGATCTCTGGATGTCCCAAATCAGGGCAGAGCCTGCTCCTCAACAAGGGGCAGCAGCCTGACTTCATCCTCAACCACTGACCCCACCCTCACACTGGGGCACATGGTCCTGACTGTAGACATCACCATCACTGGATGCACTCTGCTTTCTATTAATCTGTTATACCCAAGAGGACAAAAACATACGATTTGCTTTTGCACTCAGAGCTGTCTGGTGATGTCATGGTTTGGGGACACATCCATACCACTTTGGATGTCTGCAGTGCCGGCATCTCTGATTTCATTGTTTCCTTCACATGGTCTCTAACAAGCACGTGAAAGTTAATCCACTTTGCACATCTTTTTGTGAGTCTGAGCTTGATGTGTTTTTTAATGAACAATTTAAATGAGAGTAGTGCTTTAATTGTGAAGCAGGCGACAGCACCCTACTCCAGTACTCTTGCCTGGAAAATCCCATGGATGGAGGAGCCTGGTAGGCTGCAGTCCATGGGGTCACAAAGAGTCGACACAACTGAGCGACTTCACTTTCACTTTCATGCATTGGAGAAGGAAATGGCAACCTACTTCAGTGTTTTTGCCTGGAGAATCCCAGGGACAGGGGAGCCTGGTGGGCTGCCATCTATGGGGTCACACAAGAGTCAGACACGACTGAAGCAACTTAGCAGCAGCAGCAGCAGTGCTTTAATTGAGACCCTCAATTTACAAACATCACCTCATTGTGTTTCTCTCTCCTTTTCATCTCACCAGTGACTGCTTCACAGCTACATTATCTTTACTGGGCATCTTTAATGATTTGGGGGCTTCCCAGGTGGCTCAGGGGTAAAGAATCCACCTGCCAATGCAGAAGACATGGCTTTTATCCCTGTGTTGGGAAGATGCCCTGGAGGAGGAAATGGAAACATATTCTAGTATTCTTGCCTGGATAATTCCATGAAAAGAAGAGCCTGGAGGTCTACAGTCCATGGGGTCATAAAGAGTCAGACACAAAGGAGCAACTGAGCACACATGCACAAATATCTAAATTTAATGATGTAGGTATTCAGACATTAAATAAATTTGTTCCTAGTATATTTCATCTTAGCATTTTAAAAGTCTTGATAACAAGATGTCAAGACTGCCTGGATGAACTGTGTAATAACTGTTGAAAAAGCTACAAAGAGCCCACAGAGAAAACAAAGAATAATCATATAGCATCACTAAATCTGCAGACTTGGCCCTGGAACAAATCCACTACTTACCAAGGTGACTTGATATGGAGATTGAGCTTGCAGTGTTGAGAGGAACCTATCCCATATGGAAGAAAAGCATACTTTAACTTACTTCATTCTTTTGAGCTAATCGTGACATATCAAGGTCACACTGCCTGCTTCTAAGTTATAGACAGACATCAGGAGACAAACAGAATTTTCTAAGATAACCAGAGTGAGAAGGGCTTTTCCCTTCACTATGTGGCCAACAAGGGTCAGGGGAGAATCTCAATGGGGGAAACCATTTCACTATCATAAACAGATCACAGAGCACTATTAAGACAGGCAGTAGCAGAGAATGACTGGGTGCAAAAGGATATCTGATAAATGACAGGGAGGGTGCTACACTGGATCTATGCTGGCCTCTTTAACAGTCTACTTCAGCCTAACTTATTACACTTCATGTAGGGCTTACCAAGTGGCTCAGTGATAAAGAATCCATCTGCCTATGCAGGAGATGCCGGTTCAATCCCTGGGTTGGTAAGATCCTCTGGAAAAGAAAATGGCAACCCACTCCAGTTTTCTTGCCTGGGAAATCCCATAAACAGAGGAGCCTGGGGAGGCTACAGTCCATGGGGTCACAAAGAATCAGACACACACACACACACACATATGAATCTATACCGGAAGAACCTCTGTTTTAATCTTAGAAAAGTTGATTTTCAATTTGGCATGGTGTTTGTCATGGAACCTAGTATGGAGCCTTTGAAGAGGTTCTCTGGGGGTGATTCTGAATCCTGAAATGGGAAACCGTGTGTATAGATGACAAACTATGTGAATTATACATAATAAAAAAAAAAGCCAAATATGGAATAAAGAGTATTTTAATTGCACAGCACAAGTTTTTAAAATAAGAGTACAGGGAAGTACAGTACATCATTCCTTTCTTTCTTCACTCAGTAATGAGTTACCTTTTTCTTGTCCACACATATTTAACAAAAATAATAATGCTTTCTTGTAAGGTCAACCAACCCAGAGGTAGCACAAAAACCTCACGATGTTTCAGTCTATCGCTGCAAGACCACCAGCATATGGAGCAGATGGTAACAATCTCCAGAATCATTTATGTTTGCAGCAAAACAAAACACACAAAGAATTTATAATTTTTACTGAATTATTAAAACACAAAGAGAAAATACCAATCTTCAGTGTGAGAAATCTCAACAGATGTCAGCCTATGCCCCATGGGCCAGTAACTGATACTCAAAACTTGCTCAAACGTTCATCATTTGTAACAAACGTTATACTCAAAATCATTAACTCAAGAATATTTAATAAACAAACTATTTACAGAAATGTGTCAGAATTAAGAAAATCAGCCAGGGACGGTGAAGTCCCCAGGAACAGTTAACACCTTTATGTCTGACGAGCAGGGGGAGGGTCTGTGGTGAACATGGGAGCTCCAGCCACATGGATAGATACCCCCAGATGTGTGCCAGCAGGAGAGAGGCAGGGGAGACACACACCTCACCTGTCCAAACCTAAGCAGAAATCCTAGGAAGCAGTGCACTCCCTCTGGGCATACAGAGAAAGGAGAAAAATGGTGTGGACATGGAGAACACTCAGAACATGAGCACATGTACAAATTCGTAATACAGACACTTTTCATCATGTAGCTGCTATAGATACAAGTCATCCCACATCTCTGACTCAGACAACACAAGTCTCTTCAACTATCTTTATAGATTCATACTTAAGTACTACTGTAGCACACTTTACTTCTAAGTAGATCTTAACCCAAAGTATGCTGTCATTACTTTGGTTTAAAACAGTTCATTACCTTTTTAAAGGATTTTAAAATAAAGAAAAATTTTTTTTCATATTCACCCATGCATTCACCATTTCCAGAACCTTTCATTTCCAGAGTGGTGTTCTCCTGCTGTCCCCAAACTTCCTTCAATGTTTTCTGAAGGCAGGAATTCTCTCTGATTTTGCTTCTTTGAAGTCCTTTTTGCTTTCATTTTTGAAAGATGTTTTTGACAGGCAATTGAACTCCAGGCTGTGGGGCAGGAGAAGTTCTTTATTTTCTTTTGTAATTTAACAGTGTCACTCTAGTGTCTTATAGTTTGCATAGTCTCTGACCAGAAGTATATTGTAATTCTTTGTTCTGTGGCTGTGTCTTGTCTTTTTTTCTCCAGGCATTTTACAATTGCTCAATTAAAAAAAAATTTTTTTTTTGACCAGGCCACACGTCATGGGGGATCTGTTTCCCAACAAGGGATTGAACCTTCACTCTCTGAGTTAGAAGACAGACTCCCAGCCACTGGGCCACCAGGGAATTCCCAACAATTTTTCTCTTTAAGTCCTGTTTTCATCAAGTGACGTGATGTCCATTGGCATCTTTATGTTTCTTCTGTGTTGGGTTCTTTGAACTTCTTGAATATGTGCGTTTATATTTTCCATCATATGTGGGTATTTTTCAGCCATCATTTATTCAAATCCTTTTTCTGCCTCCTCTCACTTCTCTCCTCTAGACCTTCCACTACATGTATATTACACCACTTTTAACTAATTTCCTGACCTCCTTTCCCCTCCACCCACAGTGTTTTTCTCTGTGTATATCATTTGATAATTTTCATTCTTACTCTTCAAATTCATTGATTTCTTTCCTTCTTCTATGTCTAATATGTTCTTAATTCGTTGGGATTTTTTATTTTTTATTTTTCAGAGTTGTTCTCAACCTGAGAAGTTCCATTTGAACTTTTAAAAGTGTACCTTACACTTCGTGTTTCATTAAATTCATGTTTTCTTCTACTTTATACTTACAATAGCTATTTGAATATATTTGTCTACTAATTCCTATCAATTCAGTCTTTCCTCATTCTATTGACTGATTTTTCTTGTAGTTACAAGTCATATGTTCCTGCCTCTTGGTGTGCCATGTAAGTTTCTGGATGTCAGACACTGTGGGTCCACAGTAGCTTTGAATCTAGGTTAAGTGACTCTCCACCCTCCCCAAGACAACACTGTTCTGGGAACTCCCCTTGATGCCCTTGTGCAAAAAGCTGCCTCCAAGTGGCTGGTGCGAACACAAACTGTCTCAGCCTGTGCTAAGCTCCAGGGCTTGTTCAGCTCCCTGTTGCCCAGCTGCTCTTAAGCGTCTCAGTTTTCTTCAACACACATGCAAATAAGGACTAAAGCCAAATACTCAAAAGGGACTCACTGAGGATTTATGCAGCTTTCTCTCTGGGAAGCTCCTTCTTACCCAGCACCCTTCACCTGCAAATTCTAGCTACCGAGGCTCCTCAAGTGCCAACTCAGAAACCCTCTTCAGTTCAGCAAGACCATGTTCATACAGCTCCCTGACCTGCAGCCTTGACAATGCCCCCAGGGAGTAGGCTGGGCGTTGTGGGGTTGTACTCACTTTGTCCACCTCCTGCCAGGGATCATAAACCTGCACTTGACATATGTCTAGAAACCACTATTTCATGAATGGTAGTTTCTAGCTGTTTAAAGCAGGAGAGTTTATGTGGTTCTTATTATACCACCCTAGCAGAAAGCAGAAAGAAGTCTTCACACTTCAAACACAGCTACCATTTTTAAATGCCTATTTTCTTACAGTAATTTATATACAGTAAACATAACCTCCTTAAAGAATTATTTCAACAGGGATTATGCTTATCAAATTCTTCAATGTACTAGGACTACTCCTCTGCATGAGACCTCTAATTTATAATACTCAAGTTACTTCCTTTGGGTATGTATTATCTAGTGTACTCTGAGCTACCATTTCCCAATGAAATTTTCACTCACTCGTTACAATTGAGTTTTTCTCCTGTTTAGGTCTTCTAAAATTTAATAGCCTGGCACTTTTGACTGAAAGGTCTATACTTATCACAATACTGATAAGACTTCCACACTGAGGAGCCATCGATATGTCACAAGTTGTGTTTCCTGGGAGAAGACTTTCCTATATCATCTACTTAACAGAAAAAAAAAAAAAAAAAAAGATTCTCTTTCTAAATTCTATGTGGTGAGACAGTCACTGCAGTGACAGAGTTTCTCTCCCATACATGTCCTTGGAGTGTCAGGGGCCTGACATCTGATGGCAGACTCCCCACACTCACCACATTCACCCATGTCTACAGCATATGACTTCTCTGATGAATCAGGAGCTGTGCCTTCCTGTGGAAGACAGTCCCACATTCACTGCATCCATAGTACTTATCCCCTGTATGGATCCTCTGATGCCTCATAAGGTGTGACTTCCTAGTGAAAGACTTCCCACATTCCTCACATTTATAGGGTCTCTCTCCTGTATGAATTCTCTGATGTATAATGAGCTGTGCCTTCTCAAAGAAAGCTTTTGCACAGTCATTGCATCCATAGGTCTTCTCTCCTGTATGATTTCTCTGATGTTTAACGAGTGTACTTTTTGAACAAATGCCTTTCCACATTCACTGCATCCATAGGGTTTCTCCCCTGTATGAATTCTCTGATGCCTAAGAAGCTGTGGCTTCCAGGCAAAAGCTTTCCTACACTCACCACATTCGAAGGGTTTTTCTCCAGTATGGGTTCTCTGATGGTGAATGAGACTTGACTTCTCACTGAAGGTTTTCCCACATTCACTGCATTCATAAGGTTTCTCCCCTGTATGTGTCCTCTGATGGGACACCAGACTGGACTTCTGAGTGAAGGCTTTCCCACAGTCACTAC
>SJXQ01012092.1:36490-55483 GCA_006408695.1 Aepyceros melampus | reverse complement strand
CATTCATAAGGTTTCTCTCCAGTGTGAGTTCTTTGATGTGTCAGGAGCTGTGACTTTCCAAAGAAGGTTTTTCCACATTCAACACATCCATAGGGTTTTTCTCCTAAATGAACCTTTTGATGTTTAATTAGTTCTGACTTCTTAAAGAAGGCTTCCTCACAATTACTGCACTGATAGTTCTTCTCTCCTGTATGAGTCATTTGATGTTTAACAAGTTGTGGTTTTCTGATGAAGGCTTCACCACATTCACTGCATTCATAGGGTTTCTCTCCTGTATGGATCCTCTGATGTCTAATGAGGAGTGAGTTCCTGCTGAAGGCTTTTTTACACTCACTACAGGCATATGGCTTCTTCCCCGTATGAACCCTCTGATGAGTAATAAGCTGTGACTTCCAAAAGAAGGCTTTTCCACAATCACTACATCTGTAGGGCTTCTCGCCTGTGTGTGTCCTCTGATGTGTAATGAGCTTTAATTTCTGGGAGAAGACTTTCCCACAGTCACTGCAGCCATAGGGCTTCTCTATCGTATGGGTTATCTGATGTCTTTTAAGCTGTGACTTCCTGCTGAAGGCTTTCCCACAGTCACTGCAGCCATAGGGCTTCTCTCCTGTGTGAGTTCTCTGATGTAAAATGAGCAGTGACTTCCTGCTGAAAGCTTTCTGACATTCCCCACACCCATATGGTTTTTCTCCTGAATGAGTCCTTTGATGAATAGTGAGCAATGACTTTTGGGAGAAAGCTTTCCCACAGTCCCGACATCCATAGGGCTTCTCTCCTGTATGAGTTCTTTGATGTATAATGAGCTGTGACTTTTTATTAAAAACCTTGCCACATTCCATGCACAAACAGACTCCTGCGTGTGGTATATGGCTCGTAATGAGTCCTGGCTCTTTACTGCTGACTTTTCTATATGTATTGCCATCAGAATATTTTATTCCACCATAAGTTCTGGCAGGTTTAATACAAAATAATAATTTCCTATTAAGCTCATCAAGTGTGCCACATTTATGGGATCTCATTCCAAATGATCAAAGTTAATGCCTAAATGAAACAGTCTCTCAAAGATGTCATATTCATGGCCTCTCTCCAAACTTTTAAGCTTGTCTTGATTATCCTGATGCCACATTTTGAGATTATTATCTAGCCAGACTTTTTCTAAAAAGGAAAAAATGAACCATACTGTGTAAATTTCCCTAATCATTAAGCTTATTGAACAAATCTTTGGAAATGGAGCATGAGCCCAGTCCATTAAAAAAAAAATTCCCACATACAATATCTACTTATTGGGCTTTAAACTTTTTAATAGAAGTGAAAACAGATTTTGAAATTACAAATGTTTATAAGCACAAACTTTAAAATAAGCAAAGATGAAATATAGTCAAGTGATCATGATGAGATAAAAAAGACAAGCAATTTCTAATCAAACACTGTGCTCATTCCACAATAACCTACTGATTATCTTCTATATGCCCAGACATTATTAACAGAAATCAGAAAAGGGCAAGTAGGTACTCCCATGAGAGAAGACTGAGTACTTCTGAGTATTACAGTATCAGAAGTACTGAGTATCACAGTACAGAGAAGAGCAAGATTAATACACAGTGCTGAATGTCACACAGGAAGAAACACTAAATACAATGACAGCAAATGCAGGATATCAACTTTCATGTCTGAAAGGTGAGATATGTTAGTTTTCTGTACTATTAGTACATTCAAAAAGCATCCTCATTCAAAATCATCACCCAAATCACTGATATCTGTAATTTCACCATCATGAGAACTAATTTTTTAGAATTATCTAAGAGTTCTCCAGAGCTCAGCATCAACACCTTTATTAAGGTTTCTGATACTTTAATTGAATCGTCATCTATATACTGCATCTATATATGAAGTAAATTACTCAAAACCACAAGTATGCTTTGCATAACATTAGGACAGTTTTCTTTTTTACCCTGTAAGTACACTTATCTGTGATCTCCCTTAATGATCTTTTAAGCTTGTTTACTTTATGATCTTCTTTACTAGGAACTGTGAGATAATACTCCAAGATGAAAGAAAAAAACATGGCAAGATCTCAAATATAAAGCAATCACTCCTTTTTTATAGGATAATTTATCTGAGTATAGAGAAAAAGCCTCATCTAACAACTCTCAGATATATCAGAATTTCAGAGGAAGAGCTAACTAGAGCTGTGGATATGGAGGAGGAAAAAAAAGATTTAACATTTTGAGCTTCAGTGAGTACAAGATGATAACACTGTTCATGGGCATTTTAAAGACTAGAGAAGGAAGTTAGATACCACTTATATACTCCTTAAGAGTTTATAAAAAATTGTTTCATGAAATGTAAGAGTAAAAAAAAATAAATTTTAATTCAAATCAAGGAATAAGAGTAAGGTATATATCCAAATTAATATCTTAAATGATATAAAACCATACTTAGGTTAAACTGTACCAAAAAAATATTAAAGAAATTTTTTAAAAATCTTGGCACTTTGGCAAACACATAGACCATGTTTTACTAGTATCATCCTTGGTAGGCATACAGGTCTGTTTCCCCACGTCTCTGTTTCCATTACACTCTGATCCATTCAGCCTTCATTTCATCCTATTTTTCAGTTGATATTCCCACTTCTAGGCTCACGCCCTCCCAATTGAGTCTCCACACAGCAATCTTTAGAAAATGTACTCTGACCTTTTGCTTAAACCTCTTGCTTAAAAACCTTTGATAAATCTGGGCTTTTAACACAGCATACACATCCCTGCATGCCTGGCTCCTTCCAGCCCTCAACTTCCTCTCACAACACTGGGCTCCTCTCTGCCCCCACTGACCCCAAAAGCCTCTCCCTGCCCAGCTTCCAGTATGCCTATTTCATATCATTTTAAGGGCACACTAACAAACACCTCGTTTATTCTCTTCATAGCACTTATCAGATAGGTAATCACCTTACTTCTGTCTCTCCCACTGGAATGTAATGAAGGTAGGGAACAGGTTTGAGTTTTTCACTAATGTACTCCCACTACATAGTACATAACAAGCCCTCAATACAACCCTATTCACTTATCATAAACTTCTAAAGCAATTCCTTTCTATATAGTTAATCCTGATAATTAACTTTGCATTTTGACACAAATGTATTATGTTCAAACAATGAATTATTTTATATTACCTTCTAAATTAAAAGTCCCTGGTCCTGCAATGTTATCTCATGACTCATACTTTATCTCAACTCCTCTCATTTCACAAAATAGCAGTGGTTCTAAATTAACAGAGGAACACAAAGTCTATCTTGACAGCTTTTCAAAGTATGTATACCCAGTCCTAATCATCCATGTGAATGGTGCCCAGACATCTGTAATTTGAAGTATTTTCACAAATAAGCTGAAACATTTACTTAGATGAAAACCTTTGTACTAAAGAAATTATTTGATAAATAAGACAAATCCTGCTTTACCTGACCTCACAACAACCAATTATGAAATATTTAGCAATTACATAGCATAAATGTCATAGAGAATGAAGAATAGTAAGTTAGTTACCATCTTTCTATGTAGGAAAAAAAAACCTCAAGACCTAATTAGTTAAGAAATTATAGATAATGTGTGATCAGACCCAGGTTCCTACAATACTGCTCAGTAGGTAGAGATTTCAGAAAAGGCTGGGAGTCAAGAAACACTGTGGAAGTGAAAAAATAGAGCTTAAAGAGGGGGAGGGTATCTAATTGAAAAAGTGTGCACAAAAGCCCACATGCAGAGAAACATATGTGAAAGACACAAGGAAGGAATTACTTCAACTGGAGTCAACAGTGACCTCTGGGCACAGGAAAAAACTTCACAGATAAGATGCTGCCATACTGTGAGGGTCCTCAACTCAAATGGATGTGAATATCACATAGTAAGTCTTAAACCCCCACAGACTATTTGAAGGGATAAACAAGAAGCTTTAGAAGCTAAACATCAAAGGCACCAGAAAGATGCCCTGGATGCTGACCCTGAAGTTCTTATCTGCAAGGAGGCAGGAAGAATGCTTCTAGGCATTAGACTTCTATCCTCTGTCCATGGACTCATAGTCTACTGTATGTGAGTTTGAACAGAAATTTGATAAATCAGGAAGAGAAAAGAAAAATAAAGGATATTCAAAGGTAACAGCATCACCTAAAACAGGAAAAAATTATGAATTCTTAAAGAGGAGAAAAGAAGCCTACCTCTGTAGGTGCGACTGGGGCAGGAGAGAAGAAAAAGTCAATGGGGGAAACTCAGAGAAGGGTCTGGGGAAACTCAAAGAATGCAAGGTCCTGCATGACTATGCCATTAGAGGCACATTTCATCACCAGCTCCACCAAAGGGGACACATCCTGATGTACAGACCAGAACACAGAGTCCTGAGTCAACTCCAAAGATGGAGAAGCTTTAACAGGAGTTTTACAAACAACATTTCAAAAGTACCAATCTATCATCAAAAATTTGAGATTTAATTTTCACTGTCTGCCACTAAGCTGATTATTTCTCACCTGAGAAGTTTTGACTTAGGATTTCTTCATCTAATAACCATGGCTTTTCTTGCTCCAGCTTGAAGATCGTCTCAGGTTTGATAACTTGATAACCTGTCAATTGGAAACACAGAGAGTCCCAATCGCTTGGGCTGAGGGGACTCTTAAATATGAAGACTATTTCACTTCAGAGGCTATAAAACAAAGAAAGCAAATAAAAACCATTCACTTCGGTGTCAAAATCAAAGACTCTTTGACATCTGAAATTTAAATCCAAAGTCAGTAACATCTTAGAGGTATGTGCATATCCAGTTACCGAGTATGCACTGTACTACATGAGAATGTTCTTACCCAATAAAACTAGATTGCTATAGTTCTCCAACATCACATCTCTGTACAAGGTCTTCTGAGTAGGATTAAGCAGCTGCCACTCCTCCAATGTGAAATTCACAGCCACATCTTCAAACGATATCTAAAAAAGCATAATCCCTGTTAAATCTAAAGTTCTTCTCTTTGCTGAATGTAGGCTTTCTTTTCTACAGCAACAGGTGGCCTGAAAGCTGGACCCATGATCTCCAGCTCCTGGAAATGTGCTTTTGTTTAACCCTCACGTCCTGAATAGGGCTGGATTTGTCAAGTCACTTCCACTGAATGGAATAGGGTAGAAGTAAAGGATCTCCCTTCCAAGACCAGGTTATAAGAGAACATGACTTCTACCTTGGGAACCCTCTCCTGCTCTCTTTGGGGAAGTCCAAGGACCACGTGGTGAGGCAGCTGTTTGAACAAGCCTACATGGCAAGGACCAGAGGTTTGCCAACACCCATGTGAGTAAGCTTGAAGGGTGTGACCTTCATACTACAGCCCTTTTCAAAATTTTGAAGACAGGGTCATGTGAGATTCTCCACTAGAACCAAATGGGTGAGCCACTGGCAGATTCCTAACTCACAGAAACTGAGATAAATGTTTAAACTTCAGGCACTGAGGTTTGGGATAATTTTCTCTACACAGTAAAATGATATCCTAATCTTGCATTATTATACTTTGAGAGAAAAACATGAGTTATTAAAATATTCATCACTATGAATTCATAAACTTATCCATCTACCCATAGGATAAGAAGTTGGAATAGGCTGTCTTTAAACAAGTAGTGTTTCTCAAAGAAGGTGCCACTGGGATTTGGGAACAATTCTTAGCTGAGCAAGGGCTTCCCTGAGAGCTCAGTGGGTAAAGAATCCACTAGCAATGCAAAAGACACAGGAGATGTGGGTTCAATCCCTGGGTCGAGAAGATTACCTGGAGAAGGAAATGGCAACCCATTCCAGTGGACAGAGGAGCCTGGTGGGCTACAGTCCATGGGGTCACAAAGAGTTGGAGAAGACTGAGCTACTAAACCACTTAGCTGAGCACATCTGCCCCATGTGGTGAAAGGCCTAAGTGACAGGAATGGTTCTCAGTCACTGTCAGAATTAAAACCACATCTACCTTTCTAGAACACTCTTCCTCCCTTTGAGCAGTTCTGGTCTGAAGTAGGAACTAGCTATCCTTTAGAACGCATGTTTTTTCCAGCAATTAAGGGGCCTGGAACTATGCCAGGTGCTAGAAATATAAAGATGAGTAGAAAAACATCATATTCTCATATACTTTCAGTCTTTTCTGGCCAGAGGCAATAAGGCATTACAGAGGCCATGATGCAAGTACATTCAGGGTATGGGGAAAAAAGGCAAAGGAACCAGAGTATCCAAAACAATTTGGAAACAGAACAGCAACACTACAGGACTCATGTTACCTGGTTTCAGGACTTCCTATAAATGCACACGATAACAAGGTGGTATCAGTGAGAGGTTACAGATGTAGGTAACCAGAAAAGAATGGAAAGCCCAGAAGTGGATCCCCACAGGCAAGCTCCCTGGCTTTTGAGAGGTACACATACAATTCCTCAGAGCAGGGAGTTTTCAGCACATGAGCTAAAGTAACTGGATACCCACAACAAAAGAACAAACCTTGATACACACTACACCTTACCAAAAAATCAACTCAAAAAGAATCACAAGGCTTCCCTGGTGGCTCAGTGATAAAGAATCTGCCTGCCAATGCAGGAGGTTCAATCCCTGATCCAGGAAGATTCCACATGCCATGGGGCAGCTAAGCCTATGTGCCACAAATATAAAGCCCGTACTCTAGATCCCAGGAGCCAAAACTACTGAGCCCACGTACTGAGACTACTGAAGTCTACAAGCCCTAGGGCTTGTGCTCAGTAATAAGAGAAGCCACTGCAATGAGAGGCACATGCACCACAGCTACAGAGTAGCCCCGACTTACCACAATTAGAAAACTTACGGCAAATGGCAACAAAGACCCAGCATAGCCCAAAACAAATAAACAGATTTTAAAAAGGAACACAGACCTAAATGTGAAACACAAAACAATGAAATTTCTAGAAGAAAACAACAGACAACCTGGGTGACTGGATTTGGCAATGAGTTTTTAGATACAACATTGAATACACATGGTCCATTTAAGAAATAATTAATAAAACTGAACTGGTTCAAAATTATTATTTTTTTTCTCTATGAAAGGCACCATTAAGAGAAAGAAAAGACAAGGCACATACTAGGTGAAAATAGTTGCAAATCACTTATCTGAGAAAGCATGTTAACAGGACTTACAACACTAAAACTATAACATTGTTTAAAAAATGGGCAAAAGATCTTACCACATGCTTCACCAAAAAAGATGTAAGATGGAAAATATATGAAAAAATGTTCAATATCCTCTGTCAATAAGGAAATGCAAATTAAAATAATACTGAGTTGCTACTACATCCCTATCAGAATGGCTAAAATGAAAAAGTAACAGAACAGAACTGACAAATGACAGTGAGGATGCAGAGCTACAGCAACTCCCATTCATGCTGTGGGAACACAGGGCAGGGACTCTGGACACTTTCATAGCTTCTCATAAAGTTGAACATAGACCTACCCAGCAAGACCATTCGTAGGTATTTACCCAAATAAACTGAAAACTGATGCTCACCCAAAAACTTATGTTCAAACTTATGCAGATGAACACAGCCTATTAAGAACTGGAGGCAACCAGGACATCCTGCACCAGCGAACAGAGAGCAAACCAGTGTCTCCACACATGGGACCTATTGTATGAAGCCATTCAGTAATGAAAGGGGACAAACTGGGGCTTCCCTGGTGGCTCAGTAGTAAGGAATCCGCCTGCTAATGCAGGAGACACAGGTTCGATCCCGATCCAGGAAAATCCCATAGGCCAAGGAACAATTAAGTCCGTGCACCACAACTATAGAGCCTGTGCTCTATAGCCTGGAAGCTGCAACTGCTGAAACCTGTGCTCCTAGAGCCTATGCTCTGCAACAAGAGAAGCCACCACAATAAGAAGTCTTTGCACTGCAATTAAAGAGTAGCCCCGACTTTCCACAACTAGAGAAAAGCCTTGCAGCAATGAAGACCCAGCACAGCTAAAAGAAAAAAGAAGAACTCTTCCCTGAAATCCATCAGGGAGTTTGCATCTTTTGAAAAAAGGACAAACTACTGAAGAATGAGTCAAAAAGTCAGTATGAAAGGTTATACACTCATGGTTACATTATCTAACATTCTGGCAAAGGCAAGACTATGGAGACAGAGAACAGATCAGTTATTGCCAGAGGTTAGGGATGCAGGAGGTGACACCCAGGAGTCATTTGGAAGAGAGAGAACTATTCTGTCCTGTGAAGTTAATTACATGAATTTATACATGTTTTAAAACTCATATGAGAATTCTGGCTCAGAATTTTTCAGGCTTAACCACAAGCAATTAAAAGGCTCTACTTGACAGGTCTTAGGGTGGGAAGTTGCCCTCCCACTCCAAACCTGACACCTAGCCTTAAGGGTGCCACCAGCTCCAAAGACAACTAGTGTGCAACTAGCACTGATGTAGTGTCTGTGTGCCCCTGCTGGCCTCCATCCCCAGCTGTGATGGAGACTGTGGAGACTGCCACAGTCAGGGTTGGAACACAGAGGCATGTTGGGGACGCTGAGTCTCTCACCTCATGAGCTACAGTTGACGCCACAGCAAGCTTCAAACCCATATAAAACAAGACCCCCATGGGGTGACACATTTGGATGGAACCAAGTTCTGTTCCTAGCAAGACTGATGTCAGCTGTGTGGATGCTCACCAAAGAGAGTCTGGAACTGCCCTCATCAGAAGAAAGCGACATGGCTCAACCCCTTCTGGATCCAGAACAGGATGCTGTGGAGACCGACACTGTCCCAGGCTGGGCCCACCTACATGTGCTGCCATGTTGTCAGAAGGGGCCAAAACATTGAGGAAAGCTGTCCCACCTTCCAGATGCTGGACAAGGTGGAAAACACTGCCCTAGGACAGCCTCCTGTGCCAGGATGTACTCAACAGGTGGACCTCGCTGGGCTTCTCATCCCACCCAAAGGGTTTCACTGGACTCTGACACTTTCTCGGGGTCTGGTCTGGCCAACCTCGTGGGTTCCCCTGATGCGAGTCACACTCTCAGGCTCCACCTGACCACATTTACTTCCTTTTGGGGTTTTGAATTCACTGCATCTGATCACAGCCCCAGATTTGCTGTGGGGTTCAGTGAGTGTCTTAATTAACAGTTTAAGGAGAGACTTAAGGGGCTGATGACAGAGGTCAAGGTAACCCCAGTCTGGAGCACAGAGCTCAGAAATGCGCCTGGGACCCAGTGCAGCAGCTCCCATGAGGGCACTTCTCACTGTGCCGGATGCCTGGAAAGGCTTCTGCAATCACAGTCCTCCTTTCACAGTCACTGATACTTCAAACTCTGTGCGAGCCACTGCGAGAGGCTTCCTCTCCCTACCACGCTGTCCTGAAGACTCAACAAGTGGGAGATCACGTAAAACCATTTTACTTTTTAAAAAAATTTTACATTACTTGAAAAATTTACACCATGCTGTGCAGTATGTGGGATCTTACTAGTTCCCTGACCAGGCATCAAACCTGTGCCCCCTACACTGGGAGCATAAAGTCTTAACCCCTGGATTGCCAGGGAAGTGCCCATGTAAAACCATTTTTAAATCTTTTAAAATCTCAGGAGTTTCTGCTAATCAATTCTTAAACATGATCGCTCCAGTCAAATTACATAAAAATATCTGCCCCTCTGTGTAGGGACAAAGGGTCTTTCCAGACAGTCTAGATAAAAACAGAAGAAGATTTAAAGTTTTGATTATCAAATGGGACACACTGATGATAACAGAAAAAAGAAAATAAAGCCAAGCACCAGGAGAGGCACAGGGGAGGGAGAAGGATATTAATAATCTTTGCTTTTCAGACTTGCTCCTAGAGCTTTCCCTTCCTCCTGGTGGGGCGGGGGGGGGGACAAGAAACAAAAAAAAACGACTCCTGTGTTGCTCTGTCTGGATGCAGACTGACACCTTTCTGGCCTTCCTGCCCTAATGGGGCTGCTGGCCAGCAGCATAGGGTGGCCTTGGCCCCCGCACTTCCCAGACACCACAGCCTGGGCACTATTGGCACCCCATGAGGTGGGAGGTTCCTGGACAAACGGTTTGGAACTAAGCACCCAGGCAGTCCCTCAAAACCAAAGACTGAATTAAATTATTCAGACAAGGCTGATGTCCTGGGAGGCCCACAGAAAGGCCTTGTTTAACCTCACTGCCTAATGAAAATGTATCCTGCTTGGGGACTCTGGGATTGCACTCCTGGTGTGCACCCCCACCATGAGAACCCCACTGTCTCAGCCCCGGCAGGTAGGCATTCCAGTCAGCTTCCACCTGCTTGCAGGGCTGTGCTAAGTGAACCACTGTCCTGTGCCAGATCACAAAAGACTCACAAAGCAACTCGAGAAGCCTCCTGATGGACTGAGACAAGCCCTTCCTGATTCAGAAACAGCTGAGACCACCTAGGAGGCAGTCCTGATCACCCTGCTCCAGGGTCTTCCTCAGCTGTCTGCTGCTGCCCCAGGTTAATCCTCCGGTTCCTGTCTCAGTCCCTCCAAGTCTGACCTGCTCAGGTCCACGATGGGGGAGCCTGTTCCTCACTCAGGTCCTGAAAAAATCAAGCAGTGGAATGGAGGAGTCTGGATCCTGGTTAAAAAACCTACATGTGAATCCTCAGGTCTCACCACAAGTCACAAGGGTTTATCTCCAGTTCTCCTGGGTGATGCTGCACCCACCTCCACCCCCAGACCTGAAGCACAACCTGTCCTCTCCCCACAGACTCGAGGGGTGAGGGGTGTACTATGTCTACCTGGAGCCTCTGGCACAGGCCTTTCTTGGGTACCTCTCTAAAATCCCCTTGTGGTGGTGGAACAGAGTGGGATGGGGGGCAGGGAACCTGAAGACACTGTCCCTACTCTGACCCAGTATTTTGTACTTTCCACTCCCACCTCCTCTTCCCCTCCTTCTAACCCCCAAGTCCATAAACCTGCCAGAATCTTTTGTTCACAGCTCCCCAGGCAGTGAGGGCAAGACACCTCCACAACCATGCTAGGCTACCCACACATGGCCAAGGCACCATTCACTCCTCAGGAAAAGGTAACGAGAAGTTGGTTCTCACCTGTGCCATCACAGTAATTAGAGGCTTTGGTACAATCACCCTGGTGCTGCAGTTATCAGCAGCTCAGCCCTCTCAGCTTTGTTGAACTCCTGACTCAGAACACAGCAGGAACAGGGAAAAGCCTACAATGGTTTAAACAACAGAATTTTTAAAAGAAAGAAAGAAAGGGAGGGAGGAAGAGACATGGAGGTTAGCTAGCTGGATAGGAATCGCTTTGAAGGGACACTGCAGTCCTGTTTCTTGAGTCAACAAAGTCAAGAAGAGGGGGTGAGGAGGGATGAATTGAGAGTTTGGGGTTAGTAGATGCAAGCTATTATATATATATATATATATATATATATATATATATGATTGAGAAACCACAAGGCCCTACTGAATAGCACAGGAAACTATATTCAATATCCTGTGATAAACTATAATGGAAAAGAATATGAAAAATGTGTGTGTGTGTGTGTGTGTGTGTGCATGTGCATGCACTTCCTCAGTGGTAATGGTGGTAAAGTATCCACCTGCCAGTGTAGGAGATGTAAGAGACACAGTTTCGATCCCTGCATCAGGAAGATCCCCTGGAGGAGGGCATGGCAACCTACTCCAGTATTCTTGCCTGGAGAATCCCATGGACAAAGGAGACTGGCAAGCAATAGTCCACAGGGTCACAAAGAGTCAGACACGACTGAAGCGACTTAGCACACATACATACACACACACGTATATATAAACATGTAACTGACTCACTTTGGTGTACAGAAGAAACTAACACACTGTAAATCACCTATACATAGATTTAAAAAAAGTCAGGAAAAGGAGCTAAAAGCAAACATCTTCCTGTTCAGCTTTTGCCAACAGAAGCCAAAAAACTCCTAGCTAAAATGTATTGAGGGATTCCCTGGTGGCCCAGTGGTAAAGAATCCACCCGCCAATGCAAGAGACATTGATTTGATCCCTGATCTAGGAAAATCCCACATGCTGCGGAGCAGCTAAGCCCATATGCCCCAACTATTGAGCCTGTGCTCTAGAGCCTGGGAGCCACAACTACTGAGTCCATGTGCCGCAACTACTGAAGCCCGCATGACTCAGGTCTTTTTTTTTTGTTAACAACCAAATCTCTTCTAAAACAAAGTTTAACAACTCAAGAATTTCTTTCTTATAGACCTGGGAGGTGTCTCTGAAATCATCCAGGAAGACACATCCCTGTCTCCTGTTCCTAGGAGAACATCAGCCTGACTGGCCTGACTGGGGCATCCAGTTCCAAGCTGGAAAATTACCTCCCATCATAAAGATATGAGAAGTGTATTTTTCCTTTGGGTGAAGGCAAAAAGCTAATACAGTAGCCACTCCACTTCTCAAAAAGAGAAGCTACTGCAATGAGAGACCTGTGCATCACAACTAGAGAGTAGCCCCCACTCTCCACAACTAGAGAAAAGCCTGTGCAGCAATGAAGATGCAACACAGTCAAAAATAAATAAATAAATAATTTTTTGTAATGTATTGAAATTCCAACTGAGAGAATATTTATGGAGGCCGTTTGAAGGTTTTGTAACAACCAATTCTGCAAGATGATTCAGGTTTTCTTCCCTAAAAGCAGAACGTGATTCATGTCAATGTATAGCAAAACGAATACAGTATTGTAAAGTAAAACAAACTAAAAAATAAAAATCAATTAAAAAAAAAAAGCAGAACAGAAGTAGGGTGTGTGCCTAGGCCCACTGCCCACTCCCACATCCTCCACCTACACTGAGGATCCCCGCAAGGAATAGCCCTCGGAAATATGTTCACCCATTCCAGGATGTCATTCACCACACCATCTACATAAACAGTTATCCAACCATTTTCTTTACACGTAATCATCAGGAAATGTTTGCTTCTGCCAAGTCAGTAATGGTCTGCTTTCTGACAGAGGAAACCTCACAGCTTTCTATGGCAGCTTCTGGGGACACCTAAGGAAGCTTGCGGCTCAATTCCAACAGTGCAGGGCCTTACTTCTCACATGTCTGCGTCCCAACTTCAAGATTTTTGTATGATCCTATGGACCACCTTGTGTTTCTTTTGACCACCTTCCTTTCCAGGTTTACGTTTTCTCTGGCTGTAATTTAAATGTATTTAAACCTTTCCTGTTGGTTGTAGAAATGCCTGGAAGCCTCATCTACCCACAGATAAAAACACTAGAAGACAAACAACTTACCTGTGACTTGATCATCTTCCCCCAGTCCTAGGAAATCTGCTCTCCTGTGGCTTCTCCCTGTCCTGATGCTCTGAACGTCGGGTCAAAGATGGGAATGCACCCCAAGTCCTGAGGCCTCTTCTTTCTTATCTCATACAAGTCTTGTTCCTGAGACCCAAGGCCTAGAGGTGCAATGGGAATCTTATTTGAGATGATGTCATTCATTTGGGGACCTCAATCTTCGTTCTCCATAACTGGGAACTCAGACGGGCTGTTTGCTAGCCCTAAGGAACAAGATGGAGAGTGAGCTACTGGCACATGTCAATCGAGCCAACCACAGCCAGGCCAGGCCTGCAGCACACGTTGTGCTCTGCAGCCCAGCTCCCACCTGGGAATGCCTGACGGCAGCCACCTGCCTTGTTGGTTCAACCAAAGGCCCCAGGGGAGCCTAAAACCTCAAACCACTCTGCAGGGGCAGCAACGAAGTTTGGAAAGACAGTCCTGGGTCACTGACTCTGCAGCATCTCTTCCCGGGGGCACTTAAATGAAATGCCTGGCACAAGTGCTACAGAATAAAATGCAACTCACTTCCAGGCAGGACAGGGGACAGGAAAGGGCTTTTATATCAAGATGGAGAAGCAGCCTGAGGTGCTGGCCCTCTACTCCAAAATCAGTCTTGGAGCCAAAGGAAAGCATAGATCGGAGGAACTAAAAAGAAATGGCCAAAAGAAGGGGTGAGACCTCAGGGGAGACAGGCCTTGGGGAGGCTGACACTCGGGTGTGGGTTTGCAGCTGATCCAGAGTAGACGCCACAAGAAGAGAGGCCTAAAAGAACCTTTACCATCCTTTCTTTCTCACCTCGCGTTGGGGCAAACACATGAGGAGGCCTGTTCTTTCCTCAGAAACCAGCACAACAGCCCAGGTCATGGGCTTCCAAGGGGTGACAGGAGACAGATCAAAATCTCTGCTGAGTTTAGGCATCACAGAACTGGCAAGGCTCCCAGCTGCCTTCAGGCACATTTGCATCTCCCACGTTCCCATGTACCCTAGAGAAACTGCTCCACAGCCTGCTTTTTTCTAAGGTCTCGGTCCCTGCTCAGAAAAGCTGCTTGCAGAGGGGGTGAGATGGGGCTATCCAATGGTTCTGAGGTCCACACTGCTGGCACTGGGGCCCCTTCCCTCCCCTCTGCTTCCAAGGCCTGGTCTCAGCCCTTCTCTAATGCAATTACTGGAGCAGGAGAGCAGACAGATAACACCTTTAAGGGGATCCAGCTCAGAGCCTGTGAGGGTGAACAAAAAGAAAAAGACCTCTCAGATCCCTATTTCAAGAGCATTTACTGTAGAAAATGTGTAATTACAAAATCTTTCTCTGCCCCTTTTGGATGTATGTAAATCTTTTCTAAAACTAAGTTTAACAACTCATCAATGTCTTTCTTATGGACCAGGGATGTGTCTCTGAAGTCATCCAGGAAGACACATCCCTATCTCCTGGTCTCTGGGAGGATAGCAGCCTGACTGGCCTGACTGTGGCACCCAGGTGCAAACTGGAAAATTACCTCCCATCATAAAGACATGAGAAGTGTGTTTTTCCTTTGGGTGAAGGCAAGTAGCTAATACAGTAGCCATTCCAACTACCAAATAAGTTTAGGATGAACTCTGCATGACAAATGATCCCTTGTAGGTTGCAGGTCTATCTAGCAGATTGTACCTGCGTGGCTACAGAAAAGAACACCATCTCTTCCTGTCTCTTGCAATATTTGTAGCAGATTGTCTAAAGTGGGCATCACATTCTGGTTTAATTTTTATTCAATAATAAAACTATTATTTCTTTTCTATTTTTGTGGAGTTTTCTGGATTGGTTTGTTAAACTATATCCACAAAGAGTCAAATAACCACGTAAATTAATACAACCACTGAACTGAACTAAACTGAACTACTTTAAAAACTTTTTAAAAGATCACCAACTGTAAAACAGAGATCACCTTAGGCAGAACTATCAGAACAGATGGACCAACAACTATCAGCACGATCACAAATAAAATACTACATCTTTATGCACACAAATACTTACACTTTCAATTTCTCCACCACTCATGAGCCAGGTCACTGCATCAGCCAGACACTGGATCAGAGCCAAGGACACCACGGGGGTGGGGTCACACAGGGATGTGACTTCCTTCATGAGGGTACACCTGAAAGGAAGTGTCCAAAAACATAGTTCCTGGTAAACCTGGGGACGTGAGGGACAAACTCCACCTCCTAACTGAGATCTGCCCAGTGCTGTGGTCCAAACCTGTGGTCTTGGAGTGACTGCTGGGCGCCCCCTGAGCTGTTCGTGCTCCTGGTTTGGTCCCCACAGGCTGACAGGCTACAAGGAAGACCAGACGTGATGGACAATCAATGGACACTTTTCCAGAAAGTAAACTGAGAAAGAAGAGAATGTAATTCCTACAGGAGATTCAGAGCAAGAGCCTGTTGTTCTATTAAGAATGGCAGGAAGGGGAAGGAGACATCCTGAGTGTCCCAGTTGAACAGAGAGAGATGTATGGACTTGTCCTCCACAAGTGAGGGCAGAAAGCTATGCCTGGGTGTCAGCACACTGCCAGGTTTTGCTCCAGGGCCACTAACAAGACTGGAGAGAACACTGGCCCCTTCAAGGTCCTTCCTGCCACCCTCAGGGTTGGGCTGAGGGCTGGAATCAGACAAAGGACATCTGCTTTCATCACTACCTGCTTAGGAGCCCCAGATTGCTCAGTCAGCAAGGAAAGAGAAAGGAAACCCAGGAACACTGCTCAATGCTGGCCAGACCAGACACCAGCTCCCAGCATCGTCAATCAAGGGCCTTGAGAGAATCGAGAGAAGACACAGGCCAGGGAGGGAAGGCAGGTCCCAGTGTGGATCAGGTGCAGAGAGGACCTGCAGTGAGTCAAGAACCAGGCAGGCTGAAAAAACAGACTGAATTTTGGATTTTGATTGAAATAGTGGTAGAGGGCAGAGCAAGGGCATCCAGGGCAGGAAGAACTCCTACTGATGGGATGGGAGAGTAATGACGGGTTGTGCCCATGTGTGGGTGCAGTGGACACAAAGATCAACGTCCTCCAATGAGACTGGACTCTCCTCAGTCCAGTGTGAAAGCGTGGTGCTTGAGAACAGGTCTCTCAAGAAAAACATCCTGGGAGAGCAGAGAGTGACACCCAAGGGAAAAGCACCTCCTTCTGGGACATGCAGGGAGCTCTTTGGGGTTCCTGGGCAAGAGCAGGTCCCAGTGGTCTAGGAGGCTGAGGGAAGAGACTCCTGAGTCAATGCTTTCCAAACCTGGGGTCCTCGAGATGCAGGCCCACCTGCCCTGGAAGCATCTATCTCATCTGGACCCCTTTTGGGTTGATGCACAGGAGCCCTCCTGCAGCTTCTCTAGAAAAGGGGACGTGCTGACCGTACTAACACCCAAAGCAGTCACTCTGTTTCTCCTCCAGGATCCAACATACTCCTGCACTCTGCTTTCACATCCACATCAGATATCTCTCTCACACACACTCATACTCATTCACACACACACACACACACACACACACACACACACACTCACAGTCTCATTTATGGCCCAGGAAAGCAACAATTTGTTAAGGGTCTCTTAATACTGGGCCCTGCTCTGGACACATGGGAGAGACCACAAAATAAGACACATGATCCCTGCCCTCTCAGGTGGGAAACAAACATCAAAAAAATTTCTGACTGTCAGAGTGCTCAGAAGAAAATTCAAACGTGACAGACAAGTGGGTAGATGGAGAATACTCCTTGGAGGTGACTCTTAGCTGAGCCCTGAGGAGGTGGAGCCCCCTTTGGGAGGCCATACGCCAATCACACCCTTGAAGGTGAATCGGACACAAGTGGGAGGATTCAGAGTCAATGGGGTCACTGAGAATTCTTAAACAAGGAAACATTCAAGTAAAAGGAGCCATCACTCACCAACAAGGCCACATGGGTGCTGGATGAGAGGGGCTAAAGAACAAAGACAACACAGTTATCGAATAGAAGTCACAACCTGAGAGTCTTGCCTGAGCCCACACATGATCCATCCAAACCCCAAAACACCACACTCACAGGCCCTGAAATCACCACCACCCACCAGCCCCTCAAACACAGGTTCCAAAGACACCTCAAGCACACTAACTGATCACCTGAGAATTCCCCAGCCCCAATAACTGAACACACAACCACTGACCCCCACGTGTCCACCATCCCTCCAGGGTGTCTGGGCCATCAGTTACACACACTGTGGGTCCCCAACACTCTTCTAGCAAAGCTCCCAATCACCAACCACCAGTGACAAAACCAATCCACAGAAGTGTGTGAATCAATGAATCCCAAAGTCTCTCACTACAGCTCGATCTCCAATCAGACAATACAGAACCCTTTGCTCCTGGTCACAACAGGCTCTCCCTCACTCAGCCCTGCGCATAGCCACAGGTATCCCAACAGACCCCTTAGCTGACTACAACCCCAGAGCCCCTTACCTCCGATTCCCACAGGTTTCTCAATGCCACCAAGAAACCCCATTACTGGCTCCTCCAAACCCCACTCAACAATCTCCAGTCTACTCGTTGACTAGAAACTGTCACTGGAATCTCACATGCTGGGTCTCAAAGGACACCTGCAGACCTTCCATCACTCCCTTCTATGGGTACCCACCCACTCACCTTCACAGGTGCCCCATCAGTGCTTGTACAGAGTCCCCTGCAGGCTTGCTATCTCCCATCACCACCTACCACCCAAACTAGCCCCCATCACTAACCCCCCAGTGGTCCCCAGCCCTTCATCACATAGGGCTGCCAGCCACTCACCTCCTTGATATCCACTCTCTAGTCCACCCTGTGCTCACCCACCACTTGCTGACACCCCCACAGCTCATCACTCTGCAAGGGCCTCCAGCGCCACACAAACACCAACACCCCCAGCCCCTCCAACAATGCCAAATACCACCCCCGCTTCCCACTCACTCATAACCCCCAGCAGGCCACCCATCAACTTAAGCGCAGACCCCCAACACTGATACACAGCCTCCAACCTGATATCTCGGTCACCAGATCCCCAAACACGGACCCAGACCACTCACTAGCCCGGGCCACACTAGTCACTCCCCTCCACTGAAAAAGCTACCACTAAACTGTCAGGCCAAACAAATGCAGGGATTCCCTGGGGATCCAGTCGTTAAGAGTCTGCCTTGCAATTTAGGGGACACCAGCTCAATCCCTGGTCAGGGAAAATCCCACATGCCCCAGGGCAACTAAGCCCACACACCACAACTAATGAAGCATGTGCTCTAGAGCCCAGGCTCCACAAGACGACAAACCACCACAAGGAAAAGCCTGAGCACAACTGAAGAGCAGCTCCCACTTGCCACAGCTAGAGAAAGCCTGCATGCAGCAGCAATGAAGACCCAGCACAGCCAAAATAAATGACTCTCATAACCAGAGAAAGCCTGCATACAGCAATGAAGACCCGGCACAGCCAAGATAAATAAATGAATCTCACCACAGCTAGAGAAAGCCTGCCCGCAGCAATGAAGACCCAGCACAGCCAAAATAAATAAGTGAATCTTTTAAAAAATGCAGAGTTGGCAAAGAAATATTTCACTCCAAGAATTTATTATCGTGGGTGGTGCGGGGTGCTGAAGTAGGGAGAACGCTGTGGCCCTAACAGGTAGAAGCATCTCAGCAAGGTGTTAGGATGCTGGATCAAAGGGCACGATGACCAGATGGCAGATGACAGGAC
>SJXQ01012092.1:0-34840 GCA_006408695.1 Aepyceros melampus | reverse complement strand
CCCCACACCCTTACCCGTCTAGTCCACAGCGCCGAGGCGGACGCGGCTGGGCCTCGGAAGTGTCCATGCAGAACTACATTTCCCAGAGTCCCACTCGCGTTAGAACTACATTTCCCAGAGGGACTTGCGGCGCTCCTCCTGAGGGACAGGTATGCGGTTTCCTGTTGCAAAACGCTTTGTGGCTGCGCCTTAGGATACAGGGGGTGCTTTGCTCGTAATCTGCGCACAATGCTTTTCATTTTTGATCATGCGTGAGTGTTAAGACGCTTCAGTCATGTCTGACTCTTTGTGACCCCATGGTCTTTAGCCTACCAGGTTCCTTGGTCCATGGAATTTTCCAGGCAAGAACACTGGAGTGGGTTGCCGTTTCTTTCTCCAATGCATGAAAGTGAAAAGGGAAAGTGAAGTCGCTCAGTCGTGTCCGACTCTTAGCGACCCTATGGACCGCAGTCTACCAGGCTTCTCGGTCCATGGGATTTTCCAGGCAAGAGTACAGGAGTGGGTTGCCATTGCCTTCTCCGTTGGTTTGTTTTAGGTACAGTTAATCTTCAGTTCCAGGTTACATTTGTTCCCATTTCTTTGAGGCCAGTTCTCAGCACTGTGGCAACAGGACCCATTATGTTGTGGGTACAGTCTGGTCATAATGTAGTTAACGTCTTCACCCTGGTGTTTTTGGTATCTATAAGACTGCTCCCAGGATGTGACTCAGAATATTATCTATAGCCCTTGAGAAAGAACAGAAGGTCCTTGACATTAATGACTATATTATTATTATTTGATCTCCTTTGACTGTTTTCCTTTGTTTCTGCATTTCTCATTTCTCCAGTTAAACTTATTCTTTGACTAAAAGTTTTCCACAGACAAAAGGCAGGCAGAGGACATGGTGGGTAAGGACCATAGGGTCCTGTTCCATTTCAAAACCACAGAAAGAGAATGAAAGATCAGAGAAGCTGACACTGAGAAGAAATTGTTATGAAAAAGACAATTTTTTAAATGGAGAAATAATTTTCCTAGGCATATTCATATAAATCAACCAACAAATTCAATATCTAAAATAATCTGTTTCCAAGATTGGGAAATAAATAGGCGTACTTTTTTACCCAAAGCTTAGAACTTAAGTAGAAAAAAATAAATAAAGATATGCAAGGAGGAAACAAAGAATGACATGCTATAAAGACCATAAGAATAATTTACATGGTTCAGATTACAAGTCCTACCGCAGTTCATAAATATGGTGAGATCAAAATTCACTGGGATAGACAAGAATGAATTTGGAGGCATTGCAATATGACTTGAGCATTGAAAATGTGACACAGTGCTTCCTCATGCTGTGACTGTCCCAGGGTGAATTCATGTATTAGGGGAGTCAGTAATTCTAGAAATAGAGGACTTAAGAATTTTTATTTTTGCCTTCCTTACATCCATTCACCTTCTTCTGATAATTTATCTCAATTTCTCTTTAGGAGACAAGCTTTCTCCTATGCTTGATCTATGTGGTTTCAATGGAGCTCCAGACAATGAAGTATTGGTTTTATACAATAAGCCGAGGTTATGAAAGAAGTGTCAGGTTTCCTCTGCTACTTCATGAGGAAAGCTTGACTGAAAATGAGGCCAACCGGAAAGAATGGAGAAAGGGAGAAAGTAGTGTAATGCTGATTGAAGTTTTGAGTCAAGTCATTCCTGAAGCCTACTGCCTGTTCCTTTCAGTTATTATAGAAAAGCTATACATTTATTTTATAATTTACACATTTATACATTATATAATACATATGTTATATACATTTATGATATCTTCCCAGGTGGTGAGGGGGAAAGTACATTTATATACATTACATATACATTTATATATTATATATATACATTTATGTATGAGAGCTAATACATTTTCTCTGTTAGTTTAAGCTAATAGCTATATTTCTGGCATTTGCATCCAAACGAATCATAAATAAAATTTTAATGCATTAATTAAGCATTGTTTTTCTGATCTCACAGAGACAGCAGTGAGTGGTAGCTTGAACCAGAATCTTAGTTCCCTGCCCAAGAAGGAACCTGGGGTAGCTGGGGTGAAAACCAGGAATTCTAACCACCAGAGGCTAGATTTGAAGCTTCTCTGGCTCTTGTCCCTGTTGAAAACAAGTGTTTCAGGGAGACAAAAACTTGAAAACAGGCACAAAGTTTATTATTAGGGACACAGCATAATATGTGAGAGAGCACACAGAGAAGCATTTTTTTTATTTAAGACAAAAACAGGGCAGAAATATGCACCCAGAGAAGAGGGCGGGCATCCTCCTTAACAAGGAGTGTGCCAGACAGGTGATCGCTTATCCGAGGGTAATTCTTCTGGGTCTTTTTGTTTTTCTCTGGCCAATTATCTCGCTTCCTTCTCCCCATCTGACCTGGACCAGGGCTTTCCCCAATATGCATGTGCATCTTTTAGCCTATTATGAGATAGCACTCCCTTCCTTTTTGACCCCAGAGGAGCCTTTCTGTGCATGTGCGATCAGAGCAGGTGTCCTTGATCTCAAAAGTGATAGACGTGGTCGTCTTATCTATTTACTTCAGCAGAGTTCGGCTCCTGCCTTAAACTGTTTCCCTTTTAGTGTTGAGGAAAACAAAACTCCAATTTACTCAGCTTGACAAATTCCAGCTGCTCAGCCCTGTAGCCCATCCACCTTCTACTTCATTTCCAGCATCAATTCCCATGCCAATTAAAACAAACAAATGACAACAAAAGCCTAAGCTAAATCGCTGGAAAATATAGAAACAAATAGGTATGCGTGTATTAACTGTTGTAGCTTTACTTCCTTTTTGCATGCAGTTGCCCCAATCACTATCCCTAATCTTCTATCAACAGAATGGTTATCTCTGTGTTGTATTCTATCATACCTTACACACTCTAATGTCCTCCTTATTTTCCTTTTTGCTATACACTGTCATTAATTATTCTTACAGCTGTCTATTTCTGTCACACACTTTCCCAAGACTTCCTGCCATTTCATTATAAACCAATATCAATCCTAGACCCTCTTCCCTAAAAATAGTTCTGCACTGTTTTAAGGCAGTAGCGTTTTAGATCATAACAAAAGTTTCAGAATTATGAATAAGGGGAATTAATCCAATTCCCCTTAGAATTAGACTAAGGTCTAATATGGTAAGATCTCAAAAGACAGTAGTATTAGGGATTATTCATTTAAATTTACATTTTTAAATGACATGACAATTCAAATGAGAGAACAGCCTAAGAAGGATCTTAAGTGCTGACTTTCCTTCTATCAGAGAACAGGGCATAGAGCATGTTAGGGATTTGTTAAGAATACAATTTGCTTGGGAATTTTATGAGATCATAATAGCGACTGAGCAGTTCTGGGTTCAGATAGAAACGGAAGATTAAATTGGAGGTAAGTGGAATAAAAGAGCTCAGGATTTGGATTTCTAGTGATGTAGACATTTACAGTACATTGCATTTTCACTTCAACTCAGTTCAAAGTATTTTCTAATTTTCCTGTGATTTCTTCTTTGAGTTAGCAATTACTTGAAACTGTGTTTTTTAACTTCCAAAACCTTGGGGACGTCCTACATTTTTCTAGGGTTTATTTCTAATTTAGTTCTACCATTGTCAGAAAATATACTTTTTATGGGTGCAGTCCTTTCAAATGTATTGAGATTTATTTTGTGGTCCAACATAGGACCTATCTTGGAGAATGCCCCATGTGCATGTAAAAGTTATGTATATTTAATATCTTTAGTTACAATGTTCTATATATGTCCGTTACTTTGAGTGGATTCACAGTATTATTTCACTTTTTTTCTGTCCTTGCTAATTTTGGATAATTTTTTTTCTCTTATCTTTAGTATTATCTTCCCTGGTGGCTCAGAGGTTAAACCGTCTGCCTGGAATGTAGGAGACCCGGGTTAGATCCGTGGGTCGGGAAGATCCCCTGGAGAAGGAAATGGCAAACCCACTCCAGAACTCTTGCCTGGAGAATCCCATGGAGGGAGGAGCCTGGTAGGCTACAGTCCATGGGGTCACAAAGAGTTGGACACAACTGAATGACTTCACTTTCACTTTAGTTTTTCCTCCGCTTTGCTTTTTTAGGTTTACCTTGTTTGGGTTTATATTTATTTATTTATTTATTTATTTAGGCTGCTCTGGGTTTTCATTGTTGTGTGGGCCTTTCTCTTGCTGTGGTTCACAGGTTTCTCATTACAGTAGCTTCTCTTGTTGCAGAGCACGGGCTGTAGGTGCCTGGGCTTCAGTAGTTTCCCCAAGTGGTGGCAGGAGTTGCCGCTCGCTTCAGTAGTTTCCCTAAGTGGTGGCAGGAGTTGCCGTTCACCCCCTTTGGTGTGCAGGCTCAATAGTTCTGGCGCCTGGGCTTAGTTGCCCCGAGGCACGTGGGATCTTCCTGAAACCAGGGATCTAACCCATGTCCCTTGCATTCAAGGCAGATTCTTAACCACTGGACCACTAGGGAAGCCCTAGGCTTACTTCGTTCTTTAGCGTTTTAAGAATTCAATTCTTATTGTTTTGTTTTTACTGTTATAACTACTATAATTACTTATGCTATGCTATGCTTAGTCGCTCAGTCATGTCCAACTCTTTGTGATCCCATGGACCATAATCTACCAGACTCCTCTGGCCATGGGATTCTCTAGGCAAGAATACTGGAGTGGCTTGCCATTTCCTATTCCATATAATTATTTAAGATTATGAAATTTCCTGTCTTCATTGCGCTTAGTTTTCCCCACAAATTAATGCATAGTGTTGTCTACAGTTTTGTATTTCCCTATTTCATTTGCTGTCAGTTGAAGACTTTTTAAAAACAATTTTTTTTCAGACAGAAAGACCTTTTTAAATTATGCTTTTATAGTTAAATATTGCCTACCATGCCAGTAAACAAAGGATGTTGCAGCCTTCAAGCCATCACATTACAGCCATCTGTGAGCCTTGAGGGGGGTCTCAGGATGAGAAAACACAGAATACTGGCCCCAGATAGCTGAGGTGCATATTAAAGGAATGGTTTCAGTGAGCTCAGACTCTTGTATCTTCCCATAGACGGGAAAGCAGTAAATCCCTTAACTTGAGCTATCTAGTTTTCTTTAATCAATAATCTTTGATGTTCCAACGACTAGATCTTTGTTGCAAAAACTCCTACCTATCCTGACTTTCCCCTTGCCTCTTCAGAGCAGTCCCCTCTCACAGTTATCTGAGCTGCTGTGTCCCAGGCTTAAGTCCTCAGTTTTGTCCACAGAATAAAACAGAACACTCAACTTTCAGGTTGTGCATTTTTTTTCCAGTTGACTATTGTTTGCTCTGTCTTGGACAACCGCACGTTTGTGTGTCCCAGTATTGATGTCCTTCTTCTCATCTACTATACTTTCTCCTCTATAAAGTTGGTAACTATTATTTCGTGCACTAATATTCAGTACCGTTTTATAACCCTGTGCACTGCGCCTCATAGTCTTACACGGTGTTGTTCTCTGCTGTGCCTTCTTCTACGAACTCTACCTGGTTTGGCCTCAAGACCCAACACCGGCCACTGCCGAGACGCTAGCTTTTGAGCAGCGGAGGAAAAGACTGATACCGACTCTCTTAGAGCCCACCCGCCTTTCCCATGAGGCCTCGCACGTCTATCCAGGCCCTCTTTCTCCACAGCGGATTGTGGGAGATTGTAGTTTTCTGCTTGCCGCTGGTCGTCACGTGACGTACTTCCGCTTGCGCCGCCCTGCGGCTGTAAAGGAGTACGCGCCTAATGGACTGTATCCGGCAGAGCTTCTGTGCTCAGGGGCGGGACGGGGGCGTTCTGTTTTAGACACAGCGGAGCTAGCTGAGACGAGAAGTTACCCTGGCCCAGAACGTCCTGTGCGAACCAGGATCTTGACCAGCTGACCCCCCACGGTCGATCCCGGGGTAGAGGCAGCCAGCCCTGCCTCGGTCCCTCCCGCATCAGGGCTGCGGAGCGGTACAAACTCATTGTCCAAGTTCCCTCTGCCCGGGCCCGGAGGCCCCTTCCCTAAGAGGGACTCATCCCCGGAGGGGCAGGTGCCTGGTGCCCGCGGACCCCCCTCTTGGTGGGCGGGGTGGGATCAGCAGGGATATCCTCAGAGTTCGGTTCTCTCCTCCGCACCCTGCACAAACAGCCTGGGATGGCCACCAGGTTCCCGACAGCTTCGTGTTCGGTAAGTAGGGACTTTCTCACTTAAGAAAACTAACTCGGCCGTGAGGGCGGACCTCTTCATCCCTTCATGGTCACACCAGGGCCTGAACTCACATATTCCCCGCCATCCCCCTGAGTCTCCAGAAACGTTACTTGTCTTCTGGCACTTGGTGTCCGGTGCCCTGTCCATAGGCAGTTACTCTGCTTTGTTGTCTACAGCGGACCCTGAATTTCGAGGGCAGTGAGGGCCCTTGTGAAGGAAATGATCCTCTGTCGTTTCAGGTTTTCCACACACAAGTATAGAATTGTCTTTGCATCCAAATTTTCAGGGCATCAGCAGGGAAATTATCTCCTTTTTGTTCAGATGCTAGTATACTGAGTACCCTCGTGAGCTGGATCCAGAGATTGATGCTGGCAGTGCAAAGAAATCACGTACGTTTCTTGTTTTAGAGGAGCTGTGGTCTGGCGCACAGAGTCGTTGGGCAGGATGGCGGGGAAGGAGTTTAAGGATTCAAAGCGGGAAGGAGCAGTGTTGTGAGAGGAGAGAGCCAGTGGACCCTCTGGACCGTGCAGGTGGTTCGAGGACTGAACCAGAGGGAGACTTAACAGCGAATGCTGAACTCCTGAGCTGTTGGTACACGGGTGATGTGTCCGGTCTTGAGAACACTGTTGGAAGAAGTATCCAGGGACAGAGTGTATGTAGCTTTTTTTTTTTTTTCCCTTTCCTTCTTTTAAGATTTATTTATCTTTTCCTGTGGCTGGGGGAGGTGGTGGCGGGGGTAGGTCTTCCTTGCTGCTCCGGCTTTCTCTAGTTGCAGTGAGTGGGGGCTACTCTCTAGTTGCAGTGTCTGGGCTTCTCATTGCAGTGACTTCTCCTGTGGTGCACAGGCTCTGGGGCAAGCGGGCTTTAATAGTTGCAACATGTGGGCTTAGTAGTTATAGTCCCTGGTCTCTAGAGCAGGAGCTCACTAGTTGAGGTGCAGGGATTACTTGCTCCAAGCATGTGGGATCTTCCTGAACCAGGGATCAAACCCATGTCCACTACATTGGCAGGTGGATTCTTTACCACTAGACCTCAGAGTGTAGCTTTGTAGGTATTAAATATGTGGTGCCTACAGTTGAGTCTGTAGCTCAGGTGGGAGTTTTCCACTAACATGTACCGATTAAAGGCACCTCTGTTAGTGCCTTTAACTATAGGAGTTATAGGTATAGGAGTAGAGCCCCAAAAAGGACCAAATAGAGGCCTCAGGACAATGACAAGGGCTGCATTAAAGAGGGGCTGGGGTGCAGGAGAGGTGAGAGAACATTTGGAGAGTGGTTTTTTCCTCTACAAACTTGAAGAAAGAGAACGTCTTAGAAGCCATGATGTGAAGTTCCTCGAAAGTATTTCATAAAGCCAAAAGGTGCTTCTTGGATTTCAGAATTTATAGGTCTAAAGCACTTTTTCCAGAGCAAAGAGAATGCCAGGTGTGCTACAGATATTGGAGAAGGAAATGGCAACCCACTCCAGTGTTCTTGCCTGGAGAATCCCAGGGATGGGGGAGCCTAGTAGGCTGCCGTCTATGGGGTCATACAGAGTCGGACATGACTGAAGTGACTTAGCAGCAGCAGCAGCAGCTACAGAAATTCACCTCCTAGGAGGTGAAGGGATTGCATTAGGCTGAGGACAGCAGGATGTAAAGAAGTGATTAGTAATAGTATAGATGGTGGTGGTTGTTGTTCAGTCACTCAGTCATGTCTGACTCTTTGCGACCCCATGAATTACAGCACACCAAGCTTCCCTGTCCTTCACTTCTCCCAGAGTTTGCTGAAATTCATGTCCATGGAGTCCGTGATGCCATCCAACCATCTCATCCTCTGTCACCCCCTTCTCCTGCCCTCAGTCTTTCCCAGCATCAGGGTCTTTTCCAGTGAGTCGGCTTTTCACGTCAGGTGGCCAAAGTATTGGAGTTTCAGCTTCAGCATCAGTCTTTCCAGTGAATATGCAGGGTTGATTTCCTTTAGGAGTGTAGGTGGCACTATGGTAAAGAACCTGAGTGCCAAGGCAAGAGACATAAGAGATGCAGGTTCGATCCCTGGGTCTGGAAGATCCCCTGGAAAAGGAAATGGCAACCCTCGCCAGTGTTCTTGCCTGGAAAATCCCATGACAGGAGCCTGGTGGGCCAGAGTCCATGGGGTCAAAATGAGTCAGACGTGACTGAAGCGACTTAACACATGGACAGCAGGATGTAAAGAAGCAATTAGTATTAGTATAGTAATAGTATTTTTTTTTTAGGTGATCAAGTATGACAGGAAGGGTTTTGGTGTCAGGGGGAAAGGATTTCATTAAGGTGGCCTGAGGGATACAATTAACCTCAAAAATCAATGAAGTTTTTGTCTTTAAACAATAATTATACAGAAAGTACAATGAGAGAATGTATTTCCAATAGCAATTAAGAAATATAAAATAAATGAACATTATAAGTGTACTGCTGCTGCTGCTAAGTTGCTTCAGTCGTGTCCGACTCTGTGCGACCCCATAGATGGCAGCCCACCAGACTGTGCCGTCCCTGGGATTCTCCAGGCAAGAACACTGGAGTGGGTTGCCATTTCCTTCAATGCATGAAAGCAAAAAGTGAAAGTGAAGTCGCTCAGTCGTATCCGACTGTTAGCTACCCCATGGACCACAGCCTACCAGGCTCCTCTGTCCATGGGATTTTCCAGGCAAGAGTACTGGAATGGGTTGCCATTGCCTTCTCCGTTATAAGTGTACAGGACCTATTAATAAAGAAGACTTCACAACTATTGAATAACATTAACAGACACCACTCTTGGCCTAGGCACTTTGTGTGTGTGACGTCATTAAAGTCTCAGGGCCCTGTGAGGCAAGTATGTCTCCATTGTACAGCTGAGGAAACTGGGGAGGCTGCCCACAGTTCCAAACTAGTAAGGGAAACAAGGAGACGAGGGTGGCAGAGCTAAGATTCAGACCCACACAGAATGTCTTCAGAGTCTGTGCTGTTATTGCCCTTACGACCTAAGAGACTTTGACACATGTAAACTGATTTCCTTATTTTTGAGTGCATGTATTTAGCAGACATTAATTGACTATTATGCCAGGTAATTTTCTAGAGTGTGTGAACAAGATTAACAGGGCCCATAACCCCATGGAGGGTGTGGGAGATGGTAAGACATATCAGAGGAACATCATAAACAAAACTGTGGGTGTTTGTGCACATGCGAGTGGCTGGGTGGCTACTTGCTTGGGGCAGCATTTAAGCAGAATCTGAATGACAACTTGATGATCATGGGCAGATGAAGGCACAGAACATGACACATTCCAGGCTTTGGAGGCAGCTAAGTTGGTGGCCTTGCCATGAGAACCAGCAGATGCATTGTGTAGTGGAAAGAAGGCATATGGCCAGAATGGGGAGCAGGGCTAGCTTGTGAAGGACCCTTTAAGTATGCAAATGATCATCTGGAGAGCCCAAGGAGTTTATTGTATTTTATGTTTTATTTTGAAATGATTTCAAAACTAGAGAAGTGGCAAAAGTAGAATAAAATAACCTCCTGTGTTGTATTTTTAAAAAATCAAAACACCCTTCACCCAGATTCCCCCATTGTTATTTTGCCAAGTTAGCTCTGTTATTCTTTCTTTACTTGTGTATGTGTGTGTTTGTGTATGTGAATTGGTATAAAAAGAACCACAGAGACTGAAGTTCAAGGTTACTTTCTACCAGAGCCTGTTTCCCCTTTGCTTTGTTGTGCAGATGGGGAGTGACTGATCATTTCATCTAAACAGGCATCAAAAAAAAAAAAAAAGAAAGAAAGAAAAATAAATAAATAAAAAAATAAACAGGCATCAAGCTGGTTTGGGACTGGATTGCTGCTTTAGTTGAACTTGGATCACCTTGTTTTCAAGGGGTGTGCTGATCGCAGTCTCCTTCCTTGCGTACTTTGTGTCCTTGGTGCCTTGAAACCATGGGAGAATCAGTCTGCCTTTCCTGCTCAGTTCCTACACTGACCGCACTCAGCAAACACTCAGTGGGAAGAGCCTGCTGTCCAGGGTGGGCACCGAAGGCTCTATGGTTTCTCTTTCTCTTGGGTGTCATCCTCTATCTCAGCTGAGCCCACCCTGCCTGTTCTCAGGCTGGACAAATGCCCTCAGTGAAGTAAACAGCCAGAGCACTCTTAGCTTATCTGGGAACAGCTCTCCCCTCTTTGGAATTTGGCTCATTTAGTTCTCCTTTCATCCATGGGTCTCGATGTTCATGGATTGTAATTTACTGTTGATTTTCTAGTTGTAGCAGCTGTAGTCCAAATGTATAATTTTATTTCTCGTGAATGAGTATTAGAAAATACTTACCATTAGATGAAATAAAGTGTAATATCTTCATATTTTGATAATACATTGAAATTGTAAATTAATTTGTTGAAAATATATTTATATCATATTGAATCTATGTATCATAAATGTTACTCAATTACTCAGGTCCTTTGGTTTTGTTTTTCTTTTTTTAAAAAATATGAATATATTTGAAATATAGTTGTTACATGATTTTCAGATTTACTACATAGTGATTTGACATTTGCGTACATTATGAAATGATCTCTGCCCCAAGTCTAGTAATCTGTCCCCATACAATATTATTGACCATATTCCTTATGCTGAATCCCTATGGCTAATTTGTTCTATAACTACCTCTTAACCCCTTTCACCTGTTTCACCTCCTTCCACCTCTGGTGACCACCTTTTTGGTATCTGTATTTATGTGTCTGTTTTTGTTCTGTTTATTTGTTCATTTAATCTTTTAGATTCCACATGTAAAGTCATATGGTATTTGTATTTCTGTCTGATTTATTTCACTTAGCATAATACCCTCTAGTTCTGTCCATGTTGTTACAGATGGCAAGATTATGGGTTTTCTTTTAATGGATAAGTAATATTCTTGTGTGTGTGTGTGTGTGTGTGTGTGTGTGTGTTGTATGTTTATCCATTCATCTGTCAGTAGACACATTGCTTCCTGTATCTGGGCTATTGTGTTTTCTTTTTTTATTTTTTAATTGAAGGATAATTGCTTTACGGAATTTTGTTTTTTTCTCTCAAACTTAACATGAATCAAACCCCTCCCTCTTGAACCACCCTCCCATTTCCCTCCCCATCCCACCGCTCTAGGTTGATACAGAGCCCCTGTTTGTGTTTCCTGAGATGTATAGCAAATTCCTGTTGGCTATCTATTTTATATATGGTGATGTAAGTTTCCATGTTACTCTGTCCATACACACCCTCTCCTTCCCTCTCCCCATGTCCATAAGTCTGTTTTCTATGTCTGTTTCTCCATTGCTGCCCTGCAAATAAATTCTTCAGTACCATCTTTCTATATTCCATATTAGTATATGATATTTATCTTTCTCTTTCTGGCTTACTTCACTCTGTATAATAGGCTGTACGTTCATCCACCTCATTAGAACTGATTCAAACGCATTCCTTTTTATGGCCAAGTAATATTCCATTGTGTATTTGTACCACAACTTCATCCATTCATCTTTCAATGGGCATCTAAGTTGCTTCCATGTTCTAGATATTATAAATAGTGCTGCAATGAACAATGGGATACAAGTATCCTTTTCAATTTTGGTTTCCTCAGGGTATCTGCCTAGGAGTGGGATTGCTAGGTCATATGGTGGTTATAATCCTAGTTTTCTGAGAAATCCCCATACTGTCTTCCATAATGGCTGTATCAATTTACATTACCACCAACAGTGCAGAAGGGTTCCTTTTACCCCACACCCTCTCCAGCATTTGTTTGTAGACTTTTTAATGATGGTCATTCTGACCAGAGTGAGGAGATATCTCATTGTAGTTGTGATTTGCATTTCTCTGATAATGAGCAATGTTGAGCATCTTTTCATGTGTTAAGCATCTGTATATCTTTTTTGGAGAAATGTCTGTTTAGGTCTTTTTCCCACTTTTTGATTGGGTTGTTTGTTTTTCTGACATTGAGTTGTAGGAGCTGCTTATGTGTTTTGGAAATTAATCCTTTGTCAGTTGTTTCATTTGCTATTATTGTCTCCCATTCTGAGGGTTGCCTTTTCACCTTGCTTAGAGTTTCCTTTGCTGTGCAAAAGCTTTAAGTTTAATCAGATCCCACTTGTTTACTTTTGTTTTTATTTCCATTACTCTAAGAAGCGGGTCATAGAAGATCTTGCCTTGATTTATGTCATCAAGTGTTCTGCCTATGTTTTCCTTTAAGAGTTTTATAATTTCTGGTCTTACATTTAGGTTTTTAATCCATTTTGAGTTTATCTTTGTGTATGGTGTTAGGAAGTGTTCTAATTTCATTCTTCTACATGTAGCTGTCCAATTTTCCAACCACCATTTGTTGAAGAGGCTGTCTTTGCCCCCATTGTATATTCTTGCCTGCTTTGTCAAAATTAAGGTACCCATAGGTGCATGGGTTTATTTCTGGGCTTTCTATCTTGTTCCATTGGTCTATATTTCTGTTTTTGTGCCAGTACTATACTGTCTTGATGACTGTAGCTTTGTAGTATAATGTGAAGTCAGGAAGCTTGATTCTTCCAGCTCCCTTCTTCTTTCTCAAGACTGCTTTGGCTATTCAGGGTCTTTTGTATTTCCATATGAATTGTGACATTTTTTGTTCTAGTTCTGTGAAAAATACCATTGGTGATTTGAGAGAGACCTCATTGAATCTGTAGATTGCATTTGGTAGTATGGTCATTTTCACAATATTGATTCTTCCTACCCAGAATATCTCTCCATCTGTTTTCTGTTCATGTCATCTTTGATTTCTTTCATTAGTGTCTTATAATTTTCTGTGTATAGTTCTTTTGTCTCCTTAGGTAAGTTTATTCTTAGATATTTAATTCTTTTTGTTGCAATAGTGGGATTGAGTCCTTAATTTCTCTTTCTAATTTTTCATTGTTAGTATATAGGAATGCAAGTGGTTTCTGTGTATTGATTTTGTATTCTGCAACTTTGCTAAATTCACTGATTAGCTCTAGTAATTTTCTGATAGTCTCTTTCAGGTTTTCTATGTACAGTATCATGTCATCTGCAAACAGTGAAAGCTTTACTTCTTTTCCGATCTGGATTCCTTTTATTTCTTTTTCTTCTTTGACTGCTGTAGCTAGACTTCCAATAGCGATGAAAGTGGACACCTTTGTCTTGTTCCTGATCTTAGGGTGAATGCTTTCAGTTTTTCACCATTGAAAATAATGGTGAGCTTATCATATTTGGACTTTACTATGTTGAGGTAGGTTCTTTCTATGCCCATTTTTTAAATTAATTTTTATTTTTCAGTTTGTTTTGCTTTACAATACTGTATTCATTTTGCTATACATTGACATGAATCAGCCACGAGTGTACATGAACTCCCAATCCCTACCCCACCTCCCCCCTCCCGCCCCACACCATATCTCTGGACTATCCCCGTGCCTCAGTCCCAAGCATCCTACATCCTGCATCGAACCTAGACCAATGATTCATTTCACTTATGATATCATACATGTTGCACTGCCATTTTCCCAAATCATCCCTCCCTCTCCCTCTCCCACAGAGTCCAAAAGGCTGTTCTATACACCTGTGTCTCTTTTGCTGTCTTGCGTACAGGTTTATCATTACCATCATTCTAAATTCCATATATATGTGTAAGTATACTGTATTGGTGTTTTTCTTTCTGGCTTACTTCACTCTGTATAATCGGCTCCAGCGTCATCCACCTCATTAGAACTGATTCAAATGTATTCTTTTTAATAGCTGAGTAATACTCCATTGTGTATATGTACCACAGCTTTCTTATCCATTCATCTGCTGATGGACATCTAGGTTGCTTCCATGTCCTGGCTATTATAAACAGTGCCGCAATGAACATTGGGGTACACGTGTCTCTTTCAATTCTGGTTTCCTCAGTGTGTATGCCCAGCAGTGGGATCACTGGATCATAAGGCAGTTCTATTTGCAATTTTTTAAGGAATCTCCACACTGTTCTCCATAGTGGCTGTACTAATTTGCATTCCCACCAACAGTGTAAGAGGGTTCCCTTTTCTCCACACCCTCTCCAGCATTTATTGCTTGCTGACTTTTGGATCACAGCCATTCTGACTGGTGTGAAATGGTACCTCATTGTGGTTTTGATTTGCATTTCTCTGTATGCCATTTTTTGAAGAGTTTTAATCATCAATGGATGCTGAATTTTGTCAAAGGCTTTTTTTGCATCTATTGATATTACTGTATGGTTTTTACCCTTCAGTTTGTTAATATGGTGTATCACATTGATTGGTTTGCATGTATTGAAGAATCCTTGCATCCCTGGAATAAACCCAGCTTGATCATGGTGTGTGAGCTTTTTAATGTGTTGTTGGATTCTGTTTGCTAAAATTTTGTTGAGGATTTTTCATCTGTGTTCATCAGTGATATTGGCCTGTAGTTTTCTTTTTTTGTGTTGTCTTTGTTTGGTTTTGGTATCAGGGTGATGGCCTTGTTGAATGAGTTTGGAAGTGTTCCTTCCTCTGCAATTTTTTCCAAGAGTTTTAGAAGGATCGGCATTAGCTCTACTCTAAGTGTTTAATAGAATTCTCTTGTGAAGCCATCTGGTCCTGGGCTTTTGTTTTTTGGGAGATTTTTTATTACAGTTTAAATTTCAGTGCTTGTAATTGAGTTGTACATAATTTCTCTTTCTTCCTGGTTCAGTCTTGGAAGATTGAACATTTCTAAGAATCTGGCCATTTCTTCCAGGTTATCCATTTTATTGCCATATAGTTGTTCATAACAGCCTCTTATAATCCTTTGTGTTTTTCCATTGTCTATTGTAACCTGTCCTTTTTCATTTCTAATTTTGTTAATTTGATTCTTCTCTCTTTTTTTCTTGATGAGTCCGGCTAAGGGTTTGTCAATTTTGTTTATCTTCTCAAAGAACCAGCGTTTAGTTTTATTAATCTTTACTGTTGTTTCTTTCATTTCTTTTTCATTTATTTCTGCTTGGATCTTAATGATTTCTTTCCTTCTACTAATTTTGAGGGGTTTTTTGTTCTTTTTTCCAGTTGTCTTAGGTATAAAGTTAGGTTGTCTATTCGATGTTTTTCTTGTTTCTTAAGGTCGGATTGTTTTGCTATAAACTTCCCTCTTATAACTGGTTTTGCTGCATCCCATAGGTTTTGAATTGTCACGTTTTCATTGCATTTGTTTCTACGAACTTTTTAATTTGCTCTTTGATTTCTTCAGTAACCTGTTCGTTACTTAGAAACATATTGTTTAATCTCCATGTGCCTGTGTCTTTTACAGTTTTTTTCTTGTAATTGATACCTAATCTCATAGCATTGTGGCCAGAAAAGATGCTTGATATGATTTCAATTTTCTTAAATTTACTGAGGTTTGATTTGTGACCCAAGATGTGGTCTATCTTGGAGAATGTCCCATGTGCACTTGAAAAAAAGGTGTATTCTTCTGCATTTGGATGGAACATCCTGAAGATAATGAGATCCATCTCATCTAATGTATCATTTTAAGACTTGTGTCTCCTTATTAATTTTCTGTTTTGATGATCTATCCATTGGTGTTGGTGGGGTGTTAAAAAGTCTCCTACTATTATTGTGTTACTGTCAACTTCTCCTTTTATGTCTGTTAGTGTTTGTCTTATGTATTAACTTGCTCTCATGTTGGGTGCATAGATACTTACAATTGTTATGTCTTCCTCTTGGATTGATCCCTTGATTATTATATAGTGACCTGACTTATCTCTTGTAATCTTCTTTATTTTAAGGTCTACTTTGTCTGATATGAGGATTGCTACTCCAATTTTATTTTGCTTCCCATTTGCATGGAATATATTTTTCCATCCTCTCACTTTCAGTCTATATGTGTTTTGAGGTCTGAAGTGGGTTTCTTGTAGGCAGTGTATATACATATATATATATATATGGGTTTTGGTTTTGTATCCATTCAGCCAGTTTGTGTCTTTTGGTTGGAGCATTTAGTCCATTCATGTTTAAAGTAATTACTGATATATATGTTGCTACTGCCATTTTCTAATTGTTTGGGGTTGATTTTGTAGATCTTTTTCTTCTGTTGTATTTCTTGACTGTATAAGTCCATTTAACATTTGTTGTAAAGCTGGTTTGGTGGTCCTGAATTCTATTAACTTTTGCTTGTCTGAAAAGCTTTTGATTTCTCCATCAGTTTTGAATGAGGTCCTTGCTGGGAGAGTAATCTTGGTTGTAAATATTTCCCTTTCAGTGCTTTAAATATATCCTGCCATTCCCTTCTGGCCTTCAGAGTTTCTGCTGAAATATCAGTTGTTAAATGTATGGGGTTTCCTTTGTATGTTACTTGTTGCTTTCCCCTTGATGCTTTTAATATTCTTTCTTTGTGTTTAATCTGTGTTAGTTTGATTAGTATGTGTCTTGGCTGTTTCTCTTTGGGTTTATTCTGTATGGGACCCTTTTCACCTCTAGGATTTGATTGACTATTTCCTTTTCTATTTTGGAGAAATTTTCAGCTATAATTTCTTCAAAAATTTTCTCACACACTTTCTTTTTCTCTTCTTCTGGGAGCCCTGTAATTCGAATGTTGGTGTGTTTGATATTGTCCCAGAGATCTCTGAGACTATCTTCAACTCTTTTCATTCTTTTTACTGTATTCTGCTCTTCAGAAGTTATTCCCACCATTTTATGTTCCAGCTCACTCATTCATTCTTCTGCTTCAGATATTCTGCTATTGATTCCTTCTACTGCTACTGCTAAGTCACTTCAGTCGTGTCCGACTCTGTGCAACCCCATACACGGCAGTCCACCAGGCTCCCCCGTCCCTGGGATTCTCCAGGCAAGAACACTGGAGTGGGTTACCGTTTCCTTCTCCAATGCATGACAATTAAAAGTCAAAGTGAAGTCGCTCAGTCATGTCCAACTCTTAGCAACCCCCTGGACTGCAGCCTACCAGGCTCCTCCACCCATGGCATTTTCCAAGCAAGAGTACTGGAGTGGGCTGCCATTGCCTTCTCCGATTGATTCCTTCTAGAGTATTTTTAATTTCAGTAATTGTGTTGTTTTTTTCTCTGTATTTATTCTTTAATTCTTCTAGGTCTTTGTTAATTTTTTCTTGCATTTTCTCATTTCTGTTTTCAAGGATTTTGATAGTATTTCTTATCATTATTCCAAATTCTTCTTCAGGTAGTTTTCCTATTTTCTCTTCATTTATTTGGATTTCTGTGTTTTTAGTTTGTTCCTTATTTGTGTAGTATTTCTCTGCCTTTTCATTGTTTTTTGTTTTTAACTTATTGTGTTTGAGGTCTCCTTTTTCCAGGCTTCAGGGTTGAATTCTTTCTTCCTTTTGGTTTCTTCCCTCCTAAGGTTGGTCCTGTGGTTTGTGTAAGCTTTGTATAAAGTGAGATTTGTGCAGAAGACAAGTGAGCTGGTACTCCTGTCTGCTGATGATTGAGTTTGTATTTTTGTCTTGTTTGTTGAGATGAGGCATCCTGCACGGAGTGCCACTGGTGTTTGGGTGATGCCAGGTCTTGTATTCAAGTGGTTTCCTTTGTGTGAGTCCTCACTATTTGATACTCCCTAGAGTTAGGAGTTCTCTGGTAGTCTAGGATCTTGGAGTCAGTGCTCCCACTTCAAAGGCTTAGGGTTTGATCTCTGACCAAGAATGAAGATTCCACAGGTGGTTTGTTATGGCATTAAGCGATATTAAAACAAATACCTGAAAACAAGAAGCCAAAGATGAACCCCAGACAAATGGCAGTTACAAAACCAGGCGAATAATAGTTAAAATAATGGAATATAAAACACACCTATACACCAATAAGCACAATCAAAACAGTCCAACAAAAATAAAGTACAGTAGATTGACCTAGCGGAGAAGGCAATGGCACCCCACTCCAGTACTCTTGCCTGGAAAATCCCATGGACAGAGGAACCTGGTAGGCTGCCGTCCTTGGGGTCGCAAAGAGTCAGACATGACTGAGCGACTTCACTTTGACTTTTAACTGTCATGCATTGGAGAAGGAAATGGCAACCCACTCCAGTATTCTTGCCTAGAGCATCCCAGAGATGGGGGAGCCTGATGGGCTGCCGTCTATGGGGTTGCACAGAGTCGGACACGACTGAAGTGAGTTAGCAGCAGATTGACCTAGTGAACAAAGGAAACTAAAAATGATATCTACCAGTTAAGGACAAAACTAACTAAACCACAAACTGGAAAATGAAACTAACGCAAGGTGCAAGTGGGAAATAAAGCAATGAAACCAAACTAACAAATATGAAAAGAGAAAAGAAAAGAAAGAATAGGTATGTAAAGTTAATCAGAGGTAGATAAAAAAGATGTATATACATTAAAGATTAATTGCAAGGAGAAAAGAATAATAGGGAAAGCAAACAGTGAGTAAATGTAGAAAAAATAATAATAGGCTTAGGTTTTTTTTTATTAAAAAAAGAGAAAAAAGAAAGAATAAAAGAAAACTCCACAGAACTGCAAAAGACTGACATAGAGGCAGAGTTTTATAACAACAATAAAAAGTGTTATTGAAAAAAAAAATCTCAAAAGCTTCATTAGATTTCATAGAAAAATTGGCAACTACAACAGAGGGAAAAACGAAAAAAATCCAAAAGAAACTACCAAACAAGTCAGAATATAAGAATAGTAAATATTTTTCTTGAGTCAGTGCTGTCAGCATTCTTTCCCTTGCTGGGAGTCACAGTCCACCTCGCCCCACTAGTGTGCCTTCCAACACTGCGCTGGTTTCTGGACCTGATGTGGGGGGCAGCTCAGACTCTAATCTGGTCCTGCTCCTCTGTGTTATTGTCTCCAATGTCCGCAACTATCAGAACTAGTGTGTTTTCTTTTGTGAGAGCTCTCAGTGTCCTGTTATATATTCCATAGATACAAAGTCTGCCTAGCTGATCATGTGGATTTAATCTGCAGCTGGTACAGCTGGTGGGAAGCTTTTGGGTCCTCTTCCTTAGCCACACTGCTTCTGGGTTTCAATTATGGTTTTATTTCCACTACTATATGTGGGTTGTCCACTGGGGTTTGCTCCTGAGTCTGCCCTAGAGGACTTGGGTCTGCCCCAGTGAGGGCCAGGTGTGGAAGTAGTGCAGCTCCTTGAGTCACAGGGGTTCTGTAAGCATCAGGTACTCAGGGGGGTTGGCAGCTAGGGCAGCAGGAAATAATAGTGCTCTAGAAAGGGACTGCAACCAGTATTGGCCAATACATTCCATTATTCTTGCCTGGAGAACCCCACTGACAGAGAAGCCTGGCAGGCCACAGTCACAGGGTCGTAAATAGCTGGACATGGCCGAAGCAACCTCACGTGCATAGACTCAGGACTTTTTTGTCTGTGGCAGTTCTGCCCCAGTTGGGGTTGAATGTGAAGGTGGTGCAGCTGTTTGAGTAGTGGGTACCCTGGTGGCACCAAGTGTGCAGGGACACGGACTGCCTCAGCCTCAGGAGTTATTGGCCCTATCAGAGTCTTTTTCAAGACCTTGATAGCTGATGATCAGAAGGCCTTTTAGCTAGTCTTTCTCCATAGCTCCACCTGTTCAGGCATTTACAGGGCTCCCTTGCCTGGGGTCCTTCTCTGTTGTTGGGCACATCAGGCACATAGAGGGGTCCCCTTGGCTGGGGTCCTACTCTCTAGTTTGGCACATCAGTCACTTAAAGGAGCACCCTGGGTGGGGTCCTACTTTGTAGTTCAGTGTGTCAGGCGCTTGATGGGTTCAACTGCCAATGCTAGCATGTAGAGAGAGAGAGACTATGGTGATGGCTTCACCCCCTACACATGACTCAGCAGTATCGCTTCGCTTCCATGGCTGCCTGGCTTTCCGCCACAGGCATTTCCCAGCACAATTCCTCCCTCACATCGCCTTGGTCCGTCTCTCTGCAGTCAATAGCAGCCCTCGCCCTGGGATTGCTCCACAATCCTATGCACCAGCTCCCAGCCACTGTGCTTTCTAGGGGACCTGTGTCCCTGTCCAGGGTACATATGGCTGTGGCAAGGACTGTCTGATTCTCATTCCATTTAAGCTGCCGCAGATCAGCTGTTTCACTCTCAGCCTTAAGTGTTTCTTCTCTGACCCAGACAGTTGCCCCAGTGTGGAGATCGGACCCCTGCTTCAGTTCCCCCACACTCTGAGGGCAGGTCCAGTCCTAATAATACACCTGTTTCTACCCCTAGTTCCTTCACCCTACGAAGTTTTGTGTGGTTCTTTATATTCTTTTCCAGTGGTCAGGTACTGTCTGCTCTCAGCTGGGGTTCTACAAGCACTTCTGTTTCTGATGGTGTATTCCTGATTATCTGTGAAAAGAGATGTACACATCTACCTACTCCTCCGCCATCTTGTTCCCTATTGTGTTTTCTTTTCCTCTACATTTATGTATTTTATCACATGTATTTTTTGTTATGTTTTTCTCTATTTTAAGTTTTATTCCTGAATACTTTATGTCAATTTGTGTTGTGGTTTTTCTTATTACATTTTCAAGTTGGTTACTGTTGATGTATCAAATAGCTATTGCATGTTGATTTTATTTAAAAATTGCTGCCCTGTTGATATGTCTTATTGATTTTCATGTTATGCCAGCTGTTTCTCTTAGGTTTTTTAGTCAGAAAATCAGATGTTTTTAGACAGTGAGAGTAGTTTTTCCTCCTTGTTTAGTGTTTATTGCTGGTATTTTGTTTTGTTCCCACTGTACCATGTCTTCTTGGACAGCACTGACTAGTAGAGTTGATATGAAGATTTCAACTTGTTTCTAAAGAACAATTTCAAATTGTTCCTGATTTTAGAGGGAACACTTCTAATGTTTCACACAAAGTATGATATTTTTATAGGCTTAGGGAAATTACTTTTACCTGTAATGAACTGAATTCTGATTTTTGAAGGTGTTAAATTTCATCATAGTACTTTGTTTCTCTGGTGAAACACAGAAACAGAGAAAAGGGAGAGGAACGAGAAATCAAATTACCAACATCCACTGGATCATGGAAAAAGCAAGAGAGTTCCAAAAAACATCTATTTCTGCTTTATTGACTATGCCAAAGCCTTTGACTGTGTGGATCACAATAAACTGTGGAAAATTCTTCAAGAGATGGGAATACCAGACCACCTAACCTGCCTCTTGAGAAATCTGTATGCAGGTCAGGAAGCAACAGTTAGAACTGGACATGGAACTACAGGCTGGTTCCAAATAGGAAAAGGAGTACGTCAAGGCTGTATATTGTCACCCTGCTTATTTAACTTATATGCAGAGTACATCATGAGAAATGTGGGACTAGAAGAAGCACAAGCTGGAATCGAGATTGCCGGGAGAAATATCAATCACCTCAGATATGCAGATGACACCACCCTTATGGCAGAAAGTGAAGAGGAGCTAAAAAGCCTCTTGATGAAAGTGAGAGGAGAGTGGAAAAGTTGCCTTAAAGCTCAACATTCAGAAAACGAAGATCATGGCATCTGGTCCCATTGCTTCATGGGAAATAGATGGGGAAACAGTAGAAACAGTGTCAGACTTTATTTTTGGGGGCTCCAAAATCACTGCAGATGGTGATAGCAGCCATGAAATTAAAAGACACTTACTCCTTGGAAGAAAAGTTATGACCAACCTAGATAGTGTATTCAAAAGTAGAGACATTACTTTGCCAACTGAGGTCCGTCTAGTCAAGGCTATGGTTTTTCCTGTGGTCATGTATGGATGTGAGAGTTGGACTGTGAAGAAGGCTGAGCGCCAAAGAATTGATGCTTTTGAAGTGTGTTGTTGGAGAAGACTCTTGAGAGTCCCTTGGACTGCAAGGAGATCCAACCAATCCATTCTGAAGGAGATCAGCCCTGGGATTTCTTTGGAAGGGATGATGCTAAAACTGAAGCTCCAGTACTTTGGCCACCTCATGGGAAGAGTTGACTCATTGGAAAAGACTCTGATACTGGGAGGGATTGGGGGCAGGAGGAGAAGGGGACAACCAAGGATGAGATTGCTGGATGGCATCATGGACTCAATGGACGTGAGTCTGAGTGAACTCCAGGAGATGGTGATGGACAGGGAGGCCTGGCGTACTGAGATTCATGGGGTGGCAAAGAGTCGGACACGACTGAGCAACTTAACTGAACTGAACTGAACTTTGTTTCTCTACTGAGATTATTGTTCTCCATTAATGTACTAATGTTACTTATTTCTATGTTACAGTTTCGTTTTTTTAAAAACTTTGGACTGTCCTTTAATTTTTTGGAATAATTTCTTTCATAGACTATTGTTGATGCACATATAGGATTCATTTTAATGTTTTTATCAAATATTTGTTAGTATTTTTATCTAGGTTTTTAAAAAATATTCATTTTACTTATTTGACTGCACTGGCACTCAGACAGTGTCATGTGTGGGAACTGTTCTCTGAAGCCCTGCACCACTGGGATCTAGTTCCCTGAACAGGAGTTGAACCAAGGCCCCCTGCATTGGGAGTGCAATCTTAACCACTAGATCACGAGGGAAGTCCCCATTGGGTTTGGGGGGTTTGTTTTAGGATTTATTTATTCATTTATTTTTGGCTGTGCTAGGACTTCGTTGCCACTCTTGGGCACAGGAGTTGAACCAAGGCCCCCTGCATTGGGAGTGCAATCTTAACCACTAGATCACGAGGGAAGTCCCCATTGGGTTTGGGGGGTTTGTTTTAGGATTTATTTATTCATTTATTTTTGGCTGTGCTAGGACTTCGTTGCCACTCTTGGGCTTTCTCTAATTGTGGTAATTGGGGGCTATTCTCTAGTTGCAGTGCTTGGGTTTCTCCCTGAGGTGGCTTCTCTTGTTGCAGAGCACAGGCTCTAGAGTGTGGGTTTGGTAGTTGTGGGCTTAGCTGCCCTGTGGCATGTCAGTCTTCCCGGACCAGGGATTGAACTTGGGTCTACTGCATTGGCAGGCAGAGTCTTAACCACTGGACGCCTAGAGAAGCTCTAGGTATTTTTAACAAATGAAATTGTGCAAGTTGTGCTGTCTTGCCTTCTCTGTGAGATTATACAAATTTGTATAATGAGTTTACCATCATTTCCTGGCTCTACATCTAATGGGAGAAATTTTCTGTTTCTTGGATATTGATAAAACTTATAGATAGTGTGGGGCTGTTTACTTTATGGAGAGGGTATACCTCTGATTACTATTTCAGTGTATTTTATGATCATGGACTAATCAGTCTGGTCTTCCTAATTTCTTTCTGGGAAAATTTTGGCTACTTTCATTTTCCTAGGAAAGTTTCTATCTCTTCTAAGTTTTGTATTTATTGGAACAAATTTATAAATACAGTCAATCCTGCTGTCATGTTTGCTTTAAGAATGTAAATTTGTTTCAATATGTTAGGGGATGCTGTGAGCTTTCTGATTTCAGGCAAGCCTCTTTTCACCATTTTATAATAAACTACAGTGTTTCTGACACAAACATCGGATCTTTTATAAGGTACAGTGCCATATTTGTGGTGGTATTTATATATTTCTTAACCATTAAAGGAGTACGTCAAGGCTGTATATTGTCACCCTGCTTATTTAACTTCTATGCAGAGTACATCATGAGAAACGCTGGACTGGAAGAAACACAAGCTGGAATCAAGATTGCCAGGAGAAATATCGATAATCTCAGATATGCAGATGACACCACCCTTATGGCAGAAAGTGAAGAGGAACTCAAAAGCCTCTTGATGAAAGTGAGAGAGGAGAGTGAAAAAGTTGGCTTAAAGCTCAACATTCAGAAAATGAAGATCATGGCATCCGGTCCCATCACTTCATGGGAAATAGATGGGGAAACAGTAGAAACAGTGTCAGACTTTATATTTCTGGGCTCCAAAATCACTGCAGATGGTTATAGCAGCCATGAAGTTAAAAGACACTTACTCCTTGGAAGAAAAATTATGACCAACCTAGATAGTATATTCAAAAGCAGAGACATTACTTTGCTGACTAAGGTCTGTCTAGTCAAGGCTATGGTTTTTCCTGTGGTCATGTATGGATGTGAGAGTTGGACTGTGAAGAAGGCTGAGTGCCGAAGAATTGATGCTTTTGAACTGTGTTGTTGGAGAAGACTCTTGAGAGTCCCTTGGACTGCAAAGAGATCCAACCAATCCATTCTGAAGGAGATCAACCCTGGGATATCTTTGGAAGGAATGATGCTAAAGCTGAAACTCCAGTACTTTGGCCACCTCATGCAGAGTTGACTCATTGGAAAAGACTCTGATGCTGGCAGGGATTAGGGGCAGGAGGAGAAGGGGCCGACTGAGGATGAGATGGCTGGATGGCATCACCAACTTGATGGACATGAGTCTGAGTGAAGTCTGGGAGTTGGTGATGGACAGGGAGGCCTGACGTGCAGCGATTCCTGAGGTCACGAAGAGTCGGACACAACTGAGCAACTGAACTGAACTGAACTGAACTGAAACATGTATAAAACTCTACTATTTTTATTAAGATTTTTTATTTTCTTTTTTTCATGTGTGGTGATAAAGGTGTTACACCCCAGACCTGTTCTTCCCATAAGCCTGAGACTTTTCATAGTGGTATTTTTTTTTTTAATACATATCACATTATAGCAGAACTGCCTTTGTATAGTGATCGCTTACAAATTTTAAAATCGTTTCTATATCCTAGAGTTACACACATAGTCTTGGTCGTTTTCTTTTCCTTATTTCTTGATTATGCTTGTCCAATTAAAAATATTTTAGTAGTTCTTTTGTATTTTATCTTTATTCTTATCAAGCTTAAAATAGGGCTCCTGGTTGACTGCTTCCCCCACCCCCGCCTCAGCCCCAGCATAGGTGTTTGTTTCCCTCTACAAGACTAAAACCTTCTTGAGGCCAGAATGGGTTTCACTCATCCTGAAATCTTCAGAACCCAAAAGATTATGTGGCACATGGAGGCTCAATTATTAGTAGTATTTTTAATTCCCTCTCAAAAGAAGTGGTGGCCTGGGCACAGGAAGCAGACTGTGGAGGATAGTCTCCTTTCCTGGTTCCTCTACATCTTTTCCATGTCTCCAACTGTAATTGCAGCCTATTGAGTAATGTGTTTGTTGTTACAGGGGTTGTTGTCATTCACGGATATATCTATGGAGTTCAGCTGGGAAGAGTGGCAGCTGCTTGATTCTGTGCAGAAACACCTGTACCGGGATGTAACTCTGGAAAACTATATAACCTGGTGTCTGTAGGTAAGTACAGCTTCATGAGCCTGTACAAGCTCAGATCATGAGTCATAAGGCACCATTGCCTTTTCTTTTGTTGATCTACCCTGAAGCCTCTAGAGGTCACATGTTCTTAGCCCCTACTGAACCCTCAGCTCCTCACTGTCATCTTCCCCGAGTGCAGACAAGCTGCTTTCTTTCCTCCCTCCTGACCTCTTAGTCCTCAGCAGTCTGACTACATTCTCTGTGACTTTCCCTTAACAGGGTATCATGGTACCAAACCTGATTTAATCTTCAAGTTGGAGCAAGGAGAAGAGCCGTGGATCATAAACTTGGAAGTTTCCCATCAGAGCTGTCCAGGTGGGTGAGCAGATACCATGAAGATGGGAGATGGGGAACCACTCTCCTCATCACAGTGTTCAGGCTTCACAGATGGACTTCCCCATTCTCTCTACATCTCTTGTCCAACCTTAAATGTGACCTTCTCCAGGGCTCTTTTGGCATCCCTTTTAATTTGCACATGTGCCCTAGAAGACCTCATCCCTCATGTCATTCAGTACCTTGATGTGCTGTTGATGCCTGCTTTTTACTGAGCACTGAACTTAGGTGTAACTGCCTACCTGCTTCTCTGTTTGAATATTTAATGAAGATCTCCAGTATAATAAGATCCAAAGCAAAGTCCTCTGTCTTTCGTCAAACATGTCTCTCTCCCAGTAATTTCAGTCTCAAAGAGCAGTACCTCCTGCTTCTCAAGTCTCAAATCTAGGAGTTTCTCTTGCTTCTGTCTAAAATGTTTTTGCCTTAATTTTCTTATGGCTCAATCCCTGTTTTAATATCTCATTGTACCATCCTAAACATTATACCTAGTACGTGCCCTGTTAATTCACCGTTTTAGTAAACTCCTGAAATGATAAAATTGGCATAAATAGTTGGCAATGGATTTTATTAGTAAGTGCAGGCTAAATTTTTCAAACTTCTATTTAAAAAACACTTCCATCACTGCTAATCAGCTACCCATTTCTGTAGAGGGATTATTGTGGTTTGTTTCACTTCCCCTTGCCCCTACATTTGGTTTTATGGTGTGTGTGTACACTTGGCCATTATTTCTTTTGAACCAGTGTCAGAGGCCTGGACCAGAAGGAAAAGACTCATTAAATAGCAGTTCTAAAGTGCTTTAATTCTATATCAAGTTTATTTATGATTTTAAATTACAGTGTGTGTTTTTTTTTTCTTAGATGGTTGGGAAGAATGGTACCAGAAAAATCATGATGAATTTGAAAGTGTTCAGAGAAGCTATGCTTGTAATGCATTTGGAAAACTTCATCTGAGCAAAACCCACATTTCTTCAAGACAAAGACTCCTCAAATATAAAACACATGGAAAAAGTTTGACACAAAACTTAGCTTCAGCCACAAGCTGTCTAAGAAAGAATACTGATCAATTTCATGTGTATAAAGAATCACGTTTTATTAAGCATCAAAGAACTCATAGTATAGAAAAAAACTGTGTATGTAATGAATGTGGGAAAGCTTTTCGTTGTAAATCACAGCTCATTGTACATCTCAGAATTCATACAGGAGAGAGACCATATGAGTGCACTAAATGTGAAAGAGCCTTTAGTGCGAAGTCAAACCTCAATGCTCATCAGAGAGTCCACACAGGAGAAAAGCCCTACTCCTGTATTGACTGTGGGAAAATCTTCTCTTTCAGGTCACAACTTATTGTCCACCAGGAAATTCACACAGGAGGGAAACCTTACGGTTGCAATGAATGTGGGAAAGCCTACAGCTGGAAATCACAACTTATTTTACACCAGAGAAGCCATACAGGAGTGAAACCATATGAATGCAGTGAATGTGGAAAAGCCTTTAGTTTGAAGTCACCATTCGTTGTGCACCAGAGAACTCATACAGGAGTGAAACCCCATAAATGCAGTGAATGTGGGAAAGCCTTTAGGAGTAAGTCATACCTCCTTGTTCACATTAGGATGCACACAGGAGAAAAACCCTATCAATGCAGTGACTGTGGCAAAGCCTTCAATATGAAGACACAACTGTTGTGCATCAGGGAATTCATACAGGAAATAATCCTTATCAATGCAGTGAATGTGGGAAAGCCTTTGGGAGGAAGGAGCAACTCACTGCACATCTGAGAGCTCATGCTGGAGAGAAACCTTATGGATGCAGTGAGTGTGGGAAGGCTTTCAGCAGCAAATCATACCTCGTTATACACAGGCGAACACACACAGGAGAGAGACCCTATGAATGTAGTTTCTGTGAGAGAGCCTTCTGTGGGAAGTCACAGCTAATTATACATCAAAGAACTCACTCAACAGAGAAGCCCTATGAATGCAGCGAATGTGAAAAAGCCTATCCCCGGAAGGCATCACTTCAGATACACCAGAAAACTCATTCAGGAGAAAAACCGTTTAAATGCAGTGAGTGTGGGAAAGCATTTACTCAGAAGTCATCTCTCAGTGAACACCAAAGAGTTCATACAGGAGAGAAACCATGGAAATGCTCTGAGTGTGGGAAATCCTTCTGTTGGAATTCAGGGCTTCGTATACATCGAAAAACTCACAAGTGAGAAATCAGAACAGAATAGATTTGGATGTACTCACAGAATTTGATCCGCAAGACAATTTAGATGATAATAGAAGCAGGATATATAAGCAGGAACGCCTAAAAATACATTCTAATCAAATTAGTCATGTGGGAGAGGGACCAATCATATTTGGAATGAATATACAAAAGCTTTCAGAAATAAGTCATGCAAATCTTTATACACAGGAGAATGGTCAAAGGAGTAAAGAGCAGTAATGTTATCATCTACAGTAGCATAATTATGAAGATTTAATTTGGGGAATGCATATTAAGTCCATATGAATTTAATAAATCAGGAAAGCACTTTTCCATAGAAGATGTGTTACATGGGGAGTCATGTTCCAGATTTGATGCTGTTTTGGAGTGAAAAAAGTCCTTCTTGGTGGAGGATAAAGTAGTTTTGTTTTGTTTTGTTTTGTTTTTTGGTATGTAACTAATAGGAAAATGGCAAAGAACATATTCTGAAGGTTCAGGGCATGGAGTGTGACTTTCCTGAGTAATACTACATAGCATTTTTTAAATGTTGGTATTTTATTTTTAAATGTAACTTATTATATTTGATAATTTGTGGAATAACATCCTCCAATATTCTTTATATTAAATGCTAAGTATCAGTATTGTCTCTTTGTTTCTTAGCAATATAACTAAAATAATGTGAATTTTAATAAATGAAAGGATTTTATCTTACTCCAAATGATTTTACTATTCAATAAGTGGGTCTGTCCATTATTACAGGGCTGCTTTCCAAGAGCACTCATGGTAATGAAGATTGATTGTATTTAGCAATTCAGTGTATGCTCCCTATTGATTGATAAGATTGGCTTAGAATTCTCTGCAGAAATACTCCTCCTATGTTGTGCATATCCTTGTTGTGTATCTCTCAGGATGTCCTTCCCATCAGCCATAGGTGAGCATTCTGCCATGGTAACCTCTTTTCCAGAAGTTTGATTCTCTAATTCAGTCTCAAATGAACCAGAAGGGAAATATCAGAATTCATTCTTGTCCCACAGTTTTACTAAGACCATCAATTAGTTCCTGCTATTTTAATTTCTCAAGATAACTTTGGATATTCTGAACCTAGTTTTCTGGTGTTCTGTGTGCTTCCTCATATTTGCAATAAAAATATTATTTTCTGCTAATATTAAGAAGAATGAGTTCTATTTCTTATAATTGAAAGGCTTTAATTGGTAAATAGTTTTGCTGGAATAAACTGTTAGTAAACTGTTAAAGAAAAGTGGGGTGTGGGGTTTAGGTTTATTCCTAAGACAAGAATAAAATCAGATTCCTACTTATATTCCAAAGTGGATATTTTTAGCTCATAGTATGAAATAGTGTTGTTGCTTATGTACACCAAGAATCTCGTGGACTCTGTTGGTAAGATTCTGGCAACACTCAGGAGCTATTGTCCTAGAAAACTTTTAAATTTATGAGGAAATCTAGGACATCAGATGAAATGGCTAGTTCTGGTTCCATCAGCTCTTAAACACAAGGCCAGCTTGATGGCCTGAATCTCATCTCAAGGCAGAGTATTGTCAGCAGCTCTCTGACATTGTGGAAATAATTGCTTACTCAAGAGTTGTAGGGTTGATAGGATGGAAACCAAAGACACAGTTGCTGAAGTACAGAGTCATCTACCTTAAGTAAGCACCAATCCCTTATGTAAACATGTTAGAAAAAGTGTCTCTTGATAATTGATCATTTGAGTAGAGGATCCTGTGAAGAATCTGAGGACTCAACCTAGCAAACTCATGATACACTTTGTATGCTTGTCACTCAGGAATACAGCCTAAAAGTTTGCAAACTGCAGACCATGGGCCAAATACAGATTGTTGATACTTTTATGGATGTAAAATGTAATGTAAAAAAATGTAAGAAGCTTTTACATTTTTTAATGGTTTAAAATTTTTCCAAACTATGAAATGACAAAATTATTTAATTAAAATTTCAGTGTCCATCAGTCGAGTTTCATTGGAACACAACCAGCCATATCTGGCTGTAGATTGCTTATACACTACAGTGGTAGAGTCGAGTCATTGTGGCAGATACAGTATTGCCCCCAAAACCTGCTAACTCCTGATGTAGAGGCCCTTCCTTCCCTGAAAAAGTGGACCATTCCTTGCAGAAGGAAGCTTATTCTTCCAGTACCCCATGTTTCAGTTACCAGCTGTGTCCAAATATACTCTTTTTATAAGGACATTAATCATATTGACTTAGATCTCATTGTATTGACCTAATTTAAACTTAATTATCTCTGTAGAGGCCCGTCTTTAATCCACATTCTGAGATGCTGGGGGTTAGGAATTCAATGTATTTTTGACAAGATGCAATTCAATCCATAACAGTCAGCCCTCCTGCCCCTCAGCCCCACCAAATTCATGTCTTTCTCACATGCAAAGCACATTCACCCCTGCCCAAAATTTCCTCCCCACCCAAATGTTAATCCACTCCAGCATCAATTCTAAATCCAAAACCTATCTTATCTATATCAGATATGGGTGAGATTTGGGATGAAACCAAAGAGTTATTTGCTACCAAAATACAATAATCAGATAGGCATGGGATCAGTTCAGTTCAGTCACTCAGTCGTGTCCGACTCTGCGACCCCATGAATCGCAGTACACCGGCCTCCCTGTCCATCACCAACTCCCGGAGTTCACTCAGACTCACGTCCATTGAGTCCATGATGCCATCCAGCCATCTCATCCTCGGTCGTCCCCTTCTCCTCCTGCCTCCAATCCCTCCCAGCATCAGGGTCTTTTCCAATGAGTCAACTCTTCGCATAAGGTGGCCAAAGTACTGGAGCTTCAGTTTTAGCATCATTCCTTCCAAAGAAATCCCAGGGTTGATCTCCTTCAGAATGGACTGGTTGGATCTCCTTGCAGTCCAAGGGACTCTCAAGAGTCTTCTCCAACACCACAGTTCAAAAGCATCAATTCTTTGGCGCTCAGCCTTCTTCACAGTCCAACTCTCACATCCATACATGACCACAGGAAAAACCATAGCCTTGACTAGACGGACCTTAGTCGGCAAAGTAATGTCTCTGCTTTTGAATATACTATCTAGGTTGGTCATAACTTTTCTTCCAAGGAGTAAGCGTCTTTTAATTTCATGGCTGCAGTCACCATCTGCAGTGATTTTGGAGCCCCAAAAAATAAAGTCTGACACTGTTTCTACTGTTTCCCCATCTATTTCCCATGAAGTGATGGGATGACTCATTGGAAAAAACTCTGATGCTGGGAGGGATTGGAGGCAGGAGGAGAAGGGGACGACCGAGGATGAGATGGCTGAATGGCATCACTGACTCGATGGACGTGAGTCTGAATGAACTCCAGGAATTGGTGATGGACAGGGAGCCATGCTGCAATTCATGGGATTGCAAAGAGTTGGACATGACTGAGCGACTGAACTGAACTGAACTGAACATGTGCCAATGGTCCCTGGAAAAAAAAGTTATTCTGAGACTGTATCAAGAGAAATACAAGGTAAGCCTAGGATATCTTGTTTCAATAACTAAAGAGGTCCTTAAGGAATGAGAAAAACATCAGAAAATACAAAACCAGTTTAAAGGGGCTTTCATTTAACAAATATAATATAATTGGAGCATTAAGATAATTACAAGTTATGAAAGAGTGTAAAAATAAGACTCTAAGAATTCAGTTATATAAATAAATGAATAAATACTTAAATGGGAGAAACGGAAAAGCTTTTCCTTGCTATAGCATCTTAAAAAATATTACAATAACAATTCCACTTATGGTACATAAGACTCCAAATGGCAAAAACAATATTGAGAAAGAAGAGTGGAGCTGGAGGAAACAAGCTTCCTGACTTCAGACTATACTACAAAGTTATAGTCATCAAGACAGTATGGTACTGCCACAGTAACTGAAATATAGATCAATGGAACAAGATAGAAAGCCCAGAGATAAACCCAAGCATCTATGAGAACTTTATATTTGACAAAGGAAGCAATATACAATGGAGGAAATACAGCCTCTTCAGTAAGTGGTACTGGGAAAACTAGACAGTTATTAATACACGCAAAAAATGAAAATAGATGATTCACAGCGAGGTTAATGACATCTCCAGGTCACACAACTTACTGTAGCCCAGAGTTTGAGATAAAAGTCATGGAGCTCTAATTCCTGGACCAACCCTCTCCACATTTCATGTTGCCCTTAACCAACCTGGCTGAACATGGTCTGTAATAGCCACTGAATTTAGCCAATAGCTAGAAAGAGAGAAAGACAATCTGACGAGTGTTAAAAACAAGTATATTCTAAATTTTGAGTGGTCAGAATTTCCTTTGCCAAAATCTTTTAGACATATTTATATGTATATATGTAAATACATACTGTGCTAATTTGCTTCAGTTGTGTTCGACTGTTTGCAACCCTATGGATTGTAGCCCACCTTCCTCCTCTGTCCGTGGGATTTTCCAGGCAAGACTACTGGAGGGGGTTACTATGCCCCCCTCCAGGGGATCTTCCCATTCCCAATCCAGAGATCGAACCCACATCTCTTAAGTCTCCTTCATTGACCAGTGGGTTCTTTACCACTAACACTTCCTGAGAGGCATATACATATATCTATAATGATCTGGCAGTCCCACTTCAGGATATATAATCAAAGGAAAAGGAAAGTTTATTATCTCAAAGAGATAGCTATATGTATGAACATCTTTCACATGTTCATAGCAACATTATTCACAGTAGCTTAAATGTGGAAAGAATCCAAGTGTTCTTCAACAGATAATAGTAAAGAAAATATATATAAAAAAGAAAAAAATATATATATATACATACATATATAATATCATAATGTAAATGACAACCAAAAGGTGGAAATGATACAACAAATGTCAACTGATAAACAGAAAATAAAATTTGGTTTATCCATACAATAAAATATTATTTGATGATGAAAAAAAAAAGAAATACTGATATATGCTACTATTTTAACATGCTAAGATATTACATTAAGTGAAAGAAGTGTAACGCATAAGTCCACATACTGTATGAGCCCATTTCTATGAAACATCCAGAATGGGTAAATTCATCAGGATAAAAAGCAGATTAGTGGTTTATAGGGGCTGAGGGGAGGGAGAAATGTAAAACAACTGCTTGGTGGATATCAGGATTATCTGAGGGATGATGAAAATGTCTGGGGAGTAGACAGTGAGATGGTTGCACAACATTTTAAATGTACTGTAAATCACAGAACTGTTGACTTTAAAATGATTCAATGTTATGGAAATTCACTTTGATAAGAAAGGAAAGCCTTATAGAAGTGCTTATAGGTCAAGTGACAGAGAAAGTTCCCATGTCAATAACAGCTAGGAAACATTCACGTGAGAGAGCCATCCTGAAAGTAAATTCTCTAGCAAGCTTTTAGATCACTGCAGCCCTGGCCAAAATGTTGACAGCACCTCAGAAATACTTCATACTAGGGCCAACTAGCTAAGCTTTTCTCAATATTTTTTAACTTCATTTCTCTATTTATTATCTTTTATCTCTTTATTATAGTTTAGAATTCTCATTTGTTGAGAAGATGATACAGGTTTGCTGTTTAAAGCCACTTAAGCATTAGGTAATTTGCTCATAGATAAATAGATAAAATCCCCCAAAGTTGAGAGCAATATAAACTTAATACCAAAATTAAGCAAGGACACTACTAAAAAAAGAATAACTACTGGTCAATTTCATTCATGAAAATAGACTTTAAAAGTTTTCAAATATATTAACAAACAAAATCTAGCAGAATATAAAATGATAATGAAAGTGTTAGCTGTTCAGTCATGTCCAACTCTTTGTAACCCATGGAAGTAGCCCACCAGGCTCCTCTGTCCATAGGATTTCCCAAGCAATACTGGAGTGGGTTGCCAAAATGATATTAGACCATAAAATATTTGTTTTGCTATAGATATTTAAAAATCACTCAATATAATTTACAGCATATGTAGTTTAAAAGGAGAAAAAACATATATCTCAATAGCTACAGAAAAGTCATTTACTTTTAGCACCCAGAAATGAGCAAGTATTTTACTTTTTAAAATAAAGGATGTATTAAAATATACAGCTAANTTAAAAATCACTCAATATAATTTACAGCATATGTAGTTTAAAAGGAGAAAAAACATATATCTCAATAGCTACAGAAAAGTCATTTACTTTTAGCACCCAGAAATGAGCAAGTATTTTACTTTTTAAAATAAAGGATGTATTAAAATATACAGCTAACCTTGATAGATGATATGATTAAGTAAAGTAAAATACAAAATAATCCATGGATGAATTGTCAGAATAAGTACACTTTCACTTTTCACTTTCATGCTTTGGAGAAGTAAATGGCAACCCACTCCAGTGTTTTTGCCTGGAGAATACCAGGGTTGAGGGAGCCTGGTGGGTTACCATCTGTTGGGTCACACAGAGTCAGACACAACTGAAGTGACTTAGCAGCAGCAGCAGCAGTAAGTTTACATGACACAAGTTATTTATATTTGTAAATGTGAGCAACAAACATTCAAAGTATCTTGAATAATATAGTGTCATAAAGCAACAGGGCTTCCCTTCTTTTATAATACTTGATATTCCCTGGAAGCTCAGCTGGTAAAGAATCCGCCTGCAAGGCAGGAGACCCCAGTTTGATTCCTGGGTTGGAAAGATCCGCTAGAGAAGGGATAAGCTTCCCACTCCAGTATTCTTTGGCTTCCCTGGTGGCTTAGTTGGTAAAGAAACCACCTACAATGCGGAAGACCTGAATTTGATCCCTGGGTTTGGAATTCCCCTAGAGAAGGAAACAGCTATCCACTCCAGAATTCTGGCCTGGAGAATTCCATGGACAGAGGAACCTGGAAGGCTACAGTCCATGTGGTTGCAAAGAGTCGGACATAACTGAGTGTCTTTTACATTCATAAACCAACAAACATGTATTTATATATATATATA
>SJXQ01012091.1:177511-206790 GCA_006408695.1 Aepyceros melampus | reverse complement strand
CATCACTTCATGGGAAATAGATGGGGAAACAGTAGAAACAGTGTCAGACTTTGTTTTTTTGGGCTCCAAAATCACTGCAGATGGTGACTGCAGCCATGAAATTAAAAGGCGCTTACTCCTTGGAAGAAAAGTTATGACCAACCTAGATAGTATATTCAAAAGCAGAGACATTACTTTGCCGACTAAGGTCCGTCTAGTCAAGGCTATGGTTTTTCCTGTGGTCATGTATGGATGTGAGAGTTGGACTGTGAAGAAGGCTGAGCGCAGAAGAATTGATGCTTTTGAACTGTGGTGTTGGAGAAGACTCTTGAGAGTCCCTTGGACTGCAAGGAGATCCAACCAGTCCATTCTGAAGGAGATCAACCCTGGGATTTCTTTGGAAGGAATGATGCTAAAACTGAAGCTCCAGTACTTTGGGCACCTTATGCGAAGAGCTGACTCATTGGAAAAGACCCTGATGCTGGGAGGGATTGGGGGCAGGAGGAGAAAGGGACGACCGAGGATGAGATGGCTGGATGGCATCACAGACTCAATGGACGTGAGTCTGAGTGAACTCCGGGAGTTGGTGATGGACAGGGAGGCCTGGCGTGCTGCGATTCATGGGGTCGCAAAGAGTCGGACACGGCTGCGCGACTGAACTGAACTGAACTGATAGCAAAACAAATACAGTATTGTAAAGCAAAACAAACTAAAAAATAAAAACTAGTTAAAAAAATAAAAATAAAAAATAAACTGACTGACTAATCTGAGAATCTAATCAACACAACATTTTTTCACTTTGAGCCTTTAAATTTATATAATTATATAATACTACAATTATACATACCATGGAATACCAGTCTAAGTTGTAATTTATATTATGTATAAGCCATCCCTAAAGTTCAGTAACTGTATTTTGGGCATCAATCTCTCTATGATAGATTCCCACATAAGTAATTTTCTTTTTCTTTTAATCAAAGTATAGTTGATTTATAATATTATATTAGTTTCAGATGTATAACAGTGATTCAGTATTTTTACAGATTATACTCCATTTAAATTTATCATAAGATACTGGCTGTATTCCCTGTTCTGTATAATATATCTTTGTGTCTAGTTTTTATATATATAGTAGTTTGTACCTCTTAATCTTACCCTTGTTTCGCCCCTACCCTTTCTATGTTCCCATTGGTAACCACTGTTTTGTTCTGTTTGTGAGCCTGTTTCTCTTTTGTTTTATTCATTTTTATTTTTTAGGTTCTATATGTAAATGTTGACATCCAGTATTAATTGTTCTCTGTCTGTCTTATTTCACTTAGCATAACACCCTCAGATCCATCCATGTTGTTGCAAATGGCAGAATTTTATTCTTTTTTATTGCTGAGTAGTATTCTAGTGTGTAGGGGGTTGTGGGTGTGGATGTGTGTATACATACCACATTTTTATCCATGCATCTGTTGATGGACAGTTAGGTTGCTTCCATAACAAGCTATTGTAAATAATGGTACTGTGAAACATCAGAGTGTATGTATCTTTTCCAATTAATGTTTTCATTTTCTTTGGATATATGTACTCAGTAGTGAAATTGTTGGATCACATGGTAGCAGTAATTTTTTATTTCAGTTGACCTCTTGTTCCTTAGGAGCCTGGTGGGCTGTAGTCCAGGGGATTCCAACAGAATCAGACACGACTGAACACAGTACTAGGGACTAAATTGTTCCTTAACAAGTACATACTTTAATATATTTTTAAAATAAAATAATTCCAGGACTTAGTCGTGTATTTTGAAAAATGATAAGAGAGTCCAGTAAAAAAAAATTAGCATGTTCTTTAATCTAAATACAATATTCTTTCCGCCATTTGGTGGTGAATCAGTTCGGTTCAGTTCAGTCGCTCAGTCGTGTCCGACTCTTTGTGACCTCATGGACTGCAGCATGCCAGGCTTCCCTGTCCATCACCAACTCTCAGAGCTTACTCAAGCTCATGTCCATTGAGTCAGTGATGCCATCCAACAATCTCATCCTCTATTGTCCCCTTCTCCCGCCTTCAATCTTTCTGTTTGGTAAATAGACCTAAGCAATACATATGGAGAGACCTCCAGTAACTAATAAATGGTTGAAATTATAGGAATTTTTTTTTCTCCAGTGTGCTTACCTAGCTTGGAGAAGGAAATGGCAACCTACTCCAGTATCCTTGCCTAGGAAAACCCATGGATGGAGGAGCCTAGCAAGCTACGGTCCATGGGGTCGCAAAGAGTCGGACACGACTGAGTGACTGACACTGCACTTCCTAGCTAAGCTAATTTGCTTTCTTTTTTTCCCCACAGTTTCAGCTCCTAGCTTCAGCTCTATTAAATCTGGTTCAGATTTCACAGCTTTAGGTAAGTATTGCAGTGTACTTTATCTGGCCATATGCCGTAGCATTGGGGAGGTTTGATTTTGATTTCTTCAAAATGAAACATTAGATGAGATGTCATCCAAACAAATGAAACAGGTCCCAAGATAACATGCAAAAAATTCTTGATAACTGGCATCAGTTCCCAGTTCATGGGTCAGTTTGCAGTTCCTGTTATACCAATCGCTGGGTTATTATGCAAATAGACGGCACAGAAGCCTGGTCAAAATAATTTGTGTACCATTGTTTTAGAATGCAGACTGTATTACTGATATACTTACCATGAGTTAACATTCCACCACAGGGTGAGAGGACCACTATAAAGCATAACTTCAGAAGGTTCTTCTAAAAATTGACATAATTGTTTACCACCATTCCACACACTGAAAGGCTTTTTGAAAAGGACTTCCCTGCCAGTCCAGTGGTTAAGAATCTGCCTTGCAATGCAAGGGACATGGATTCGATCCCTGGTCCAGGAAGATTCCACATGCTGCAGGGCAACTAAGCCCATGCACCACAACTACTGGGCCTGCACTCTCGAGCCCTCATTGTACAACAAGAGAAGCTACCGCAAGGAGAAGCCTGTGCAGTGCAGTGAAGAGTAGCCCTGGCTCGCCCCAGCTAGAGAAGGGCCCCCAACACAGCAACGAAGACCCAGCACAGCCATAAATAAACAAACTAGTTTAAAAAAAATTTTTTTTAAGTGTATTCAGGTTGTTAGGAATCTCAACCCTGAGGTAGAGTCTAGTTATATACATTATGTTAGAAAGTTCATGCCCTTTTGACTTTTATCTTTTGAAATGGATTTAGTGATAGACAAACTGGGAGCCTGGCACATAGATATTGAGTTTGTGTGAATGTGTGCCTTGTATGAATGGATACCGCAGCCCAGAGCCATTGTTTTTATTTTAATGGTGGATAGCGCTAAAATGTCTCTGGCTGACTTATATTTAGCCTTTTGAGCAAGAATTTCTTGGCACATTTAAATATATTAAACTGTTGTCAGCAGATATTTTACCTCTAGCTTAACTCTTTCCTTTGCTCTGTTCACTGTCAGCTAATATATTTTGTCAGGAACAGTTTGTTTTACTTGGATTCTAAACAGACCTTAGATACACTGAGATCAGTACAGACACAACAGAAGTAAATACAAAAAGGGAAATTTTCTGTGGAGTTTTGTTTCCTGCCTTGTCTGAAGGGAAGCAGTGTAGTAGTTAAGAGGGAAGAGTGTGGTATAGTTGTTAAGGGTCAGAGTCTAGGTTTAGATAGCAGCTTTGCCACTTTCTAATTTTAAAAGTGACTTTGAACAAGTCACCTTTCTAATCATTAATCATTAATTTCTTCACCTGTAAAATGGAGGTAAGCAGAGTAGTGACCTCAGGTTGTTGAGAATTAAGTATTCTTGAAAAGAGCAAAATGAAATGCTGAGTAAGTGTTCTATTCAGAGTACCACTTCTGTTACCTGCCTTATAAATGTAAGTTTTGTAACACTGGTGAATTTGAATAAGGAATAAATTCAAGCTATGTACCAATTTTCATAAAGAGAAATTTGACTTTTGTTTTAAAAAGTCTTTTTCATAAGGTTTCATGCCTATTTAGAGCTCCTAGTTCTTCTTGCTCATTTTCTGATTGTTTTACCTTCACTCCACTTAGAATTTAAATCTAGTGGGTTATTTTTTTTAATGTATGGATGTGTACACTTTTCATGTATAAATAACTATTTCATTTTCTAAATTATGTTACCCTCAAAATTGGCTCAACTAAAATTTCTGACTTCCTTCAGAATTCATCCAGTTTATCTTAACCTCTGAAAATTAAAAAGTATTTGCTAATGTTATTTGTAATTTAAAAATTTAGAAAGATGGAAAATGGTTTACAAACTGCTGGCATTGTCTTAGTTTTGAAAAATGACTGACTTCAGAGAAAAATAACCTTTGAGGATCTTTAGCTTAGACTGCTGTGGCTATGGCTGTGGACACTTTGAAGCTTGACTTCTGACTTTAGCTAATTTTAAAAACATATTTTCAGCAAGGTATGTTTTAAGAACATGAAAGTTAAAATCAATACAGCCTTTTTGTCCTGTCACTACCATTTATGTAGTAATGTTGCTATTGCTGAGTTTCCTGGTGCCCCACACATTTTAAAGGGTTTTTGTTTTTTTTAATATTCAGGTTGTCTTTGAACAACTTCCCTCAATCTGTCTCCTTCCTTCAAGTGTGACTGCTCGCATTTGGCAGATCTTTACAGGCATACAGCTAGAGTTGATTCCCATAATTCACAATAATATTCTATACAGTTACCTGTAACCCTGAATTTGTTTAATACTGACCCATTGCTCCTATGGAAAATACAGAGTTAGGGTCCTTCAAGCCTCTTGTCACAGAATTTTTTCAACTAATTAATACATAATATTGTTTTGTTACAGCAGGAACATACCTTACTTACATATTTATATTGTTGATTCATCAACATTGAACTCATGCCAATAACACTATATCTCACCCTGAGCAAAGCTTATCTAACACGTATTTTCTTCATAAAGTACATCACAGCCTTCTTGCACTTAGGAACACTAGCCATCACTTCAGCACCTCACTTGGGGGGCATTTTAAGCAGTGAAGTCACCAACAGAAAACAAAATGTGAAGAACATGACACCAAGTAGATTGTGAAAAGAGCCCTTGTTTATAGTCTGAGAGCTGAAACAAGTGGCCAGAGCACTACCTAGTGGGACCTCAGTTGAGAACGTGTATTTACATGTGGCAGCTGAGATTGTTTTGTCACTTGGTGCCTGTCTGTGATTGACCACAAAAGTGGCACAATACCGATCTAGGGATTACAAATTTAGCAGGTAGACAAAGGCACAAATATGAAATCTGTGAATAATGAGGATCAACTGTATACGTGCACACACACACAGATGTTTGGTTTTATGTGTTCTGGTTCTATTTATTATGTAATATAAAAATGTGTATTCTCATAACTCTTTAAAATTTAACAGTTTGGCTTGGAGATGCTTATGTGAACTATACTAGATTTATCGTATTTGTAAGTGATACACAATGTCCTATATTAGAGATCTACCATAATTTAACCATTCATCTAATGATAGTGTAAATTTCACGTTCCTTCTTGGTAAATGGTGAATAAAAATAAAAAATAGGTTTTCTGTTTAATAAGTACTCAGATACTTGATAAAAATAAATAAATGAGCTTTAGAGTCGGACAGACATGGGTTCACACTCCATTCTCTTTCCTCTCCGACTGTGATATGTTATTGAATGACTGAATCTCTCTTAAGTATCTCATCTTAAATTGGAGTTTATGGTAACTGCTTCATAGGATTTTTGTGACAGTGAAATGTGGTCATACATGAAGAACCTAGCAGGTAGTAGGAGACTCTGTTTATTTCCTTCCCTCCTACATCATTTGATCTCATGAAAATGATATTATAAGTACTACCACAGAATCAATGTCCTCTCTTAAAAATACAATACACCACAACATTTTTACAAATAAAACAAAGGTGGTAAATGCCCTGAAGTTGAATGTGAACAGAAACAAAACATGTTTATCAAATTTGTGACATAATCAGACAATAGGGGAAAAAAGAGAATTAAGTCTTTTAAGTACAGCTTAAACTGTATACTCTCAGTGAAGTATATTCTAAAGATAGCAAAAGCAAGGAAATCTTGAATTTTGCTAGTACTGATTTGGGTATAGTAATTCTGGAACTTCTTTTGTGTGTGTTTTAGGTTGAGCAAATGAATACATAAGATGATATTGCTGAGAGAGATGGTTTCCCTAGTAGGAGAAAGGAGATATAAATATGGAATGAAATAAGGAGAGGAAGAATCTTGTGAGGTTCCTTAAAAAATGAATTAGCAGTAAAAGCATGAACTAATAATTTTATTCTTTTTAAAAGAGATATGCGTATTATATGTGTGCATATATATAGTCCTAGAAACAGCACCACTGATCTTGGTTTGTAAACATCATTTGCCACTAAAAGGAATTAGAGCTGTTAGGGAAAATGATAGATTCCAAGCTGTGTAAAGATAAGCTTGGAGGTCCTACTGTGCCAGCAAGTGAGGAGGTACTCAAAAAGTAATGGAGTAAATCAGAAAGAGAAAAACATTTATCCTATATTAATACACATATATGGAATCTTGAAACATAGTACTGATAAACCTTTTTGCAATGCAAGAATAGAGACGTAGATTTAGAGAGCAGACCTGTGGAGATGACACGGGAGGGTAGCACTGACATATATGCAGTGCAGTGTGTGAAACAGCTAGCTAGTGGGAAGCTGCTCTATGGCACAGGGAGCTCACCTCGGTGCTCTGTGATGACCTAGAGGGCTGGGATGGGGGTGGGGGGTAGGAAGCACAAGAGGGAGGACATGTATGTATAGTACCAGCTGATGCTTCTTGTTGTACGGCAGAAACCAACACAACGTTGTAAAGCAATAACCCTCCAATTAAAAATAAATTTTAAAAAATAAAAAAAATGTTTCCATCCTCTGGAAGGACATTCTTCTGGACTATCTGAATTTTCACTCAATTCTTTGAGACTTCTTCCAGCTCTCAGTGGCATAATGATTTTATACTGCTTTCTAAGTAAGTGTAAGTGTTAGTCGCACAGTCATGCCCGACTTTGTGACCCCATGGACTGCAGCCCATCAGGCTCCTCTGTCCATGGGATTTTCTGGGCAAGAATACTGGAGTGGGTTGCCATTTCCTTCTCCAAGGGATCTTCCCAACCCAGGATTGAACCCTGGTCTCCTGCACTACAAGCAGATTCTTTACTGACTGAGCTAGCTACAAGGGAAGCCCACTGCTTTCTAAAGACCCCTTTAATTTTTATTAGATTTTTATTATCAAAACAATTTTAGTGGCCAAAAGCATTAAAAAGAGAAATGAAAATTCCTTAGTGGACCAGAAGAGGAAAATGCTTACAAGGAAAGGAAGAGAAATCAATATTAGTTACTAAAATACTAATCATTCTGCTGGGTGGTATTCAGATAATTGCATTTAATCTGCACTGTAAAGGTTATGACATAAACAGGATATCACAGATTTGTAGCTGAGGAAACAGTTGTAGAAAGGCTGCTTACCTTACGTAAGATCGTACCATTGCTGTGTCACAGAACTGGAATCAGAGCCCATCGCTCTCTAATTTCAAAGCCTGATTTGGTTTTGATTTTTCCGTTATACATTGCTGCTTTTGTCAACTAGCTTTACTGTTACGTGTAGAGCGTTAAACACAGTGGATGAGTTTCTTTGTTCTCTCTCTTTCACCAGGCTTTTCGGACGTGGATCATACCTATGCTCAAAGAACTCAGCTCTTTGACACCTTAGTAAATTTCTTTCCTGACAGCATGACTCCTCCTAAAGGCAACCTGGTGGACCTCATCACACTGTGACTGAAGAGCCCCTGGACAGAACTGGAGCACAGGAGTCTGCTTTTGGTATTCTGGATTTCAGCTCTGTTGACTGACAGGCTACAGTGACTGAGGACTGCACCAGAGTTGTGAAGGGATCTTTGCTGTCACAAGTTTTAACCCTCTTCCTTCACACCTGACCTTGACCCCATCGTCCTCATCCCATTCCTAAATTAGGTTAATAAAGTGAAATTGGTATATACTTTCCATTAAATATATATTTTTTCTTACTTTAACTTTTAAGAATTCATGAGTATAAAGGAAAAAGATAATCAGGCAGTATACCCTTTTCTGATTTTTATTTCATTTTTCTAAAATTGGGACAAGTTAAGCCCTGTTCACGGACTCAGTGCTACAAGGATTGGGATTTTGTTGTTGGCTTGTTTTGCCCTTGCTTTCTTTTTCTTTTCTTCCCATTTCACTTTACCTTACATCACCCAACTGCTTGTAAGTGATTTATATCATCTGTTACCTCTTTACTTCATTCTTAACAGTATACAGTTCTGTAGGGCAGTTGCTGTATGTTCAAGTGATATATGTGTCTTTGTTGACTAGAGTCTTGTATTACATTAAACAGTAGGAGGGACAGAGGGCTCCTTGTCATAGAACTAAAAGGCAAAACCTGATGATCCACGCACTTATCTGAGATGGTATATAGTATTCCTATAATGATATATTTTGTAGTGATTATTACAAAACTTTGAGTCACAGAAACCTTAAACCCAGGAGAGAAAATACTTCAGAACCTTTAAGAGCCATTCTCAAAATTACTAATGGAGGATTCTGGTTGCGACTGATAACGTTCATTGATACTGTTGTAGTAATTCTGGAAGAAAACAACTCCTTCCCATGGCAGAGCTATTCAGGGCCAGGGCTTCAGTTTCTTCCTGTGTGCTGTCAGTTTCTTCCTACAAATGCTATCTCTTTGTAGCGTTTCCATTTGGGATAATGGGTTCCAGAGCTGCATTATTTCCATACACATTAGCTCCCTATGTCTGCTTCTATATACTGATATTTTAAAGAATAATGGTTTGTAGTCCAGTGGACTACAACTGACAGGCATTTCATATAACACATAGACCAGGCTTTTTTTAATAGAGAAAAAGAAAAATAATGGTGCAGATATTTTTTTATTTAACTAGAAGAAAGGCAGTTCCACAGTTTCTTTTGTTGTGAAGATTGGAGGCATGTATTCCATGAGGTGCTGTGGAATGCGGCATAGGAAGCTTATACCTGGTCAAGAAGTATGCTGTATGCAACTGACACCCACCACGCTTAAAGCAGACCAAGTATAATAAATGTCTACCAGTCCAATGGCTCTTCCAAGTGAATGCCTTCAGAGAATTTAGTATGTCCCGAGTAGCACGGTTAGGCCTCACCAAAGAAAGAAGAAATTGATTTGCACTTTCAAAAAGTCTCATGTATAGGAATGAGACTTTTCGATCCCTCTTCAGTCAGTCATTATTGCATGGTTTCTCATCTTTTGGAGAGGGATAGAAATATATCTCTCCTACTCCTAGCCTTGAATCTTGGGGTCCTTGGCTTTTCAAGCATTCCAAAGCAGTCAGTAGTGATTTATAAGACAATTAGATTTATGAAAGATACATAATTCAGGAAGTACCTAACTATGTAGCTGCAGAATAACCCATTGACTTTACAGGTGAACAAGTGAATTTACTTACTACTTATACAGTTCATTAAAAGATTTCCCTAAGTGACAGTCAAGAACATAAAACATTATTGCTAATATTATAATCTATTGAAGTCTTTTTGTGGAATCAAGTACAAATCAGTGAGTTGATAGGAAAGAACTTGGAAAGAGTTTCTAAATTTAAAAGATCTAGTCTTACTCACTGAATTCTGGCACTTTTAAAGACAATAACCAAATGAAATTCTGCTGCCCTCTACCATTTTTTTTAAATTAATTTATTTATTTTAATTAGAGGATAATTACTATATTATGGTGGTCACCCCCCGCCTTTGGGCCGTTTTTTTCCTGTAGTTCTTTAGATTCCATATTTGGAGGAAACTTAGTTCTTGGACTCAGTGATTTTGTTTGCTTTTATTTTTCCCTGACTTTCTACCAATTGTTTTCTAAATATTCTTGTTCTAATTTCATCTTTGCTCACTTTAAGTGAAACCTTTTCTCTTTTTTTCACTTACATATATATTTTTCACTAATGTGTTGAAATAGGATTGAGTCATAGCAAACCATTTAGTGTTGCTTAAGTGACATAGACTGTATTTAGGAAATTACTGACTAGGTAAGTCAGAATTTATACCCTGGGGCAGTGCTGGTAATGATTGCAGGAGAATGTAGGGCTTCATTATACCCACCAAGATTGACACTCTGCTCACTTTTGACATCTGAACCCTGATGTATAACTTGTTTACATATTTAGTGAAAAGCTACATATATTTCCAAGTATTCTAGTAGTATATTATACAATTTAATCTAATTTGGTATTTATATACATTGTTCAAGTAGCCAAATATCTATGCTTTACTACTTAAAAAATTCTTTGAGTCCCCAGTTGAGACACCCTGGTTTTAGGTACATTTGTTAGTGGAGTACAGTTTGCTCAGATTCATTACCCCTAACTTCAGCCTCATCCCCATTTCTCCTTTTTCCACCGGAATATATTATTCCAGAATAATAAACTAGAAATAATTTAAACTAGAAATAGACTAGCTTTAACACTATTTTCAGTGCTTGTACCTCATGATAATTATCTGATTTGTAAGATAATACTTCCAAATGCACTTGGATCTTGTGGAATGACAGAGACCTCATGTGGCCAACCTGATTAATTCACATGTATTGGCCTCCTGTGAAGCAAAGGAATTGAGACTTGGGTGCCTAGCTCTGTGCTAAAGCTGACAGTATGAACCTTTAGCAAGATTGTCTTTTAGACCTGGTTTTCTTTAAAACTGATAGAAAACATTAGAAAGTTAATATACTGATTTATCACAGAGAAGCATGTTGGGTTTAGAGCTCAGTGTTTTAAGATTGTAAAACTACATTCATCCGTGAATTATGTCTTGAACATAAATGGTTTGCCAACTTATCTTTCTAGTGGATCTCTTTACATCTGCCTTAAAAGTGCTATTTAGAGATACATTAATAGAGTTTCAGGTAATAAAACAGTTTTAAAATTTAATTTATAAGCAGAAACTAGTTGGGGACACAATGTAAGATTGTGAATAATACTTAACGGCTCAAAAGCACTTATAAAGCAGTATGGTTCTAATTTTGTTTTCTGAATTAAGCTCAGTGTCATATAAGGAGTTACTCTATAATTATTCTTAACACGAGATGAAATTCATTAGGTAACTGTGGGTCATTTGATTATTTCCTCACTGAATGTCGTGCTACCTCTTTAACTGGTTGGGTGTTAGAAAGCAGTTGAGAATTATGATTTGAAATTATTTCTATGAGAGAGGATCATGCAATGTGTACTTTAACAACATCATCTAGTTTTTAAAAAATATACCCTTTGTATTCTTTTTTTTTCCTCTCTCAAAAAATACACGTTCATACCCCAGTCGCTCAGTGGTAAAGAATTTGCCTGCAGTTAGGAGACACAAGAGATGCAGATTCAGTCCCTGAGTTGGGAAGATCCCCTGGAGAAGGAAATGGCAACCCACTCCAGTATTCTTGCCTGGAGAATCCCATGGACAGAAGAGCCTGGAGGGCTACAATCCATAGGATTGAAAGAGTCAGACACGACTGAAGCAACTTAGCACATGCAGTTTCAAACTTTTACAGAAATTCTAGCCTGAACTTTAACTACGTTTTAAATTCTTAAGATAGTCCTTAATCTAAGATACACAGGCTTCTTAGAAAAAGTTTATAGTTATTAGAGGAGTAATCATAGAGAGTCTGTATATAACAGTAGTTGTCGATTAGGTCTTCAGGTTCTTTCACTCAAATTTTTTGTATTCCTTATTAGTCAAATAGCATTATTCTTTTGTGATTTTTGACTATGGCCTACATCTCCCTGTGGTTTGTATTAATGCTGAAATGATATGGGTGCCCCAGATTTCTAATCTGGAGGTAATTCAGTTGAAGGTGGAAATTTTGATGTTTGTTGAAATAATTAGGAGCCAGCTAGATCAGCTGAATGATGTCAGTCAGCACTGTTTGTTTTGACAGGGAGGACTCATAACTACAGTTATTGATTTCTTCACCAAATGTTCTTTTTATTTTTAAAAAAAATGCTGTCTTAAGAGATTTTATTTATACATAATTTTTAAACCTTGATTTCTTCCTATCCCCCAAATACTATGAATTGTGCTTCCATTATTTTTTCTTAGCGATTATAACTTTATTTGGGGCTTTTTTAGCCGTAGACTTCCTGGGTTTTCAAAATCACTCTGAAGCAAACATGCTCTTTTATCCTTGAATAATGACAATAGATTAGTGAAATTTAAAATTGTATGTTATTAAAGAATTTATAACGTCCAGACACTGCTATAAAAATGTTTGAATCATTTTCATTTGGGGGATAGTAATACGGCTTATAGCTTATAGCATTCTTTTAATGGAAGAGCCAGTGTTGCTTTGCCTGGCACTAAGAAGCATAGTTATACTATAGATGAGGTGCAAGTTTCATAGCAGAGCTCATGGAATTTAGCACATCACCAGAATTTTCATTTGCCTGTTGTCTTTGTATTTCTTTGCCTCTTTCCCCCTGTTCTTAGAGCCTCCTTGGTGGTTCAACTGGTAAAGAATCGCCTGCAATGCAGGAGACCCCAGTTCAATTCCTGGATAGGGAAGATCCCCTGGAGAAGGGATAGGCTACCCACTCCAGAATTCTTGGGTTTCCCTTGTGGCTCAGCTGGTAAAGAATCCACCTGCAATGCTGGAGACCTGGATTCGATCCCTAGGTTGGGAAGATCCTTTGGAGAAGGGAAAGGCTACCCACTCCAGTATTCTGGCCTGGAGAATTCCATAGTATAGTCCATGGGGTTGCAGAGTCGGACACTGAGCAACTTTCAGTTCCCTATTCTTACCTCCCCTGAGTAGCATTGATTTTCTGCTAAAGTTGAATTTTGTGTTAAGAATTGACTTTCAATTTCTGAGATAATTGAATATCAGGAATAGCTTTAATTGCCATGAAATGATTGGTATTCATTCTTTTATTTTTTCTTAAAATAGTACAGGGACTTCCTGGTGGTCTAGTGTTTAAGATTCTGTGCTTCCAATGCAGAGGGTGCAGATTCGATCCCAAAAAAATAAATAAAAATTTAAAAGTGTGGTACGGTCTTATAAATGTCTCTTCCCCGTAAGTATGTAAATTTAGTGAATTCCCTGGTGGTCCAGTGGTTAGGACACCACATTTTCAATGCCAAGGCCCTGGGTTTGATCCCTAGTCAAGGAACTACGATTCCATAAGCCATACCACATGGCCAAAAAGAATAACAACAACAAAGAATGTGAATTTAGCTCAAGTTTTACATAACTAAATCCTATTCCCAGTCTTTGCCAGTGATAAATCCTATAAATTCTCTGACAGTAGATTTACAGCCCTTAACCTAGGGAGTCATTAGAAATGATAATAAACCAGGTTTTCCCGTAGAACACGGAGATGCCCTTGTGGGAATCCATATTTTTTTTTCTCTTAGAACTCTGAAGTTACAGATCTTGAGCTCCAGTTCAATTCATAATGTAAAAACCTGAAAATCAAAGGGTAGTTCTAGTTTATCTTCCACATTATCCAATCTTTGGAAGACTTACAAATATGTACTATCGTGTCTCAAACACTGCCTAGCTTTATTGTAAACAGTGTTACGTGGATATTACCTGAGAGCCAGCCACAGGGTTAGCATCAATAAAGGGGGAAATGTTGAGTAGGGAAATAGACCAGTTGTATCACTTGGAATTGTGAACTAATTTGTCTTTCTTTTTATCTGCTGTTGAAACAGTTTCAATGAACTATTAAACAATTATATGTAATGTCCTATTTTGGCTGTTTGGCATTTTCACTTGGAAGTATTGAACTTTAGGAACAGATCTATATAGGAGATTTGAGGGTTTGTTAGAGAAGGAAAAATAGGAGCTTTTTGCCCATGGATTTGAAGGTCCACAGATCTAAATGAGAAAGAAAGTTCTTCGTTTCTAACCATAAATTAATCTATTGCAGTGCTGAGAAGAAGCCTTTCAAAAGGGATCAAAGCTCAGTTATTCTGAACAGTCTTTAGAAAGCAGCATTTCTTGGTCAGTTGCTTTTCTCACTCTCCCAAATAGCTGATACAGATCTTGAAACAGAACCCAGTTATATTGGGCTCTAGATCTTAAAGTCGGTGAGCAGTTTCTTATGTACAGCCAATTCCTTGATAAGGATCCAGAGGAAAAACCAGCAATAACATTTTAACACACAAGTTTTTTGGGCTCCCAGGGAACTTGTTTTTTTATCAAATTTAAGCTCTTGCTGCACACAGCTCTGTACCATCTGGGATGCTAGCATTCACAGCAGTTAGTTTGGATATCTGAGCTGTCTGCCACGCGAATACCAACCTGAAAAGATCGTCACTCTTCAGTTTTCATTCAGTGCTTAATGAATGCAAAATTAATTGGCAGAAAGGAAAAACACTGTGTGATGTACTGAACAGGCCTTTGTGCATGATTAAGGAGTTACTCAAGTAGCCAATTTTGAGCTTAATTTCTCTCCTTTTGTTAACAAATCTCAAAAAAACCTTTGTTACAGTTTAGCTAGTGTCATGTGGTTGGCATTCATTTTCTAGCCCTTTAGGAAGGAAATTATCATTTCATGCTTACTTCTAACCCATACAGAATTGAACTGATATCAGTTTAGTTTCTGTGTTTTAAAATAAATAAATTATACATACTCTAGAAAAGTCTCTGTTTATTCAACTTTGCCAGGAAGTAAATGAGTTCTGGGCTTGGCATTAGGAGTACTTAATAATTTTGGTTTGTTATTTAGGTTTCCTCCCTATCCGTGAAGTGACTACATTAGAGAAAGTATCTAGAATGAGTTTAATTCCACGGTAACTGGCAGAGCTCTATAAATTCATTTTGCAGTAGAGGAGAGGCTCCTATGCCATCAGATTTTGGCAAGTGACTGTTTCAGCATGTTGCCTTGTAGTTGCTGTGTTTACCTTCTTAAGGCAAAAGAGGGGAAACAGGACAGAAATGTGTAGCTTTACATTTTTAAAATTGTGTACTTTAAAAGTCTTAGGATACTTGCACCTTTATAAAGGCTTAGCTTAAATTCACTTGGCTTTTCTGGAGACCCTGGTTTGATTCCTGGATCTGGAAGATCCCCTGGAGAAGGGATAGGCTACCCCTCCAAGTGTTCTGGCCTGGAGAATTCCATGGACTGTATAGTCCATGGGCTCGCAGAGTCGGATATGATTTACACATACACATTAGCCATAAACCCCAAATTTGATTGTAGGATATCAAAGTCCAAAAGTTTAAATGTGAGTGATCTTCTGTGGAGAAGCTATGTTTTTAACAGTCATGTACTTAGTTTCCTTTTTGAGATTTTTTTTCGTTTCCCAGAAAAATGATTTTGGTAACTAGTTTTAAAACAGTTTTTTCCCCTCAATTGTAAACCACGCATTTAGAGAAATAAAAGTGGCCTCACTTTCTTAAGCATTACATTTAGCCTAACCAAGATACACTGTGATTGTGTTACTCTTTAAGCCAGCTGATTTGTCATAAAATATCTTTTGAAGTGAACAAATTAAATAATATAGTATTAATTTTCCTCTATGTATAGCTCAGTTTAGAAACTGTAAAGAGACATTTTTCTGTGAGCAGATTCTTTTATGGAATAGGTTTCTGTTTTTAATGAGATTTCTTCCCACAGCTGAGTCCGCAGCCTCAGAAGAGTATAGGAAAACTTAGGGCCTCCTTTTCTTGTGTTGGACTTAGCAACAAACAATATTCCACCTTTTCAATGGAAAAGATGGGGGGGTCGGTGGGGGGGGGGTTGGGGGGTTGTGAATGCAGCTTGGGAAAGATGTTAGAATTTTTTTTTGGTCAACTCTTACAAATTAGAAGTATCTCTTGGCCAGAAATTAAGATCCATTTAGATAGAGAGAGATCCTCAGAACCAAAGTTGGACTGCAGATTAGCTTGNGGGGGGGGGGGTGGGTGGGGGGGGAGTTGGGGGGTTGTGAATGCAGCTTGGGAAAGATGTTAGAATTTTTTTTTGGTCAACTCTTACAAATTAGAAGTATCTCTTGGCCAGAAATTAAGATCCATTTAGATAGAGAGAGATCCTCAGAACCAAAGTTGGACTGCAGATTAGCTTGAGCAGAAAGGTGCAGCTTATCCACAGCCGGTAGAATCTGTCTTTCTGGACCTGCTTATTGATGCTGTGGATAGTTCCTTCTCTCTGTTAGAACATCTCCCAGACTGGAAACATGGTGTTAGAGCAGCCAGCTCATCTGAGAGTTGAAGAGTGTTAAACATTTCTAATAGGACTTTTAAATAATAAAATTTATTGGTTTTATAATTATAAAAGTATGTTTATCATAGAAATTTAGGAAATTACAGAGTGTGAAGAAGGAAAGCCACTCTTATTTAACTGGTGAGACTTACTCATTTTACTTTCCTGACTTCCTTCTGTTACCCTACATGGTAAAGACCAGGAAAAAAATAAAAAATCTTGACACAGCCATTCCATTGTCCACAAGCATTTTTCTCTACTCTTACTATATTCCTTTAAAACATTATCCTTTTTAGATAAACCATCTGAAAATAATTCTGTTGAAATGTAATTTTTAAGCCTAAACTATAGATATAAGATACTACCCAAAAGCTATGTAGGGAGCTGCCTTGTTCAGGTCATTTGAAATTTTATCTCTAAGATTAATTTGAATTTTTAAACCCTTTATGTACCAGTATAGACATTTGAAGCATATTCATAACAAAGAGCTTTCTGTTTAGATGGACTTTATTTTAATATAATCATAATTAAACTCACACCTAAGAAGGATAAGGTACTTTTCAAAGGCCAAAGGAAAAGCAGAGAAGAGCAAAGCAAAAGAAAAGAGATGAGCATAAGTATATAAATAAGGAGTCCTTGACAGAAGATTTCCCTTACCATGCTTAGCAACTGTCTCTCCAAAAATGTATTTCTCTGGTTACCAGCTAAGATTTAGGAGCTATGATTTTATGAGAGTCCTTTTCTTAATGTATGAAGAAAGAAACCGCAACCTTTCAGGGTTCTACCTACCCCTTCCTTTCCTCTCCTCTTCTATAGCAACACAGATCCTGTATCCTTGAGTACCTAAATCAGAGGTGGAGATCATGAGATAGGGCTGGAACCACTAGCATGGGCTAGCTAGAATGTTTAAACAGAAATGTTTTGGGGGCATCAGGTATCCTCTGACATCATTAATGTTCTAAATTGTTGGGCTGTGTCAAGTGTGCTCTGTAATCTTCCTTACCCTGCTCATGATCCTCTGTTTTATCTCACTTTTGCCCTATCATCAGTATGGACTTTTTAGGGTTTTGCTTTCTTAGTATGAGTAATGTTCTGATCCCAGGTTTGGTGAACGTGTTAACACAGCTTTGTGAATAAATAAGTGATCTGCTGAACAGTCGCAGTTGTAGAATTACGTTGTATGTAATGTACATATGGAGAAAGAATGTATTTTGTTCATTTTCTTAATAAAAAGTTATATATGGACACTACAAGATGCCTCTTGTGTTTGGTAAAACCTCTTTTGAAGTCAACTTTTGAAATATTTACATACTTTGTATTTACATACTTTGTAAATATTTTTACAAAGTTAATATTTTCCCTCAAACAAGTGAGTTTTATTCAGGCAAATTATATACACTGTAGAAAGACCTTGTTATCTTTGAGGCAGTGTTGAAATGAGGCTCTAGTGGATCTTACTGAGTTTCTAGGGGATGTTTCCATTTTTAAAGAGCACTAGTAAGTGACTTCATAAAATGGTGTTTTCTTTGTCTGCTGTTAATGACCAGTCCTACTTTATCCGTTTTGTAAATCTGGACTTGGGTTTCCTAGGTTTTCTTTAAGTGGGGGCATGCTTGTACAGGTTAGGAACAAGAAGAAAAAAAACTGAACTGAAAATTAATTGTACAAAAGATAATAAAGAGAATCTGGAGGCTGGTAAAATTCCAGATCCCAAAGAAGGGGAAGAAATTTTAAGGGCTGATCCTGAAAAAAATAAACTCAGAAATATGCTCAACAAAGATAACGGATTGTTTGGGCTGTGTTATATAAGCTTTCCAGACACTCTTACCAAGGAGCTTTCCTCTTGGCCCTTTCTATCTCCTGGTCTGGTTTACATTTTTCTTGGCTTTATGTGTGATCCTGTATTCTGGTGTTAGTTGTCCACTGATTTTATTCAAAATAAGGATTATGTTCTCTCACTTTACAAATCAAAAATAATCCATTTTACTAGAGTGTGCTTTGAGCATGGCCCGTGAGTAACATTTCTCTCTTCAAAACAGGAAAATGGTGTGTGGCGATAAGGTAAGGAATTGGCCTTTCCTGGGTTAATCCACTAGAGAATTAAAAGGATGGAAATGTGGGTCACCACCTCCTCTCCCTTGATGTATTTGTCATCTGGTGGGAAGGGAGCAATAAGCAGAGAAGGCTTTGTGTTTAACACAGTTGAGATGGTAGCTGCTCCCATATCAAGTGTGGATGAAGGCCGTCAAGTTATATTCTGTCCAGAAACATTCGTATTACAAGGAAGAAAGAAAAGCTACAGTAGAAGTAGCTTTCCTACTGTTGGTCTGTCCACTGCCAGGCTAGTAGGTCTGATGTTTGGTAAAACTTCAAAGGGGAGGTTAGGACATTTGGTATAATGTCTGTAGCACATGCTCTCTGCCTGCCCTCTGAACTCGGGCTGTAAGGATGGCTGGGCCAGGGCAGGAGTCAGGAATCCTAGGCTCATATGTAGCACTGGGCAGTCTCACCTGCTTTGCCTCCGCTTCCCTTTTAAGTAAATGCTGGTAGAAGACCCTGTTTGCTAGGATCCCAGTGACTAGCTCAGTATCACCTATGTTAATTACAGTGGCTAGTCCTAATTTTTTGATGCTTAGGATTCAAAATAAATATGTGGTTTGGGAGGGAGCTTGTAAAATGGGGACTTATGAGTGACTAAGAAGCATAACAAATTAAAAATGACAACTGAGAGTGCCTCTTGGTTGGCAGGGCAGGGAGCAGGGTGAATACCTCTTCAGGAAGAGAATGGAGTCATAGGTCTTTGTGACCATGATAAACGATGAGTCATTCTCTTAGAACAGTGTACCTCGAGCATGGCCAAAGGCCTTCCTGAGTTCTTGGTACTCTACTCCTTTCTGTATTCTTGGCGCACTCTTGAAGTTAACCTCAAAATACCCCTGGCCCAACTCTGGCACCCTTAAGGATGTTAACTGCCTTTCAGAACTCCCATGGAAAAGGAAAATCCTATCATAATTGCATTCTGGAAACATACTTTGTTGTTGTTGGAACACAAGCATCAATACGGTGTTGAGAAAATGTAGGACTTGGGAGGGAAAAGATGTAGATTCGAGGCCTAGTGGTACGTTTAACTAGCTGTGTGATCTTGAGAGAATCCTCAGTTTCTGTCCCGTTTCCCTATCGGTAGAATGGTGACAATTCCTAAAGATGTGTGACCTGTAAGATGCCAGGCAAACAGAAGACACCGCCGTATAGCCGCGTATGAGCATGGGCCAGAACACCTGTTTCCCTGCGGCAGGTTAGGAATGATCAAGTTTTCTTCTTGCAGTGAAGAAACACGTCAGTAGATAATTACCACCCCAAGAGATGAAGAGAATCAGAATCATCTCTGAGCAATTCCTTTCCTGAACCTCCTTCATCTTCACTACATGTCTAGGTAAAGACTCCACCTGCTAACACAGGAAATGGAGGAGGAGTTGGGTTTGATCCCTAGGTCAGGAAGATCCCCTGGAGGAGGAAGTGACAACCCACTCCAGTATCCTTGCCTGGAGAATCCCAGGGACAGGGGAGCATGGAGGGCTCCATGGGGTCTGAGAGTCTGACATTACTGGGCATGCTCGCATATCTCTGGGCAAGGGAGAGGCACAGCCTTCTGACAAGTAAACTGATCCTTTTATTGGCAGAACAGAATCCTTTAAATTTTTTTTGTGTGTATTTTTATTAATGTTTTCCTTGTCCTTAAAACTGTTTCGTACCTGATCAGGGTTCAGCCGCCCCCTTGGGATCTTTGGTGTGGGTGAGTCACAATTTTTTCTGAGGCAAATGAGAAGGAAGAAGGTAAATGTGTTGTGAGGGAAAATGGGGCACTTTCGGTTCTCCTCACTAAAGCAGCCTGAGATTATCTGGAGAACTTGGCATCAGCTCCAGAATCCCCTTTGTCCTTTGTCTCGCTTCTGTCCTTTGGCTCTGGGCCTGCGTAGTTAAGCAGGCACAACTAAGCAGAGGTTGCCCCGCTGTGTCTTTAGTGATGAGCCGTGTGCGCAAGTGACAGAGTGAAATACTAGGGCTTGAGCCAGCTTAGACAAAAGCAGTTTAATTGACAGTATACATATTTCCCAAAATATACTTTTGTAAGAAAATGGCAATATGTAATAATCTTTACAAACAAGTTTCTCGGTAAATTCCAGTGTACTTTAGACCCCTGTCCACTAAGACACAGCTCCCCCAGTCTCCTGAGCAAACTCTTTTTAACATTCACTCATTTTTTCAAAAAGACGTGGAGCAAATAGTAATCCCCTCCTTTGACTCCCAGGGTAGGGTTTTCACCAAACCTGAGTTAATCAGCTAATGACAATGATGAAAGCCATTGCTTTATTTACTCTTGCCCCCTCTGCCTTCCCATCTTGTTCCCTTTGATCCTTAGTCCTATATGTAGAAACTATTCAAAACTATCCTTGGGAGAACAAAATTGCTCATGTAAGTCTTAGATCTAAATAAGCCACAGACCAGTAAGGTTCCTGTTTTTGTCTTCATGCTCTCCCTGCCCTTGCTGCAGATCTCTCCTTGGTATCACTCCCCTTAATTTGTTGGTTTCTTCCTGAGGCACAGAGCACTGGACAGTCTTCCAGTCCAGGTTTTAAGCCTGTTTTCTGTCACTAAATATGTGAGTTTCACCAGGCCACTTTATCTCTCTGGGCTTCAGACTCTTCTCTTAAAAAAATAAAGATTGGATTGGGTTCTAAGACCCCTCTATGACTAGAGAGTCTCTTCCCAACCAGTGTATATTGACTACAACCCTTATCGTAACATGCTGGACTTTACGGGGAGGGGATGAGGACCATATTTAAAAATAAAAATGCCCAGTCTGCAAGACAAATACTTCATCATCAGCCTGTCTTGTATTTCATTTTTCATTAAAGAAAAACAAAAGCTGGTTATTTCTAGTAAAATAGACATTTACATTCCTGTTGAGAGGGAATAAAAGCCTTCTCTCTTAACAAAGGTTTTTTTCAAAGTATATTCACTCAAAGCAGTGCAGGGTGGATTAACATGTGGATGCTGTATTTACATTTTCAAAAAATACATATATATGTATCAGCTAGAACTGGTTTTTCAAAGTTTCTCCAGTATATTGTCAAAAAGATAAAAAGCTCAAGAAGTGATTTAAATAAACTTTCCTTATCAAGAAGGGAAAGAACAGTCTTGCATCTAGAGATTAAACCTGTATCTTGTCCTATGATGCAAAAGAATATTCTGTGACCCCCTTCATAAGCAATGCTGCGTCTCTCCCCACTGACATGACTGTGCTTCCCCCTGGCTTTCGTCCAGTCATCAGAGTCATGGTTTCTGGCCTTTTATGAAGTTTAGGGAAACCAGTGTGCCACCGAAATAAGAGAGTTTATAATCTCTCTGGCACAGATTGTTTCAAGTCAATGCTGAGTTCTCAGCTTTCTTCTCTCTCCTCAGCCCCAGAATCTGAATTAACCAGATAGCATCAGAGACCAGCAAAGATGTGGGAAGAAGATGACCACACAGATGCATGGCAATATGGTCTTTGACATAGGTATCTAGTGGCAAGAGCAAGCCAGGGCAAGTTGCCCAGAAGGCTAGAAGAATACGGTTCAGATGCACCCAAAGGAGCCTCTGAACCAGCCCAGAGCTTGTCAAGGCTGTCCCTGGACAGAGCCACAGTCATTCCTCTTGACCAAACCTCATTTTTACTCTCTAGTCCTTGCCAGTCACCTTCTTGCTCCCCAAGAGGCTTGCGGGTTATGGCCTTTGATTGGCTTCCAGAATGTATTTGCTGTTTCTGTCTAAACCTGGCTGGTGGAATGAGCCCAGAATCAGCAAAGGAGTAATCCAAGCTGGCCTCTCCCACAGTGGCCGTGATAGAAACTCACTGGGTAGAAAGAACCAAATGCTGAGTGGGAAAGAAGCAAACAGATCTTTTCCCAGTGAGACAAATTTTCCTCTATTTCCCCCCAAACTGGGTATTCTCCATCCTGCCAGCCTCCAAATGGAAGAATCAGGGCAAATACTTCAGGATCTTTGTTACCTTAGCATCTTTCTAGCTTGTGGGAAACTCACTGGGGCCCTACTTGAACCTCTGGCCTTCCTCTTCCCCTTGGTATCAAATGGCTAAAGACTATGAAGAGGGAATTAGGCCAAGGAAAGACACAGATTGTCCCCCTCAGATCCTCTCCTTTAAAAAAAATAACCTATCCCAAAGCAGAGCGCCTATCAGATCTATTGCAGCCTAGGCCAAGTGACCGTTTTCATTCTCCAAAGCATCTTCCTAGTAGGATCTAGGGGCATTATGCCTAGCAACAGAGAGACCGTGGGCAGAGTTCAAAATTCCATGCAGAATTCCCTCTCCTCAGAAAATGAGATGAAAGCTCGCTGTGCTCAGTCCTCAGGTGCCATCTGTGTAGCTGACACCTGCTAAGCTCCCTCCAAACCCCTCCACTGGGCAACAGTCGGCACTGTGCTTCCCTGAGACGCCACCAGAACCTGCAGGAGGGCCGGGCAGCCAGCCCCACTAGGAATACCAAGGAGGGCACAGGGCACGGCCTAGCTCCATGCCCGACGGTGAAAGGTTGCTGGGACTCTACTCGGGCTGGCTGCTCCTTACGCAGCTTGAAGTGTACCTCCCCTCCAGGCTCTTCTTGCCCTGTGCACAGAAGACTGGGATCTTCAAACATCTCAATGATTTGAGCTTTGGCCTTTGGCAGTAGAGGGCTGGATTAAAAGAGAAAACTCTCAACAACTTGCAAAGCCCCTGAGTGTCCTATGAAATGGAAAAGTAAAGCCTGTCCTTCCTGTTGTTTCAGTCGATTGTCTGATCAGACACCTCTCTGCGACCGGGCCTGAGGAAGCTCTGTCCTAAAGCTGCTCATTCACGCTGAACCTCAGAGGGGATGACTTAGCTGGGCTCTCCTCTCTATTGCATCGGCTGAGCAACGACAACGAAACAGGAAACATCTTGCCTTCAGGAGCTGCTGCGGATTTTGGTCCCCGTGGGAGGGGGAGGCCAGGCAGCACTGGGGAGCCCTGGGAGTAGGTAGGGACCCATCCTGGAGAGAGGGGCTTCCCTTTCTCTCTTCGTCTGTAGCTGGCTGGTGGGCAGACATGTTCACAGGGGGAGTCTTGTGTGCTCTGTCAGTGCCAATCTCATAAGCAGACGCCAGGAAGCTAGACTCCAGAACAGGGACTGAAGGTCATGAATGACCTCTGTTAGTCCCAGAAGCCCTGGAACAGTGGCGATGAGAAAACTGAATGAAGGGAGGGGGAACAAAGGACAGGAACACAGGCCGGCGGAAGGACAGGAACGGGACCTGTCCTTTCAAGGAGCCAGGCCCCATGGAGGCAGGATCCAGCCCCGCTCTGCCCCCAGCCCACCCGCTAATGGGCAGCTTCCGCCCCTGCCCAGGCTAGCTCTGGAAGGAGGGCACGGGTGATGCCAGCAGCGTGGTGTGTTGGGAACGGGCACTGGCCTGAATGAAGGATTTCTGTTTTCATTCCGACGTGTCACCCAGTGGCCGTGTGACCTTGACTTTACCCTCTTTAGGCCTCGGTCATCTCATCTGTGAATGGAGGCGAGTAGATAGTCTCGAAAAGTTCCTTCTAGGGCTCTTTCCTGTTCTCCCAGCAGCACTGCGCTCAGGCACTAGTGGGTTATTCTACAAGAGGATTCTACATAGAATGTGATTTGTTCAGCTTGAAAAGGGAAAAGTTAAGGCCTGTGGGGACTGGGAGGAGGGGACCGTCCGAGTCTGCTCTCCTTCCCCAGTCTTTCCCTCTAAGGGGAAGGATCTTCCTCCTCCCCTTCCAAATGGCACTTGAGGTGGCTGGGCTGGAGCTCTGCACCGTCGGAGACGGCCGCAGCCCCAATTAGAGGTGTGTGTCTTCCTCTTCAAGGTCGTCTTTGGTCAGATTGTCCAGAGGCACGATCCAGCTGTCCCCCAGCTCCCCATTGAGGTTCGCCACCTTCTTCTCCTGCATCTCTGAGGAGGTCTCCATCACTTCCAGTGTCGGGTTGTCATGGTAACCATTCTCCACCGTCTGTAGCTCCTCTGTTAGTCGTTGCTAGAGAGAGGTGACCCAAGAAAACAGGGTAGTTTTTGAGAGTTGTCAGCCTTGCTCTAGCCTTAATATTGGCACTTCTACCCCTGTAATTCCAGAACCCCAATTTAGCTAATGTGAACAACAGGTGGTCCTGGAGGCCAATTCTGACTGCTGGCCTGCCTCGGGGAAAGTCTGAGATGAGAACCTGCCCAGCATCCCTAGAACTCCCAGCTCAGCCCCTGGCGGCAAATATGTGACGTCAGCAGAGACGGACTTTGTTCTCCCATCTCCTCTCCTCCACTCCTTCCCCATCAAACCTTCCTCTCAAGGTCCCTCCTCACCACTTCTCTGAACAGGAAAGAGCTCTAAGAAAATGACTTTCATCAGGCTGAATGACTGGGACTTCTCTAAGGCTGAACATGATGCGTACAGAAACTTTTGCCCTCCCGCTGCAGGTGGAAACCATCTGAAGGGAGCTTTCTCTCCTTCTTTACCCAGGATACAACCTCAGTGGCGGAGGACCGTCCCTGGCAAGCTTTAAACGAATAGTGACCCAGAAATGCCATTTCAGTTGGGGTGTGAGGAAACTAAGCAGCGGGATTTCTTTTAAAGCTCTCCACAGTGTGCAGCCAGGGTTGAGAACCCTGAATCTGGGCGGAACCGTTACAAGGGAATCCTAGTAAGGTAGATGAAAAACCTTCTGGTTAGACGGGTGTGCCTCAGCAGCACATTTACAGAAAGGATCCACAGAGCAGCTCTGCAAGGTGGATATTCCCACTACGCAGATGAGAAACCTGAAGCTCAGAGATTATGACTTGCTCAGGGTCACCCAGTTAATAGAGGTAGAGCGAGAGTTTAACCCAAGTCTTTGACTCCAAAGCCCTTGCCGCCTCTTTAATTCTTCAGGCAAATTTCCATTTCCTATAAGGGATGGTGACCTCTGCCTATCCGAAAGGGCCCACGGCTTTTCTCTAATACAGGAATAACAGGGTGAAAGTCATCCAGTGAACTGGACTGCTTGGTCCTCACCTGGTCCTTCCTATGGGAGAGGCGCTGGTGGCAGCAGGCATAGAGGGCCGCCACCAGGAGCAAGAAGGATGCCATGCAGACAATAGTGATGATCAGAGGCATGCTGAACCGGTCCTCCATCTCTTCTGGTGGTCCTTGCCCCTCAAACTGCATGTCTCTGACTCCCACCTGGCCAGGAAAGAGAGTGACATAGCAGAAGACGGGTTCTGGGTCTCTCTCTCTCAGAACTCCCATTCACTTACAAGCTCTTCCACGTGGGGTTTGGGGGGCCTGTTCCACCGCCCTGCTGTCCCCTTTTATCCTCCCATCTAGATGCTTGCAAACCAGAGGTTCCTCAGCAATGAGAAACAGTGGAACCGGAAAACCGCAGGCTTCCGAGGGACAGGCTCCTGACCCAGCCTGTCCCAGCATGTGGGGCCGCCCACTTACGTCTTCTAGCTTGTCCCAGTCGTCTTTCAGCAGTTTATAAATGTCCGTGGGATGGAGCTTTGCTGAGGGGGAGAGGGAGAGATGCTGCTTCAGTGGTCTAGCTCAGAGAGACACGGCAGCGACAGAGGGCTTCCTGTTCCTCCGTCTCCTGAGCGGTGTGTCTCTCGTGCAGGTGAGAGTTGACAACTGACCCATCCTTGTGGCTCCTGTCACCCCCCTGCCCCATTCCCACCCCAGAGAGGCCTCCCCGCCCTGGCCCTCAACTCACTGATGATGGTAATGTGTTTGATGTCCACTTCCTGGGCATGTGAACCAGGAGCCATCTCTATATAGCACTGATCTTGAGTTTTGTTGAAGGAGGGTTTTACTGCTTGGCACAACACCTCGACCAGTCTGTGATTCAAGCGACTGTGTTCTGTTGTGGGGAGATCACAGGTAATTGCTCACGGATCACGACAGCAGCCTAGGCTTGCGGGGCCGCCCTTGCAAGCTAAGGTCAGGACAAGGCTGTTGCCAGCTGTGAACCGACTGCCTGCACTGGCGGGTGACATGCGCTCCTCCTGGGCCCGCCCCTGCCTTCTCTGGCTCAGGTGGACGTCTCCTCCCTCGTCCCCCCGTCCCGTTTATCTCATCTTGGTTGAACAATGCCATTCCCCCAAGTGTGCCCCTCTCTCTCAGAGCTCTTTAAGCATCACGACCTGCTGCCCGTCATCATTTCTCTCCCCTGGAAGGGCCTGTGGAGGCACTGCCAGTGCAAAGATGCCAATGAACCTGCACGCACCAGCCCCTGAGGCTGAGTTCAGGGACCTCAGGAGGGGAAGTGCCCGGCTCTCAGCTCAAGGTCATCCATCCCTCGGCTAAGACTGAAAACCTAAATAGGCTGACAAGAGAGGGCAAGGCCATCACTGCACAGGGGGACTCGAGAGTGTCTGGAAGACGCACTAGGACATCTCTGAGAGGCTTCCTCTATATTTCTAAGCAGAAAGAGCATGGCTGATGTGGCTTTAGGGGTGAGGGTGAGGAAGCAAAGTGTGGGGCGCTTTTACCCAGTCATCCAGAGGCACCCCAAACTGGTGTTTCTCTGACCAGACTTTGGAATAAGGATACCAAGGTGAAGAAAAGGACTCTTGCTTTGGCTTGTCCCACAAACCATCCCTTGGGTTTTCTACCTGGAATTTCCTTAGGCCTACTAACTCCCCAGCCCTGCTACCAGGTAAAGATGCATTCCTTTCCATTTATGGCAAAGGAAAAGAAGGCTTACCACCAAACACACCCCTGCCAAGTTTCAGCCAAAGAGAGAGCTGGAGGAAAGGCTGGGCCAGCGTCAGTGTGTTTCTCGCCTTGTCCAACAAGCCCAATCCCAGGAAAACCCTGCTCTGTTTGAAAACTCCAGCTTTTCTACAGTTCACTTGGAAAATTCCAGCAAATGGACACCCAAAAGAAAACAACTGCAGAAGCTAGGTAGCATTAAAGTATTGTAAACCCAAGTTTTCCATGCTGCTTGCTTTCACTTTCTTGTTTCCAGGGGTGTTTGCAAAATAGCCACTGACCAGGAGAGGGTGGCAGTGAGCCATCCATCACCAGCACTCACTCAGGCCTCAGCTACTGAGTAAGCACTGTGGCAGTTATCCCCAGACTAAAGCCCTTAATCCTAGGGAGACTGGCAGTCTGAAGGCAGTGGACAACACGGCTACACTCTCTCTTTCATGCAAACGCACTCACACACGTGCTGACACCAGCTCCCTCAAACAATAACACACACACCATCCTGAGTGGAAGAACAGCTGTTGGCAAAGGCTCCCCCGGGTTAGAGGCAAGCCGTCAGATAATACGTGGAGCAGGAACTATAAAACCACAGACTCTTAGAACAACGAAAGTTAGGCAGACTAAGTCTCTTCTTTTCAACTGAGGCCTCTGAAGCCCAAAGAGATGGGCTTAACAAAGTCACATCCTGAACTAGAAGCAAGCAAGAACCAGGGCTTGGGTCAGACTCTCAGAAGTGAAAGCTCAGGAGACCTGGTATTTCTGGCCCTGTAGCAGCCCTGTGGGCGGGGCTTCCTTTAGAGAAGCTGGTTCTGACCCTCCGTAAGATTGGAAGGACCAAAAACAAGGGCAGGAAATGAACACATCTCTTAGCTCCTTTCTACAAGGAACACTCCATTCCCTTCCACTTTCAATGATCCTGGCGCTAAACTGCCTTTGGAGGATGCAGGTCAGGGTGGGGCCCAGAGGAGCAAGGTACTCACACAACTGTTGGCTCCCGAGATGTTCAGGGAGAGTTTGCTCTCATTCAGCTTTTCAGGAGGACGGCACTGGATCTGAAAGAAGCCACTGGGATTAAGGGCCAGGCTGAACTTGATAAGATCTCATCTTTGAATCCTCCCTCCCTCCCTCCCTTAGGTGCTTCCCTGGTGGCTCAGAATCTGCCTGCAATGCAGGAGACCAGGTTCGATCTCTGGGTTGGGAAGACTCCCCTGGAGGAGGGAATGAAAACCCTCTCCAGTATTCTTGCCTGGAGAATCCCATGGACAGAGAAGCCTGGCGGGCTACAGTCCATGGGGTTGCAAAGAGTTGGACATGACTGAAGCGACTGACACACACACACAGTTAGGTGGGTGACACCAGGCAAGTAACTCGGCAAACTGGGAGCTGGCCAGCTGGGGTCTGACAGCCAGGTATGTTCCTGGTTATCTCGTTCTCTAAGGCCGAGTCCAGCAAAGCCAGAGACGATGGGTGAACGATACTGGCTCCTCATGCCCCCACCCGGGGCTCTGGGAAGGGAAGGGTAGAGATGCTCTTCCTTGAGTCCCTTTCTCTCCGAGTCTGGGCTCTCTTACCTGTCCTATATTTGTGGGAATTACTGAGGTGGGAGAACGGGTACTGGAGCTTTGGGGGGCATTTGACGTCAACTGAGTGCTGGAGGTGGTGGATCTCCTGACCAGGGATGTGGTCCCAGGTCCCAGTGACGAGCGTGCAGGTTGCTGATCTCCAGGGGTGATGGTGACAGCTGGAGTCTCCCTGGCGGTGTGCTGAGTTCCTTCAATGGTGACCTGTGTTTCTGTAAATGGGAAAACAAAGCTTATGAGGAAAGGTGAGTGGTTTAAACAGAAAAAGGATAGTCTTTCCTGTTCTCAGTTTTCTGAGGTTCTTCAGTCTTCCCCCACCCCACTTTGGTTTTATAGACCACAAGCAGAAGGAGGCAAGCTATGAGAAAGAGGAGGTAGACAGATGAAGCCAGTCCCCGTAGCCTATTACAGGATGAGCAGACTGGATGAGCTGGGGTAGGAACCCAAGAGAAGTAGTATCAACAGCAGTGGCAATACCAGCAGCAGATGCCAGCTGAGTAACTGCTTCTGCCAGGGTCCTACTCTCTTCTTCAGTCCTCACAGTGACTCTGAGGAAAGTACCATAATTACCCCTTTCATAAACAAGGCAATGGAGGCTCAGAGGAGATTCATGAATTCCGCACTAACACGTGGCAGAGCAGGGACTGGAATCCAGGTTTATCCAACTCAGGGCCCT
>SJXQ01012091.1:157113-177178 GCA_006408695.1 Aepyceros melampus | reverse complement strand
TGGGATGGGGGGGGAGGGCCCCCAAAATGCGAATGCTCAGATTCACACCAAAAAACTCTGATCCAATAGATCTCAAATGGGCCGTGCTCATGATACATCAGTGAGGTCTTATATGAATTTACTGGACTAAGACTAGCACTTAAAAAAAGGAAAATGCTCCCCTGGGCAGTTCAAAACCTTGAGCTCTCATCACAGCACACAGCTCTGCTGGCCGCTGCTCACCACTGGGAAACAGGCTGAGCGAAGGTGGTACACATTTACGCTCTTTAACCCACGGCATGAATCTCCACCTTCTAGGTGAACAACGGTACAGAACGTAGACATCTGAAGGTTTCTTTCTGCTTCAAAAAGGCAAGGCAACACTTACTCGGTGTGGTCACCTGAGCTGTGAAGGTGGGACGTGTCATCCTGCCTAAACTTGTAGTTACAGTCATTTTGTCTGATCCCTCAGGGGAGCTCCCTGTGGGCTGTGGAGTCCCAGGGGCTGGAGTCACAGGGCCGCTGCCAGGCTGCTGAGCGCTTGCGAGGCTGGTCGAGGAAGACAGAGTAGGAGAGATGCTTTGGGTGATATTCGGATCTGGAGTGATGGAGACCAAATGACTGCCTTCCGCAGAGGCCCTGCTGGCTGTGGGCACGCTGCGGGCACCTGGGATTCCCGATGTGGGTGAATCACTATTTGCATTCTGGCTGCTCGTGCTTTTAGGCTTTGTTGGGACGGTGGTTAACGCGGTTGTAGGATCTTTAGTAGTTATAAGAGAGGTGCTACTGGCTGCGGCAATTGTTTTTTGCTGGGCTGAGGTTGACACCACACTTATGACAGGTGTTTTAGACATGGATACGTTGGTCGGCCCTGGTGTCGCAGTGGATGTTGCAGTGGATGTCGGAGCTGTACTTTGTTCAACTGTGCTTGGATTTGAACTCTGAAAAGCCACTGTTGTGGATGTTTCCTGGGTGCTTGAGGGGACATTTGGTGTTTTGCTGGCTGTCGTTTCTGAGGAAGCTCCTACGGACAAAGACAACACAGAATCAATTAGGTATTAGCTGGAAGTCTCTCTCTCCATTGCTCCAGCTCTTCCCCAGGATCCAGAGGCCTTGCTCACATCCCTGCCACCTCTAAAGGGCCTGGGCCCTTGATGTGCCCAGATTTCTCTGGGGTTCAAGAAGCCTCTAAGAGGAAGACTGAGGAGAAAGCAGAGGAAGTCAAGAGAAATTCCACTCCAGAGAAGGACTCAGCACCTAGTCCCACTGCCTGTGGGAGCCTGCAGTGCATTCTCCGCCCTCCTCATCCAGCCCCAGGCATGCACCGTTCAAGGTTTCCACATCCCAGCACAGAACCCTCATCATCCCTGCCTCCTTCTCCCAGACCCAGGAGCTTACAGAAAACACAACAGACTCACACATATCCCAGTGCCCTGTTCTAAACATGGCATCAGGGACCTCTGTTCCTCTGGAAATCTATCTAGAAGGAGAAACTAGAAAAGTGAAATTATTCAAATTGCTACTTAAGGACAACTCTGAGACACACTGAGGGGTTCTCTGTGTCCAGCATGGGAGCTCAGCCTTGTCAAGGGGCCAGAGACTGAGCATATTAAAAAGCAGAGACATCACTTTGCCAACAAAGGTCCATCTAGTCCAAGCTATGGTTTTCCCACTAGTCATGTATAGATGTGAGAGTTGGACCTTAAAGAAGGCTGAGCACCAAAGAATTGATGCTTTTGAACCGTGGTGTTGGAGAAGACTCGTGAGAGTCCCTTGGACTGCAAGGAGATCCAACCAGTCCATCCTAAAGGAGATCAGTCCTGGGTGTTCACTGGAAGGACTGATACTAAAGCTGAAACTCCAATACTTTGGCCACCTGATGCAAAGAGGCAACTCACTAGAAAAGACCCTGATGCTGGGAAAGATTGAAGGCAGGAAGAGAAGGGGACAACAGAGGATAAGATGGTTGGCTGGCATCACTGACTCAACGGACATGAGTTTGAACAAGGTCTGGGAGATGATGAAGGACAGCAAAGTCTGGCGTGCTGCAGTCCATGGGGTTGCAAAGAGTCAGACTGACTGAGCAGCTGAATAGCGACAACAAGGATTGAGTGAGGGAACAGTTGAGTGACAGGTTCAGGCCCTGGGATTACAATGGAAAGTAAGACACAGATGCTTACTTGTGCGGCCCTAAAGTTCTAGGACCCACAACATATTTCCCAACTTGGGAATCTGACACAGAGACTGAGAACCCCCAGGGAATTTGACTTTGAAGGCCAGTGGGAATTGATTACAGAACTTCCACAGGACTAGGGAAGCAAACTCTTGGAGGGCACAAACAAAATCTTGTACGCACCAGGACCCAGGAGAAAGGAGCAGTAATCCCACAAGAGACTGAGCCAGACTTGCCTGTGAGTGTCCAGGAGTCTCTGGCAGAGGTGTGGGTTGACAGTGGCCTGCCGTGGGGTCGGGGGCACTGAATACAATAGTCCTGGCTTAAGTCCTTCTTAAGGAGGTCGCCATTACCACCAGTATCCCTACCATAGTTAGGCGTCAGGCCAAAAAGGGAGGGAACACAGTCCTGCCCATCAACAGAAAATTGGATTAAAGACTTACTAAGCATGACCATGCCCATCAGAGCAAGACCCAGATTCCCCCAAAATCAGTCCCTCCCATCAGGAAGCTTCCACAAGCCTCTTATCCTTATTCATCAGAGGGCAGACAGAATAGAAACCACAATTACAGAAAACTAACCAAACTGATCACATGGACCACAGCCTTGTCTTAACTCAATGAAACTATGAGCCATGCCGTGTAGGGCCACCCAAGACAGACGGGTCATGGTGGAGAGTTCTGACAAAACATGGTCCACTGGAGAAGGGAATGGTAAACCACCTCAATATTCTTGCCTTGAGAACCCACCCCATGCACAGTATGAAAAGGCAAAAAGATATGACACTGAAAGATGAACTCTCCAGGTCAGTAGGTGCCCAATATGCTACTGAAGAAGAGTTGAGAATTAACTTCAGAAAGAATGAAGAGATGGAGCCAAAGCAAAACAATGCCCAGTTGTGGATGTGACTGGTGATGGAAGTAAATCTGATGCTGTAAAGAACAATACTGCACAGGAACCTGCAATGTCAGGTCCATGAATCAAGGTAAACTGGAAGTGGGCAAACAGGAGATGGCAAGAATGAACACTGACATTTTAGGAATCAGTAAACTAAAATGGACCAGAATGGGCGAATTTAATTCAGATGACCATTATATCTACTACTGTGGGCAAGAATCCCTTACAAGAAATGGAGTAACTCTCATAATCAACAAAAGAGTTCAAAATGCAGTACTTGGGTGCAATCTCAAAAATGACAGAATGATCTGTTTGTTTCCAAGGGAAACCATTTAATATTACAGTAATCCAAATCCATGCCTCAACCACTAATGCCAAAGAAGCTGAAGTTGAACAGCTCTATGAAGACCTACAAGACCTTCTAGACCTAACACTACAAAAAAAGATGTCCTTTTCATCCTAAGGGACTGGAATGCAAAAGAAGGAAGTCAAGAAATCCCTGGAGTAACAAGCAAGCTTGGCCTTCAAGTACAAAATGAAGCAGGGCAAAGCCTAACAGAGTTTTGCCAAGAGTATGTACTGGTCATAGCAAACACTCTCTTACAACAACACAAGAGAAGACTCTACACATGGACATCACCAGATGGTCAATACAAAAATCAGATTGATTATATTCTTTGCAGCCAAAGATGGAGAAGCTCTATACAGTCAGCAAAAACAAGACCAGGAGCTGACTGTGGCTTAGATCATGAACTCCTTATTATTGCCAAATTCAGACTTAAATTGAAGAAAGTGGGGAAAACCACTAGACCATTCAGGTATGACCAAAATCAAATCCCTTATGATTATACAGAAGTGACAAATAGATTCAACAGATTAGATTTGATAGACAGAGCGCCTGATGAACTATGGATGGAGGTTCGTAACACAGTATAGGAGGCAGTGATCAAAACCATCCCCAAGAAAAAGAAATGCAGAAAGGCAAAATGGTTGTCTGAGAAACTGAAGTTGCTCACTCGTGTCCAGCTCTTTGCGACCCCATGAACTATACCTACCATGCTCCTCCATGGGATTTTCTAGGCAAAAGTACTGGAGTGGGTTGCCATTTTCTTCTCAAAAAAAACCACCTGGTGAGGAGGCCTTACAAATAGCTGAGAAAAGAAGAGAAGCTAAAGGCAAAGGAGAAAAGGAAAGGTATATCCATCTGAATGCAGGGTTCCAAAGAAGAGCAAAGAGAGATAAGAAAGCCTTCCTAAGCGATCAATGCAAAGAAATAGAAGAAAACAATAGAATGGGAAAGACTAGAGATCTCTTTAAGAAAATCAAAGATACCAAGGGAACATTTCATGCAAAGATGGGCACAATAAAGGACAGAAATGGTATGGACCTAACAGAAGCAGATGATATTAAGAAAAGGTGGCAAGAATACATAGAAAAACATACATACAAAAAAGATCTTAATGACCCAGATAACCACGATGGTGTGATCACTCACCTAGAGCCAGACATCCTACAGTGTAAAGTCAAGTGGGCCTTAGGAAGTATCACTACAAAAAACAGCTAGTGAAGGTGATAGAATTTCAGTTGAGCTCTTTCAAATCCTAGAAGATGATGCAATGGCATCCCACTCCAGTACTCTTGCCTGGAAAATCCTATGGACAGAGGAGCCTGGTAGGCTGCAGTCCATGGGGTCGCTAAGAGTTGGACATGACTGAGCAACTTCACTTTCACTTTTCACTTACATGCATTGGAGAGCGATATGGCAGCCCATTCCAGTATTCTTGCCTGGAGAATCCCAGGGACGGGGGAGCCTGGTGGGCTGCCGTCTATGGGGTTGCACAGAGTCGGACATGACTGAAGCGACTTAGCAGCAGCAGCAGCAGCAGCAGAAGATGATGCTGTCAAAGTGCTCCACTCGATATGCCAGCAAATTTGGAAAACTCAGCAGTGGCCACAGGACTGGAAAAAGTAAGTTTTCATTCCAATCCCAAAGAAAGGCAATGCCAAAGAATGTTCAAACTACTGCACAATTGCACTCATCTCACACACTAGCAAAGTAATGCTCAAAATTCCCAAGCCAGGCTTTAACAGTACATGAACCATGAACTTCCAGATGTTCAAGCTGGATTGAGAAAAAACAGAGAGGAACCAGAGATCAAATTACCAACATCCACTCGATCATAGAAAAAGCAAGAGAATTCCAGAAAAACATCTACTTCTGCTTCATTGACTATGCTAAAGCCTTTGACTGTGTGAATCATAGCAAACAGTGGACAATTCTGAAAGAGATGGGAATACCAGACCACCTGACCTGCCTCCTGAGAAATCTGTATTCAGGTCAAGAAGCAACCATTAGAATAAGACATGGAACACCAGACGGTTCCAGATTGGGAAAGGACTACATCAAAGGTGTATACTGCCATCTTGCTTATTTAACTTACATGCAGAGTATATCATGTGAAATGCCAGAATGGATGAAGCACAAGCTGGAATCAAGATTGCCAGGAGAAATATCAATAACCTCAGATATGCAGATGACACCACTCTTATGGCAGAAAGCAAAGCACTAAAGAGCCTCTTGATTGATGAAAGTGAAAGAGGACAGTGAAAAAGCAGGCTTAAAACTCAACATTCAAAAAACGAAGATCATAGCATCCAGTCCCATCACTTCATGGCAAATAGATGGGGAAACAGTGGTAGACTTTATTTTTGGGGGGGCTCCAAAATCACTGCAGATGGTGACTGCAGCCATGAAATTCAAAGACGTTTACTCCTTGGAAGGAAAGTTATGACCAACCTAGATAGCATATTTAAAAGCAGAGACATTACTTTGCCAACAAAGGTCCATCTAGTCAAGGCTATGGTTTTTCCAGTAGTCATGTATGGATGTGAGAGTTGGACAATAAAGAAAGCTGAGCACTGAAGAATTGATGCTTTTGAACTGTGGTGTTGGAGAAGACTCTTGAGAGTCCCTTGGACTGCAAGGAGATCCAACCAGTCCATTCTAAAGGAAATCAGTCCTGAATATTCATTGGAAGAACTGATGTTGAAGCTGAAACTCCAATACTTTGGCCACCTGATGCGAACAGCTACTATTTGAAAAGACCCTGATGCTGGGAAAGATTGAAGGCAGGAGGAAAAGAAGACAACGGGATGAGATGGTTGGATGGCATCACTGACTCAATGGACATGAGTTTGAGCAAGCTCCAGGAGATGGTGAAGGTCAGGGAGGCCTGGCGTGTTGCAGTCCATGAGGTCGCTAAGAGTCGAACATGACTGAACCACTGAGCATCAACAGACAATTAAACGTCACATTCTGGTGACTCCATGAAGGAAATGAACAAGGAAATGATGCAAAGAACAAGGAAGTGATGCTGTTAGACAGAGAGTTAAGGAAAAGCGCCTCAGGGACACCCATGAAGCTAAGGCTTGAAGGACAATAAGCCGAGAGCTATGTGAAGAAGGTGAGAAAAAGTGTACCAGGGAAAAGGAAAGAACCTGCAAGTCCCCAAAGGAGGGATAAGAGCTCAGAGAACACAAATCTGAGTGCACTTTTCTGAGGGAGGGGGATGGGCAGGGCCCAGAAAACCTAGGGCCTCACAGTGAATGGGCACTAACATGCTGTTCAAACCGTAGGGTTTTGAGACTAAAATGGAAGCTCTCTTAAAAACTGTATCCTATGTAAAAGGAGACATAAGATCACCCTCCTCAGACCAAAATAGGATGTGGGATTTTAAGTGGTCAAAAAAGTCACTGAAGGCTTTAAAAAGCAAATAAGTTTGAGAGGGTGGTTTACAAAGACACATCCCCTTGCTGCTCTGGGGAACACAGACGTGGAGATGGGAAGAGCAGAGGCTGTTACAGAAATTCAGATGAAGTGGGTAATAGTCAGCTGCAGCAAGTCCTTGACACAAGAGCCCAAAGGAGGATGGATTCAAGACGGTATTTTAGAGAGATTCAAGACCATATTTTGGAGAAAGAGTCAACTACTTGCTGATGTACTAAGGGAGGGGAAGAGGAGTCAGGATGACTTCCGGCTTTCTGTTTTGAGCAGAAAGGAGAGAGAGCTGGGACTCAGCGAAGTGGACTGTGGCCATTCTTCACAGCCAATCAGAACTGTAACCTAGTTCTATGCTTGGGGGATTCCCCACACAGTAAGCCTGATGGAAGCTGGATTTGCCTCTTGTTACACTATAGATGCTGAAAAATGCCAGCCTCTCCTATGACTAGAGCCTAGGTGTGCACGAAGCTGCTATGAATGAGTCAGCTCCAGCTGGGCCAGTGAGTGAAGGGGCCCTGGACGATGAGGAGCCCTGAGGCAGGGGCGGCAGAACCATGATCAGGGGTGAGCAGCTGCGGGGGTGAGGCGGGAGTCTACAGCCAAGGCTGCGGCATCTGGGCCCTTGGCATCGGTGAGCAGCACTGCCTCTTCACACAAGCTCTACAAGCCTGTCTCGGATGACGCTGAAGGTGACGCTAAATGTGGTCCTCAGGGCTTCCCTGATGGCTCAGTGGTAGAAAATCCGCCTGCCAACGCAGGAGACCTGGCTTGATCCCTGGGTGGGGAAGACCCCCTGGAGGAGGGTGTGACTACCCACTCCAGTACTCTTGCCTGGGAAAGCCCATGGACAGAGGAACCTGGTGGGCTACAGTCCACAGGGTCGCAGAAGAGCTGGACATGACTTAGCGACTAAACAACAACTAAGCTGGTCATCGGCAATCCCAGCTCCTTCATAAGCTGGAGAAGGACCTGACAGCTTTCACGTGCGTGCATGAACACACACACTTTCTGCTGATGAGAATCAGAAATTTGCATGAGGAGTGGCTCGGGCAATAGAAACATGAGAACTAGTTTCTCAGCCTTACTGGGGTTAAAGGTTAAGTGGAATTCTGCAGACAGGAAGTGACGTGACTTTACTATCCTACAGCATCTCACAGAGAGGCAGTCACAACATCATCCACCATCCAGAATGAAGTGCCCACAAAGTGGCTTTGGCAGGACTGAGAGGCTACTGTCATAGAACAATATAAAGGGCACACATAAAAGGACGTGTGTTAAAAATCAATGTAGTGTTATGATTTGACAGTGGTACTTATAACTGATCATATCAGAGTAGCTTTCTGGCAAAAAATGAGATGCTGGAGAGGAACATCAGCATATTTAATAAATTAAGGATGCGGGGTGGGGTGGTTACTTCTTACAAAGATGACTAGCTGAAAGTAGAGTTTTTCAAACCCCAAACTGTTGACATTTTGGGCTGAATGTATGCATGCTAAGTCACTTCAGTTGTGTCTGACTCTTTACAACTCTATGGACTGTAGCCCACCAGGCTCCTTTGTCTATGGGATTCTCCAGGCAAGAATACTGGAATGGGTTGCCATGCCCTCCTCCGGGGGATCTTCCCAACCCCGGCATCGAACCTGTGTCTCTTACCTTTCCTGCACTGTGGGTGGGTTCTTTACCACTAGTGCCACCTAGGGAGCCCTTTGGGCTGGAGAGCTGTTTGTTATGGAGAGTGTCCTATGCAGTGTGGGATGTTTAACATCATCCCTGGTCTCTAGCTACTAGATGCTAGTAAGACACATACTACCCTTTCTGGTTGGGATAACTGGCAGAAGACATGGGTTCAATCACCAGTCAGGAAACTAAAATACCTCAAGCTGCAGAGCAACTAAGCTCACACACCACAACCAGAGAGTCAGTGGGCTGTGGCGGAGGATCCTACACGGCCCAACAAAGATCCTGCAAGGAAGATCCTGTGTGCCACAACTGAGACCCAACCCAGCCAAATAAATAACTAAAAAAATAAATAACTAAAAAAAAAAAAGGCTCAATCTGCGATGGAACGTGCTTGGAGACTCAACCACTTTTCTCCTGTCTGATGATGCAGTTTCTATCCTGCTTGAAAACTCAGTAACCTCACTTGATCTCAGTGACAAAGAAAGCCATATCCTTTCATCACCTCTACCACTCTTCATATTTTTCAAACCTGTGATAACAGTCAGACGCCTGAGAAAGACAGAGTCTAACCCAGAAGAAGGCTTCCACTTTAAAAAAACATCTGCAAAAAGTCTAGCAAATAAGCCTGGTTGATAGACTATAAGGATGCTAGATCAGAGAAGGATGGTCACAATTTTTATCAGGTTGAATTTATCCATCGGGTGTACATACCAGGGATCTGGGACCATCATGCTGACTCAACCAGCTGGAAGCAGCACCAACTGTCTTCTTAGCTGGTTGACTGAAACCTGAACTCAGTGGCAGTCTACATATTAAAGTTGCCAGAAATTCTCTGGAATAATGAATAGGAAGTGTTCCAGTGATTTATCATGTATGGTCTGCTCGCTCACACTCTTTGTTCCTTAAGAGAGCTCAAATGACACTCCCTTCGTCAAGGTTTTGAGAAATACTATATTTCGTGTGCTCTAAAAATAACATCGTTTCATGTGTCTGAGCTGGGGATAAATTATAAATTATTTTAAGGCACACTCTGGCAGGGCTTTTCTCCCCTACATGGTTCGTAAAATACAGTGCATTTTATCTTTGATGGTGTTCTGGATTTTGATTAAATTTGGTGTGATGTTGTGGGGGAATAAGAGCATGTTATTTTGACTGTTCATCAGCCTGGTATGCTGGTAGGTTGTTGATATGTCTGCCGGCAATCTTGATTTCAGCTTGTGATTCATCCAGCCTGGGATTTTGCATGACGTACTCAGCATGTAAATAAAATAAGCAGGGTGACAATATACAGCCTTGACGTATTCTTTTCTCAATTTGGAATCAGTCTATTGTTCCATGTCCAGCTCTGTTGCTTCTTGACCTGCATATAGGTTTCTCAGAAGGCAGGTGAGGTGGTCTGGTCTTCCTATCTCTAAGAATTTTCCACAGTTTGTTGTGATCCACACAGTCAAAGGCTTTAGACTGCAAGGAGATCAAACCAGTCAATCCTAAAGGAAGTCAGCCCTGAATATTCACCGAAAGGACTGATGCTGAAGCTGAAGCTCCATTACTTTGGCCACCTGATGCAAAGAGTCAATTCACTGGAAAAGACAGTGATGCTGGGAAAGATGGAGGGCAGGAGAAGGGGATGACAGAGGATGAGATGGTTGGATGGCATCACCGACTCAACTGACATGAGTTTGAGCAAAGTCCAGGAGATGGTGAAGGACAGGGAGGCCTGGGTGCTGCTGTTCTTGGGGTCGCAAAGAGTCAAACATGACTGAGGGACTGAACAACAATGACAATGACGTGCTGGCAGGAGACGCTGCTGCTTTCAGTGGGGATGGACAGCACGCTCCTTGGGTAGCGGGGCATGAGCAGAATTTCATCTCCAGGAAAAAAGTGGGTACCATACCCTTGTGGCTTGTACCCTCGGGCTTCCCTTGTGGCTCAGCTGGTAAAGAATCCACCTGCAATGCGGGATACCTGGGTTCTATCCCTGGGTTGGGAAGATCCCCTGGAGAAGGGAAAGACTGCCCACTCCAGTATTCTGGCCTGGAAAATTCCATGGACTGTATAGTCCATGGGGTTGTAAAGAGTCGGACACGACTGAGAAAGTCCTTCTCTTCTACCATACCCTAGCATGGTATGGTAGAAATTGAACAGCAACCATATCCTAGGCAGCAGGACCAGCATGGTAATCAGGGTAAGTCTAATGAGGGGAACTGGTCAGTGGCTAATAATCACGTGTTTTTTAGGATCAAAATGGATTAAAGTGCTACCTCTGAGCCCAGCAAACTGAGACCTAGGCTGAATCCCCACAGTAGAGACACAAGCAGCTGCTTGTCCAGTTATCAGGACTGAATCTTTTCACATTCTCAAATGATGTGATGATAGCAAATGAATGAAGGACAATAGCAAATACCAACACAGTTAAAAATTGATTTTCTAAAAAAGGCTAATAAAGCAGTAAGGGAAATAACCCTTGGTGATGACCAAAGGGGAATAACAACCCAGAAAGGCATAAATACAAAATATGAGGCATAAAACCAGTAATATATTTATAATATAGGCCATTATGAGCAAATGCTAACAAGTTTGAGACATGTTTCTCCACCCTTACAACAGTAAAAAGCTGGAGAAACGGAAAATTAATGACTTTTCTTGAACCCACTGGTGAACTCGGGTCATGGGCAAACAACTCGCCTGAAAACTGGAGAGTCAACCACAGGGAGAAACTAGACTCAAGTGTTTGCTTACATGAAGAATTTGGCAAGAGTTAAAGAGTTAAAATGTTTAATGAATTGCTAAAGGCTGACCATGGGCTCCTGTAAAAGTGGAAACCTGAGAACTGCCAAAATCAAAAGCTTCACACACTTGTATTGGCTCCCCCAGCACCAGGAACGCCACCAAGGGCTGGTAAAGATGCCCAGAAACAGCCTTGAGAAAGCTTCCCCCATGGGGCTGGCTGCAGAGAAGAAACAGCAGTGAGGACTGACGCTCTACACAGCCCTCTATCCCCTGGGGGGAAAAAGCCTGACTTGTCAGTGGACAGCAACCAAATCTACGGCCTGAGGCCACTGGTGGAAACCCCACCACAGCTGGGGGAGGAAATGACAGGCACCAGTGAAACACCACGGAGACGCTGCCCAGATTCATCGCCCCTCTCTCTGCTGGAAGACAAAGGCATTCAGCTGCAGGAGAAAGGTAAAAAAGCATAACCTGAAGGAAATGGTGGAAACCCACTGCAGCTGGGGAAGGGAAGAAGAAAAATAAAAAAGCTCTTTGCCCCTGGGAGAGGGAGGAATCTGTGCTAAGTCCAGCAGGATTTCTAGAAAAGAGACAGAAACACTAGCAAAGCCCACACCCTCCAGCCCCAGGTTCCAGTGCCTTTGCAAACATCTGGGAATATGCTTCTACCCTACCATGAACTCAGAATGCTAGCAAGTGTGAAGTAAAGATAAGTGGAGTATAGCTGGAGGGGGGCTGCCAAAGTCAGGCTCCCTGGGGCCAGCAGGGACCAAGGTCTCACCTGTGCAGCATCAAGTTAGGGGTTTGCTTCTTTGTTTTGTTTTTCGTTTCCGTTTTGGTTTTCATTTCCCTTTTGTTTTTGATGGGCACCATTTTTTTAAGTTTTTATTGAATTTGTTATAATATGGCTTTGTGTTTTGGTTTAAAACACCTGGTATCTTAGCTGCTTGACCAGGGATCGAATCTGCACCCCCTGCACCGGAAGGCAAAGTCTTAACAGCTGGACTGCCAGGCAAGTCCCCAACTTTAACTTAAAGTTAAAAAGTCCCACTGATTAGATTAACATAAACCCTGGTGCTGAAGACGCAGCAGAAGAGGCCATGCTTCAGGCAACCGCTGATCCACAAAGGGAATCGCACCGCGTGTGGCACCTTTCACTTATTCACCCGCTTTTGAGGCTCATCTGTGTTGTGGCACATGTCAGTGTTTTATTTTTATTGCCGAATGATATTCCGCGATAGGGATAGTCTACATTTTGTTTTCCCGCTCATGAGCTGATGAACATTCAAGCTGTTTCCACTTTTTAGGTATTATAAACAGTGCTGCTCTGAACATCTGTGTACAAGTTTTTGTGTGGATGTTTCATTTCTCTTGGGGATATACCTAGGAGTGGAATTTCTGGGTCACATGGTAACTCTATATTTAGTGTTCTGAGGAATGGCCAAACAATCTTCCAAAGTGGCTGCACCAAAGTACTTGCCCACCAGCAGTGTATAAAATGCAAGATGAGCCTGGAACATCTTGTAACAACAGAAAGTAAAGAAGCGCTTTAAAAAAAAAAAAAGGCAAAAACAAAATAGTGGGCAGGTCCAGCTCTCAGGGAACCAACCTGAGAGCTCTCAATAGGCAAACCTGGAAAACTTTGATCAACAAAATTAAAAAATATGGGACTGAGGGCTTCTCTGGTGTCTCAGTGGTGAAGAATCCACCTGCCAATGCAGGAGACACCAGCTTGATCTCTGACTTGGGAAGATCCCACATGCTGTAGAGCAACTATAACTCCAGAAGCCCACGCTCCTCAAGAGAAGCCACCGCAGTGAGAAGCCCACGCCCTTGCTCGCCGCAACTAGAGAACAGCCCAGCACAGCCAAAAATAAGTAATTTTTTAAAAATCTCTATACAAAACACTGGATTGAAACCCAAAGAATAAAATAAATATCTATGTATTCATGCTGATAAATGATTAAATATATAAGCAAATGGGGAAGATGGGGAAGAGGAACAAATCATCCTTATAGAAGAATTCCAAAAAATGATAGATACTCTTCCCTCCTCTAAAGGAAGGTATTCTCCCCCATCCCCGTCTGAGTATGGGCTGGTCTTAGTGACTCTCCTAGGATGGAAAGGGAAAATCAGTAACATTACAGTGAGAAACCCAGTAAACACATCATCTTAACTAAATAATCAAGGTTAGCATCATGATAAATCATGACCAATGATAAGGCGTCATGTCCTGGGATAAGATGTGCTGAGAAGGGCCCTTCACCTCTGTGCTCTTCCTTCTAAAAATACATAGCCCCAATCTAACCAAGAAAAAAAAATCTGACATACCCAAATTGAAGCGGATGCTACAAAATATTCAGCTAGTACTCTTAAAAACCATCCAGGTTGTGAACAATATAAAGAAAGACTGAGAAACTGCCACAATTTGGAAGAGATGAGACATGGTGAAATGCAGTGCTCTATTCTGGAACAAAAAAGATCATTAGTAGACACACTGGTTAAATAGGAATGAAGTCTGTAGGTGAGGTAATAGCACTGTACAGTGTTAATTTCATAGTTTTGATAAGAGGACCATGGTTTATAAGATGCTAATATTAGGGGAAGATGAAGGAAAGGTATCTGCCACTCTGCATCATCTCTGCAGCTCTTCTGTAAATCTAAATTAAAGATTTGCAAAAATGGTTTTCAGTATTTATTTTGGTTGCTTGGGTCTTAGTTGTGGCTCGTGGCATCTTCCGTGGCAGCTCACAGACTCTCTAGTTGTGGCCCGTGCACTTAGTGTCCCGTGGAACGTGGCTCCATACAGGTAACAAGCAAATGTTCTTAACACTGGTGACAAATAAGTTACTTTAGAATCATAGACTAGAGTATCACACAGCACTGAAAATCAGAGACAGGTATTATATTGTTACATATATGTTTATCTGTGTAATATACATATTATAATTATTATGCAAAGAGTCAGACATGACTGAGCAACTGAACTGAACTGAACTGATACATGTATTAGGGCTTCCCTGATAGCTCAGTTGGTAAAGAATCCGCCTACAATGCAGGAGACCCTGGTTTGATTCCTGGTCAAGAAGATCCACTGGAGAAGGGATAGGCTACCCACTCCAGTATTCTTGGGCTTCCCTGATAGCTCAGTTGGTAAAGAATCCGCCTACAATGCAGGAGACCCTGGTTTGATTCCTGGGTCAAGAAGATCCACTGGAGAAGGGAAAGGCTACCCACCCCAGTATTCTGGCCTGGAGAATTCCATGGACTGTATAGTCCATAAGAGTTGGACACAACTGAGCAACTTTCACATATGTGTATTAACATGAATCAATCTAAAAACTATACTGAACAACAAAAACCAAAACAAAAATTTATATGGTTTTATTTATAGGGTTTAAAATCTACAAAATTAAACAATATAGTTTTAGAAATAGAGACACAGAAAATATTTTTATACACAGAATTTAATACTAAATTTAGGATAACAGCCACTTCTGGGGGAAATAGGAAGATGCAACAGGGACATCTGATTTCTTTTTTCCCTCCAAGGAGGGAGTGGCTGATGGTGCTGGATGATGAAACTGCCAACGTGGAAGTTTCCGGCAACCTCAACTCGCAGTTTCCATGGGAACAGTACAGGTGGAAGCCTAACTGGGGCTGATAGAAGATGAGTGAATGGTAGGGAAGTGAGCTTCTGTGTGTAAATAACTTTATCATGCTGACAAAGGTGCTAAGTTGCTTCAGTCGTGTCTGACTCTTTGTGACCCCATGGACTATTGCCCGCCAGGCTCCTCTGTTTATGGAATTGTCCAGGCAAGAATACTGGAGTGGTTTGCCATGCCCTCCTCCAGGGAATCTTCTCGACCCAGGGATGGAACCCAAGTCTCTTACATCTCCTGCACTGGCAGGCACCTGGGAAGCATAAGAACTTTATCAAATGTTAGCTATTAAAAGGAGTGGAGAGCTATTAAAAGGCAGTTGCTGGAAAGGAACTGCAGTAGTCAGGAAAGTTTTGCTTTTCTCCTTGAAGGTGAGAGATGCTAGAGCTGAGAAGGATGCTCCTTTTGTTTTATTCCCTCCTTAAGATGCAGAGGGAGAACCCGTGTATCAGACGGTAGGATACTTCTGTCTTTGAAACCAGAGGAAGAAGATGGATACAGCCTTCAAGACATTGGTAACGTTGGTAACAGGAAGACAAGTTTCCATTTGACATCCTCAGTTCTCTCAGCCAAGTCTAGAGGAAATCAGTATACCGACAAGGATGAAATAAGAGAGGAAGGAGGAGGAGTAATGTGGAAGTGAAAGTATGAAATACTCATTAGGGGTAGGAAAGGGAGCAGAATGCCAAAAAATTGATGCTTTTGAACTGTGGTGTTGAGGAGGACTCTTGAGAGTCCCTTGGACTGCAAGGAGATCCAACCAGTCATCCTAAAGGAGATCAGTCCTGAATATTCACTGGAAGGGCAGATGCTGAAGCTAAAACTCCAATACTTTGGCCACCTGATGTGAAGAACTGAATTATTTGAAAAGACCCTGATGCTGGCAAAGATTGAAGGCGAGAGGAGAAGGGGACGACAGAGGATGAGATGGTTGGATGGCATCATTTACTCAATGGACATGAGTTTGAATCAATTCCGGGAGTTAGTAATGGACAGGGAGGCCTGGCATGCTGTGGTCCATGAGGTCACAAAGAGTCAGACACGACTGAGTGACTGAAATGAATAGCTGAACTGAAGGGAGCCTACTAGAAAAATGGTGCTCAAACTCTAGGGAGCATCAGAATCACCTGAGGAGCTTGTGAACATACCTGTTTAGGAACTCAGCCCAAATTTCTGATTCAACAGATCTGGAGTGGGGCATCAGAGTTTGCATTTTAACAAGTTGCCAAATGACTCTGTTGCTGTTGGTCTGAGGACCACACTTTCAGAACCACTCAACCGGAAAAATACAGGATGACTGTCAAGTGGTATCTGGTGCCAAATTGGGCCAGAAACCCTGAATTTAAAAATAGTAACCCAACCAGCCACTGTGTGATTTTTTTTTTCCCTTCCATTGTTTGCAGGTAGGCATAGGAACAGGAGACAGGGTTCACCCGGGAATGGAGTTTTTGCCAGGTGAGTATGATGGCAGAAGATTCAAGAGACCTCAGCATATTTGTAAGGTTGGGATTATAATGGTAGATGGTGACGTATAGGGTGGATAAAACAGACAGGGGCTGAGAGGCAGTGACAAAGTCATGGGTCATCAGAGTGGCTGCCTTCTGTTCAAGCAGTGTGGTCCAGGTATACCTGAGTAAATGAACTGGAAGGGAAAGAAACAGTGATCAAAGAGGTGCTGCGCAGCGGGGGGATGATAAAGTTCAGGGTGTGAAATGGGAATACCGGTGGAGTAGAGATGGAAAAAGGTCAAGAAAATGGGAGGCCAGGCTATTTAAGTGTTTATCTGAATGTGTACTGAGCTCCCCAAGAACGAGGATGGGAATTGAGATAGTGAGGAAGGAATGAGTGGTGGAGAGTGAGGAGGTAGGCAGAGAGCAGCAGCGAGGAGCTAAGAATGAAGCTGTGTGTGAAGGGTTGAGCCAGCAAGGAGCCAGTTCCTCCCCACGCTGACCTCCAGCGGGGAGACCAAACAGGAGCAGGAGAAGACGGCTGACTCCATTCCTCTCCCCTGGGATGAGAGGAGCGCTGTTCTCAGTCTGAGGCCCTGCTTTCTCCGGCTCCTGGCCATTTTCTTATCTGGGATGGACTCTGGACTATTAATAGCGGGGAAGGGAAGCTCGAAAGAATGCCCCAGGAAGAGGGTGTGCGCAGGGAAGGCCACGAGATGGGAGGACCCAGGCCTGGACACCAGCATCCACCCCTTCGTCTTTTGTTTCCTCCAGCTCACCTCCCCTGAGTGTGGTTAAAACCAAGAAGCTTCTTAGGGGGCCAAGAGGAGGCAGCAAAAGGGGCAAAAACCAGGCAGGATGAACCAACATCTTTATGGAAGGATGTGATCAAGGAAGGCACGAAGCCAGACGGAAGCCTCTAGTCCTGATTCTCCTCTAAGCCCCAAGGGTGGGAGGCAAGCCCTTGGCCCTCTCGAAACATCTGTGAAATGGGCTGGGTGGCTTCTAAGGTCTCCCAAAGAGGTATATGCAACTTCCCAAGCACGACGCTGCTTTTGACATGGTAACGGAGCCAGCGGAACCCAGCCACTTCAGAGGCCAGCTCCTTTCCAAGAGCTGTCTGACCTTGAAATGCATTCTCCCAGCCTGTGACATACATCTGCTTCGGAAGCCACCTCCTTCCTTCCCAGGAGCAGGCTCTGTGCGTGTCGGGAGAGGGCGCGCTGTGATGCTGCCTCAGGTTCAGCCTGGTGGGAATCTGAGCCCTGCCCAGCTCTCTACGGCCCCCCACCCTCAGCACCCCAATCCTGCTTCCCCTCTTGAACTGGCCCGTTTATTTCCAGGCTTCTGTATGGCAGCTGGGAATTCACTTCAGTGGGAGCGGGGCAGGATGTGGGGAGCTTTGGAAGGACACAGACCCCCAAACGCCTGGGTGGGGCAGGGACCTGGGGCTGTCCTAGGAGCTGAGAGGAGCTGCAGGCCCACTGTTTGCCTGGCCAGGATGTTTCCCCACGGCCAGTAGATCAGACGTCCTCTCTTCGCCCTGCATTCGGCCCCCTCACTCTCCCTCTTATCCTCATTTTGAAAGATCTGATGCCCCCTCCCTTGCCACCATGTACTGTCCCTGCCTCGGTGCTTCTTGAGTTTTATTCAATCAGCCGCCTGACCTTGAAACTCATTTTCCCAGCTCGTGACATCTGCTTCTTGCACCTCTTCCCTCCAGGAGCTGAGCCACACTCCTCACTCCAGGTAGGTCTCCTCAAGTCCCACACCTCGGGGGTCTGGCCATCCTCCCCAGCCACCTCCCTCCTGCACAGCTGAGTACTCCAGGCCTCCCACCAGGAGGCTTTCTGGATCCACTTCTGCCTCAGCTGAGTCCTGTCCTTGGAGGCTGCCTGCTCTGGTGTTCTGCCCTGGGTATCTCATTAGCCCTCTGCGTGGTGAGAAGTGAAAGTGTTAATCGTGCAATCATGTCTGACTCTTTGCAACCCCATGGATTGTAGCCCACCAGGCTCCTCTGGTCCATGGAATTCTCTAGGCAAGAGTACTGGAGTGGGAGCCATTCCCTTCTCCAGGGGATCTTCCCCGTACCAGGGATCAAACCCAGGTCTCCTGCATTGCAGGCAGATTCTTTACCGTCTGAGCCACAATGCTAGTCCTCTGTGGCTGTAACAAAGTCAGTTATCCCCTAAAAAAGTTCTTAAGCATATGATTGTGGGGGCCAGGGAGGGAGGGGGAGCCTGACCTGGGTGAACAGCATCGGCTCGGGGTGGTGACAGCTGGGAAAGGGGGTCAGGGCTCTGGGCTGCGAGCCCAGGGAGAGAACAGGGAGGCGGACTCGCCTCGCCTCAACCACCTGGTTGTGGGCACTCTCCTGGGGCTGCACTGGCCCTGAGAGAGCCTGGACCCTCTCTGTGCCCTGGGTCCTATGTCCTTGGGCTGCCACAACACAAATGGGGGTGCTTACAAGCAACCGATTCCCTAATAGCTCTGGCGGCCAGAAGTGTGAGATCCAAGTGTTGGCAGGACTCCGCGCTCCACCTGGAGGCTCCATGGGGAACCCTTCCTTGCCTCTTCCGGCATCTGGGGGCTGTTGGCATTCCTTTGCTGGTGGCAGCATCACTGCCATCTCCGCCTCCGGGGCGGGGCCCCACTGCTGCCCCCTCCCCGGCTATGTCTCTGAGTCACTGAATCTAGGGCCCATCCAGATACTCCAGGATGACCTCATCCTTAGCTTAGTATCAGTAACATTAGCAAAGACCCTCTGTCCAAAGGTGATCATCAGTTTCAGGGATTTGATGTACTTATCTTTTGGGAAGGGTGGATTTTTTTTAGACTGCCATGGTCCCCATCTGAAAAATGAGGACAATGATCTTTGAGTCTTCTCTGTACCCCTCCAAATGTTCCCCTGCTTGGACTGAGGGCCCCAAAGATGTGCCTAGCCAACTTTCCTGGCATAAGGGGTGCTCTGGGACTGAAGGTCTCTCTCCCCCTCAACTTGGATGTTGAAGCCCTACCCCCAGTGTGATGGTGTTAGGGGTTGGGGCCCCACGACAGAAGAAGAGAAGTCACCGGAGCTCCTCTGTCTGCACTGGATGATGGCCATCTACCAGCCAGGAAAAGGGTCCTCACCAGGAGTCCACACTGGCGCCACCCTGATCTCAGACCTTCCAGCCCCCCGAACTGTGAGACAGGCGGGTCTGCGGTTTAGGCCACCCTCACTGTCTCCGTCAGGCCAAGCGGTCAGGCAGACAAGTGCACCCACAGGTTCTGGCCTCCCTCCATCCGCCCCGTCCCTCCCCCAGGGCCTGGCAGCTCTGACTCCCCGGTGCCTCGGCACAACAGAACAGAGCCCCAGGGGGTTATCAGGCCCAGCTCCTCTGCATCGCCTCTCCCGGAGGGACTCAGAGCTGCCCCCTCGGGGAGATACTTCCAGGCATTCTTCAAATCTGGAATTGTTCTGCCCTTATCAGCTTGTTTCAGCTGGCCTGCCTGACACTTGCTCCCAGGGTGGGGCCTTGTCTGGCGGTTTCCCAGCGCCGGAGAGGGCTGCCACTGTCCAGCACGGGTATCTCCCGGCCACGGAGAAGGGCAGGCTCCCCTCGGGCACCTTGTTGCCCACAGGGGAGGGCGCTGTGGCCAGAGGACCTGCTCCTCCTCCTTCCAGGCCAGCAGTTCTTCCTTCTTTCCTGGCCCTGCACCCGGCGTGTGGCCC
>SJXQ01012091.1:145008-156821 GCA_006408695.1 Aepyceros melampus | reverse complement strand
GGGGGTCGGGTGGGCGGGGTTAAGAGCCCGCAGCTGGGAGCCCAACCCCCTGGGTTCAAGCCCTGTTCCATCGCGCCCTGGTCACGTGCCAGGCACGTGGCTTCACTCTAGTCCTCAGTTTCCCCTTCCGTCAAAAGTGGAGGAAGGTGATGAACGGTAACTAGAACTCACACCTCTAGGCATTCAGAGCAGTGAGCACACAGGGGAAGTGCTCAGGTATTCCAAGGGAGCGGGGAAGAGTCTCAGATTCCTGCCAATTCAGGTCCCCACCATCTCCCCTGAGATGTTCGTGTCGCAGACGGGGGGATGCGAGGCTCTCCCCAGCTTTCCCAGTGAGGCCTGGCATGTAGGGTGGGGGAGATGACAGCACCAGGGTGACTGTGGTCCAGTGAATTCTCAGACCAGGGGGTAAGCCAGAATTTTCTTGGAGAAGGAAGAGGAACCGGAGACCAGGGTGTGGCCTGGCTCCAGGGAAGTGTTTCCTCACCAAGACAGAGAAGCCCAAGGGAGAGGTGGAGCAGAGACAGGCAGTGAGGCAGGGGCGTTCCTGCACGCTGCCCAGCCATCCCAGAGGCAACGGGCACCCTGAGCCTCTCTCCTGGGAGAGCCGTTTGAGGGCGACTGGGCTCCAGGGCCAGGGTTTGGAGTTAGGGACCACATGGTGGGCTAGGGAGGGATGCTGGGCACGCCCCTCTCCCTCTCAGCCTGGGCTTCCTCCTCCGTGAAACAAAGCTTCAAGTCTCAAAACAAAGTTTCCGTAAAACTTCTGTTTCCTTCCCCAGCCCTATCCTGAGGGATGTGGGGGATGATGAAAGAGTCTGAGTAAGCGGCTGACTCTGGGTGAAGAAGGTGAGCAACTCGTGTATTAAGATGTATTGACTGGAAGACCTACATAGACATTTCTCCAAAAAAGACATACAGACGGCCAAGAGGCACATGGAAAGATGCTCAACGCTGAATCAGTAGGGCATGCACATCAAAATGGCAAGGGGGTATCACTACACACCGGTCAGAATGGCCATATTAAAAAGTCTACAAATAACAAACACTGGAGAGGGCGTGGAGAAAAAAGAACCCTCAGATACTGTCGGTGGGAATGTAAGTTGGTGCAGCCACTATGGGACACGGGATGGAGGTTCCTCACAAAACTAAAAACAGAGTTGCCATGATCCAGCAGTCTCGCTCCCGGGCATGCAACCAGACAAAACTATAATTTGAAAAGATACACGTACCCCTGTGTTCATAGCATCACTATTCACAATAGGCAAGAAACAGAAGCAACCTACATGTCCATCAACAGAGGAATGGACAAAGATGTGGTACATGTACCATGGAAGCTGTTGTTGCTGTTTAGTCGCTAAGCTGTGTCCAACTCTTTGGGACCCCTAGTGACCCTGAAGCTCACCAGGCTCCTCTGTCCACCGGATTTCCCAGCCAAAAATAGTAGAGTGAGTTGCCATTTCCTATGGCTCAGAGGTTAAAGCGTCTGCCTCCAATGTGGGAGACCCGGGTTCGATCCCTGGGTCGAGAAGATCCCCTGGGGAAGGAAATGGCACCCCACTCCAGTATTCTTGCTTGGAGAATCTCATGGACTGAGGAGCCTGGTGGGCTGCAGTCCATGGGGTCACAAAGAGTCGGAACACGACTGAGTGACTTTACTTACTTACTTACTCTAGGGGATCTTCCTGACCCAGATTGAACCCATGTCTTCTGCTCAGGCAGGTGGATTCTTTACTGCAGAGCCACCAGGGAAGCCCCAGTGGAATATCAGTTGGCAGACTGGTTCAGTTGTCCATACACATACATTCCTTTTTAATAGAGTCCATATATAAGTGATATTTATGGTATTTGTCTTTCTCTTTGACTTATTTCACTTAGTATGGCAATCTCTAGTTACATCCATGTTGCTGCAAATGGAATTTTTTCACTCTTTTTAATGAATGGAATATTACTCAGTCATAAAAAAGGATGAAATAATGCCATTTGCAACAACATGAATGGACCTAGAGACCATCATACTAAGTGAAATTAGTCAGAAAGAGAAGACAAATACCATACACTACCACTCATATATGGAATCTAGAAAAAAGAATGTGTATATATGTATGTATAACTCAATCACTTTGCTATACAACAGAAATAAACACAATATTGTAAGTTGATTATACTTCAATAAAAATAAAATATACTATCAACTGAGGGCCAGGGCTTTTATGGAAAAAACTCAAAAAGTTTCTGTTATTAAGAAAATAAGGTGGAAAACGGTATCTACCTTGTTCAGCACCATAGAAAGTGGTGTGCAGGTGGCTTAGGCTGCCAACGCAGGGTGTGGGGCTGAAGAACAGGCTGGCTAGGAGTCAGGGGCTGGCTACTATCTGGACAAGACATTTGCATTTCTTGAGCCCTGCCTCCCATTTGTAGGATAATGATATTGTGCCAGGGAACTGTAAAACATGGGTCGGCAGACTTTTTCTGTGAAGAGGTTTTTTTTTTTTAACGTTTATTTCTTTATTTGGCTGTGCTGTGTCTTGGTTGCGGCAGTTGAGATCTGGTTCCCCGACCAGGAATGAAACCCAGGCCTCCTGCATTGGGAGTGTGGAATCTTAGCCATGGGACCACCAGGTAAGTACAGAGAGTTAAGTATTTTAGACTTTGCTAGCCACACAGTCTTGGTCACAATTGCCCAACCCCACTGCAGCCCAGGAGCAAGCACAAGCAGTGTGTGAATAAACAGACGTGACTGCTTTCCTGAAAAACTATACTTATATGGATACAGGCAGTGAGGCTGCAGTTTGCCAGCCCCTGAAACACACGACCCCTCCTGGGTCTGGGGCTAGCAGGCTAGGTTTTTATCCAGCTGTGGGCCCCATTATGTGATGTCCCAGGAAAGCCCAACAAGGGCGGCTGGCACAGGCCTGCTGTTAGAAATCCAGCCATGAGATAGCTAACCAGGACAAGTATTTGCTACTCAGGTCACAAACGAGGGGAAACACCTCAATCATTACCTATTCAAAAAACAAATTAAAAAGTAAGCAGTGGTTTGGTCGCTCAATCATGTCCGACTCTGCGACTCCATGGACTAGAGCCTGCAGGGCTTCTCTGTCCATGGAATTCTCCAGGCAAGTATACTGGAGCGGGTTGCTGTTTCCTTCTCTAGGGGATCTTCTCAACCCAGGAATTGAACCCAGGTCTCCTGCATTGCAGGCAGATTCTTTACCGACTGAGCTACGAGGGAAGCCCTAAAAAGTAAGAATAAATACTAAAAATCTAAGAGCACCGCAGTCCAGTAACAGACATTAGCAGGGTGAGCTGGGCAGCGGTCCTCACAGAGCTGCCCCGCCATCCTATGACTGCTACCATGTATGAACGATGCTGTGGAAGCAGCCACGGTCATTCCCTTCCTGCCCTGTAATCTGCACAGCACCAGTGTTCCCAGGGATGGCGCCCCTGGTTTGAACTCCCTCTGACCCTGAGGGCAGTGGCCAGTGACAACTAGGGACAGGGGCAGGGCTGGACAGCCCGACGCCCAGGTCAGTAGCACCCAACTTGGCTCCCTTTCTTTTCTCAGGGGCTGGTTGCCCCTGTCCACAGAGCTTCTCTCCCAGGCTGGCGCACCGGAATTGTCTGCCTGGGGCCCCCGGGTTTTGGCTACTGAGCATCTGCTTCTGTGGGTTCAGGTAGCTCCTTCTGCATGCCATCAAGGGAGGCTCAGGACAGCCCCCTCCCCCTTTATTTTAAAAGGTCCCCCCGAAGAGCTATGTACCACCCATCACAGGGGAGGACACACAACCAACGCCCAGATGGCGGAAGAGACACCTCATCTCAAAGCCTTCCCTTTGTTCCCTTCCAGTCACTCTCCATCCCCAAAGCAACCTCTCTTCTGACTTTAAATATCACTTTTGCCTGGCCTGGAATTTTGGATCAGTGACATCACACGGTGTGACTCTGGGGTCTGGCTTCATCTCCTCGGCATTTCATTTGCGTGATTCATCGTGGCGTGTAGGTGTGGAGCATCCACTCACTGCAGTGTGGTGCTCTGCTGTCTGCGTCTGTCTGTCTGTCCTACTGCCGGCGGGCACTGGGATGGCTCGGGGCAGGCCCTGGGGCATGGGCCGTGCTTTGGGCGGGTCTGTGTGGAGGCTGAGCTGCATGGATGGGTCCCACCGGAGCGCAGGGAGGGGGAGGATGGGAGGCCTGGCCCCAGGCCCACCTCCTGAGCGCCTCCCTTGCCACCCGGGTCCCAGAGTCAGGCAGAATCTCAGGCCCCCCGAGTGGGCCACTCTGCTTGGCTGTTGCCCCAGAACCACTCCCGACTGGCTGGCTGTCACTCAAGAGTGGGCTTGCAGTGCTGTGGGCCTTGAAGATTTGAAGGGGCAGGAGCAGGGTGGGGAGCCAGGAGGCCTGCTATGGGGCGGCCCTGCGCTCATCCCCCCATCCCCCAGGCTAGTACAGGGGGCCTTCAGCAAGCTCTGCGATCCCTCCTAGTGACAACCCCAGGCCAGAGCTGGCTGCACACCCCCACCCCACCCCCACAGATGCTCTCCAGGTTGGGTCAGAGGGCAGAACCCCAACCCCACCCTGTAACAAGACGCTTCGAAACGCGTTCTCCGGATTACTCATAATGCTGTTGCTGATGGCAGAGAGGAAAGAGGAGAGCTTGGAATTCATCAACTCTGGTCACCCAGGATGTCAGCCCATCTCTACCTGAGCACCTGCGGCCCCTCCTGGTTCCTCCTCTGCCCCTGCATCGAGGTGCCCGGCCTGCACCAGCCTCCTGCCTCTGAGCCACCCTCACTGCTGTGCCTAAGGGAGGCTGGGCACAGGGTGTCAGGCTTTGTGGTAGGGCTGCAGTTCTTCCTGTACTGGAAAGACAGACTAACCCCCTTAAAACAACACCCTACCCGGGCCTCCTAATCCCTCAGTCTGCTGCCGACCATGTGAAGCCTGATCTGTGTGAGCGGGCAGCCGGCCCAGCAGCCGCCAAGCCACTGACCTGCGGTGGGCGGGGTGATGCCCGGCTGACTGGGCATCGCCAGGGAGTTGGGCTCCCATACAAAGGTCAGGACGATGGGGCAGCACCCTGGGGAAGGGGCAGAGCGCCTTCAGCTCCCCTTAAGGTCTGTTTCAAGGACCCTGAGTGCGATGTACAGCTTCCACCAGGAGAAGGAGCTTAGAGGGTGGGAGAGAGACCCAGGTCCTGAGTGAACCTGGGGCTTCCTGGGGGGGCCTGGTCTTCTGGTCAGGGGAAAGAGAAAGGCCTCCCTTAGAACAAAGTGAACGTTTTTAAAATGTCTAAGCATTGGAGGGGGAGTGTCAAAATACTCCAATTCTTCAGGTCTGCTGGGATGGGAAGGTGGGCTGACCACCATGCCAACAGCCTGCTGAGCGCTGGAGCCACAAACACTGTGCCCAGAGCTCAAGAAAGGGGGGTTGGGGTGGGGGTGGGGGCTTCACGCCCTGCTGCACCTGTGCCACGCCTGAGGCCAAGGGCACAGGCAGGTATGCGTTTCCTCTCTCTTCTCACCGTGCAGTTTTCTACCAACCACTATCAGAAACAGTGTATCCTCATTGCTCTGAGCTTATAAGCAGCACTGCTGCGCCTATCTTATTGACCAGACACTGAGCCGCCAGACTGAGCAGGGTCCCATCTGGGTCTCCCCGATCCGGTGTGGGGGAGGTGCCCTCATGATGCTCCTTGTAATGGAGCCCCAGGCTGGGGAGATACAGGCACAGCCTGGGGAGCAGGACTTTAGTTGGGGGAGGGGGTCTGTCTGTGGAGGTGGCTCTCCCCCTATCCCCCTGCAGGCCCACATTCTCCTTGCCCTTGCCCCCTCCCCCCGCAGCGCACCTGCTGGTCGCAGGTCCTGGGATGCTGCCAATGCAGGAGCACATTTGGCATCCCACTCCTTCCTCAGCAGCCAGTTCAAAAACAACCCTGGTAAATATTTTTCCGCAGGAGCACGCTGTCGTTCCCACGGCCACCTTCCCCCCTCCCGAAGCCGTGAAAATCGCCAGATGTGTACGGGTTTCTCAGCTGCCCCTGGAAACCTCCGCCAGGGACCAGTCGCCACTCCCAGGCCAAAAACAAAACAAGGACCAGGAGCCAGAGGGAAGTCCCGCACTGACAGCCGGGGCCGCTGGCAGCCGCGGGAGCAAGCTCTGTGAAGGAAGCCTGCGATTTTCCCAGGGAACGACAGGTTTCCACCTGCTGGAAGCTGAAGGTGAAGGCTGCAGGCTCAGCTTTCCAAATTTCCAAAGTTTTTTTTTTCTTGTCCTGGAGAGAAGCCTCCCCTTCCAGGAATAACACCTGCATCTTTCTTGCTGCAGGAAAATCCACGTTAGGACGCAGTCCCCACACTAAATGTGCAGTGCTTTGGGAGAGAGGGGGTGGGCAGGAGCTGAGGTCAGTGTGCTCCCAGCATGAAACCCCACTTAACTCTACAAAGTGGGTTAAATAAAGCCCCAACCCCATCACCCATGACTCTGCTCTGCACTTGGCCCAGAGAAGCAGGGGGAAGGCAGACTACCCCTCCCCTTGCAGAGCAGGAAACCTGGGTTTCTTTGGTGTTGGAGGACTGGCTGGTGGGGAGTGGGGGTCTGGTAGGGTGTTGCTTAAAAGAACAAACAATCCTCCCAAATGAATATGGCCGAACAATTGAGGGCGAGCCCTGCCCCCTGTCCCCCACCAAGGCCTGCAGGAAAAGTTAAAAGCCACGTTCCTTTTAAACAAAGCCAAGTTGTCCTCATGTTTGGGCCTTAGAGCCCAGTCAAGGAAGCTCAGTTTCCTATTCACTCTGCCTAGGAAGTGAATCAGGAATCCCAGGGTCAGGCCCGGCCACAGCCAGGTATCCAAATGACTGAAAAGTCACCCCCAAAAAGTAGTAGCCAAGGGGTCAATTCCAGTTGAGCTATATCAAATCCTAAAAGATGATGCTATGAAAGTGCCTCACTCAATATGCCAGGGGTGGGGGTGGGGGCTTCACGCCCTGCTGCACCTGTGCCACGCCTGAGGCCAAGGGCACAGGCAGGTATGCGTTTCCTCTCTCTTCTCACCGTGCAGTTTTCTACCAACCACTATCAGAAACAGTGTATCCTCATTGCTCTGAGCTTATAAGCAGCACTGCTGCGCCTATCTTATTGACCAGACACTGAGCCGCCAGACTGAGCAGGGTCCCATCTGGGTCTCCCCGATCCGGTGTGGGGGAGGTGCCCTCATGATGCTCCTTGTAATGGAGCCCCAGGCTGGGGAGATACAGGCACAGCCTGGGGAGCAGGACTTTAGTTGGGGGAGGGGGTCTGTCTGTGGAGGTGGCTCTCCCCCTATCCCCCTGCAGGCCCACATTCTCCTTGCCCTTGCCCCCTCCCCCCGCAGCGCACCTGCTGGTCGCAGGTCCTGGGATGCTGCCAATGCAGGAGCACATTTGGCATCCCACTCCTTCCTCAGCAGCCAGTTCAAAAACAACCCTGGTAAATATTTTTCCGCAGGAGCACGCTGTCGTTCCCACGGCCACCTTCCCCCCTCCCGAAGCCGTGAAAATCGCCAGATGTGTACGGGTTTCTCAGCTGCCCCTGGAAACCTCCGCCAGGGACCAGTCGCCACTCCCAGGCCAAAAACAAAACAAGGACCAGGAGCCAGAGGGAAGTCCCGCACTGACAGCCGGTGGCCGCTGGCAGCCGCGGGAGCAAGCTCTGTGAAGGAAGCCTGCGATTTTCCCAGGGAACGACAGGTTTCCACCTGCTGGAAGCTGAAGGTGAAGGCTGCAGGCTCAGCTTTCCAAATTTCCAAAGTTTTTTTTTTCTTGTCCTGGAGAGAAGCCTCCCCTTCCAGGAATAACACCTGCATCTTTCTTGCTGCAGGAAAATCCACGTTAGGACGCAGTCCCCACACTAAATGTGCAGTGCTTTGGGAGAGAGGGGGTGGGCAGGAGCTGAGGTCAGTGTGCTCCCAGCATGAAACCCCACTTAACTCTACAAAGTGGGTTAAATAAAGCCCCAACCCCATCACCCATGACTCTGCTCTGCACTTGGCCCAGAGAAGCAGGGGGAAGGAGACTACCCCTCCCCTTGCAGAGCAGGAAACCTGGGTTTCTTTGGTGTTGGAGGACTGGCTGGTGGGGAGTGGGGGTCTGGTAGGGTGTTGCTTAAAAGAACAAACAATCCTCCCAAATGAATATGGCCGAACAATTGAGGGCGAGCCCTGCCCCCTGTCCCCCACCAAGGCCTGCAGGAAAAGTTAAAAGCCACGTTCCTTTTAAACAAAGCCAAGTTGTCCTCATGTTTGGGCCTTAGAGCCCAGTCAAGGAAGCTCAGTTTCCTATTCACTCTGCCTAGGAAGTGAATCAGGAATCCCAGGGTCAGGCCCGGCCACAGCCAGGTATCCAAATGACTGAAAAGTCACCCCCAAAAAGTAGTAGCCAAGGGGTCAATTCCAGTTGAGCTATATCAAATCCTAAAAGATGATGCTATGAAAGTGCCTCACTCAATATGCCGGCAAAGTTAGAAAACTCAGCAGTGGCCACAGGACTGGAAAAGTTCAGTTTTCATTCCAACCCAGAGAAAAGCAATGCCAAAGAATGTTCAAACTACCATACAATTGCACGCATCTCACATGTTAGCAAAGTAATGCTCAAAATTCTCCAAGCCAGGCTTCGGCAGTACGTGAACCGAGAACTTCCAGATGTTCAAGAGGATTTAGAAAAGGCAGAGGAACCAGAGATCAAATTGCCAGTATTTGCTGAATCATTGAAAAAGCAAGACCGTTCCAGAAAAATACCTGCTTTATTGACTACGCCAAAGCCTTTGACTGTGTGGATCATGACAAACTGTGGAAAATTCCGAAAGAGATGGGAATACCAGACCACCTGACCTGCCTTCTGAGAAATCTGTATTCAGGTCAAGAAGCAACAGTTAGAACCAGACATGGAACAACGAACTGGTTCCAAACTGGGAAAGGAGTACGTCAAGGCTGTATACTGTCACCCTACTTATTTAACTTATATGCAGAGTACATCATGCGAAATGCCGGGCTGGATGAAGCACAAGCTGGAATCAAGACTGCTGGGAGAAATGTCATAACTTCAGATACGCAGATGACACCACCCTTATGGCAGAAAGTGAAGAGGAACTAAAAAGCCTCTTGATGAAAGTGAAAGAGGACAGTGAAAAAGCTGGCTTAACACTCAACATTCAAAAAATGAAGATCATGGCATCCGGTCCCATCACTTCATGGCAAATAGAGGGAAAAACAATGGAAACAGTGACAGACTTTATCTTCTTGGGCTCCAAAATCACTGCAGATAGGGACTGCAGCCATGAAGTTAAAAGACGCTTGCTCTTTGGAAGAAAAGCTATGACCAACCTACACAGCATATTAAAAAGCAGAGACATTACTTTGCCAGAAAAGGCTTGTCTGGTCAAAGCTATGGTTTTTCCAGGGGTCATGTATGGATGTGAGAGTTGGACTATAAAGAAAGCTGAGTGCCGAAGAATTGATGCTTTTGATATGGACTTTGTTGGTGGCTCAGAGGTTAAAGCGTCTGCCTCCAGTGTGGGAGACCAGGGTTCGATCCCTGGGTCGGGAAGATTCCCCTGGAGAAGGAAATGGCAACCCACTCCAGTATTCTTGCTTGGAGAATCTCATGGACTGAGGAGCCTGGTGGGCTGCAATCCATGGGGTCACAAAGAGTTGGACACGACTGAGTGACTTTACTTACTATTGGAGAAGACTCCTGAGAGTCCCTTGGACTGCAAGGAGATCCAACCAGTCCATCCTAAAGGAAATCAGTCCTGAATATTCATTGGAAGGATTGATGTTGAAGCTGAAACTCCAATACTTTGGCCACCTGATGCAAAGAGCTGACTCATTTGAAAAGACCCTGATGCTGGGAAAGATTGAAGGCGGGAGAAGGGGATGACAGAGGATGAGATGGTTGGATGGCATCACTGACTCAATGGGCATGAGTTTGAGCAAGCTCTGGGAGTTGGTGATGGACAGGGAGGCCTGGCGTGCTGCAGTCCATGGGGTCACAAAAAGTCAGACATGGCTGAGTGATTGAACTGAACTGAACTGAACTGAAAAGTAGCTGAGGAGGCTCACGTCACCAGGACAGAAGGTGTGAACAACCACACCCCATGCAGTGATTTCACACTTGTTCTTTTCAGAAGAAACTAGGAGCAAAATGAAATGTTTCCTTCCCAGGTTCCAAAGGTCAGGACAGGGTTCAGGGTTGCTTGGGTCACACAAGGGTGATTCTGAAGTCAGACCGAGGGCTCCTTCTCCTAGGGGAGAATGGGAGGCATCACCTCTTGTCCTCGGCCTCACAGGCTCCTGACCCTACTGTTCCCCACTCTCTTCACTGCACCTCACCACCCTCCAAGTGGGTGCAGGAGCCTGGATGTCTGGGCCAAGTGTCTCTGGTATCCCTACATCTCAAGCACTAAAACAGAAGTGCTCAAGTGGAAGACTGACTCTGGTAAACCACCATGATCCTCCTGCCTCGAATTTCCCATCTGGAAAGTGGATGCAGTGCTCTGGAGGTGGCACATCCAGGGCCATAGGATTTCAGAGAGGCTGGTCCTTTATAGACTGGTCTTTGCTTTTAGAGTGGTAGCATCATGACTAAAGATGCAGCTGGAGGAGTAGCTGATGCCCACCCCTCAGGCTGGGGAAGCAGGGGCCAGAGAGAGGCAGAGAGTTACAGAGCAGACAGGGCTGGATGTAGCTCAGTATACACAGCTCAGTCCTCTGTGACTATTCTGGGAATGTCCTCTGCTCTAGAAGCCGTGCAGACATCACTTCCCTCTGCATCCCTGGGTCATACCGTCAGAACCAGAAAGTGAAAGTGAAAATCACTCTGTTGCGTCTGACTCTTTGCAACCCCGTGGACTAATTCTGGAGTGGGTAGCCTTTCCCTTCTCCAGGGGATCTTCTCAACTCAAAGATCAAACTCAGGTCTCCCACATTGCAGGCAGATTCTTAACCATCTGAGCCACCAGGGAAGCCCAAGAATACTGGAATGGGTAGCCTATCCCTTATCCATGCGAACTTCCCCACCCAGGGATCGAACTGGGGTCTCCTGCAATGCAGGCAGATTCTTTACCAGCTGAACTACCTAGAAGCCATCAGAACCAGAGGGACCCCAGAAATCATGGATTCCCCCTCCATCAAGGGAGAGATGGGCAAATAGATAGTCAGCGTCCTGGGCAACAGGTCACGCCTCCTTTGGTAACCAGAACTCTGTGGTCCAATTCCCAGCATGGCTGTCTATCCTGGGCGCATATGCCCTATGCCCCTGGTTCCAGGTCCTGCTTCTCCTTGCCTTCAGACAGGGAGGAGGAACCATCTGGCGGGGTGAGATGAAGAGGAGAGAGCAGCTCACATCTTCCAGGCTGTCCACCAACGGTGATGAGAACGGTCCCCGACCCCGTCACCTACATCACATCCCCAAAAGCATCATGCTGCCATGTCTAGTTTCCCCCGGTCTCCCTGATCCCCAGGCCCTCCTGGATGGATCCACAAGCTTGAATCCATTCCCATTATGCCAGCAGTCCTGGGGCTGAGACCATCAAGCAATCAGTCCTTTTCAGACCACCGAGTAACAGCTCCTCACTCACAGATGATAAAACACATGTACACACTCACACACACACACACCCCTACCTTAACTGTCAGGAGACCCCAGGGGCACTTATAGGTGGTGTCTTGAAACAGCTGCCTATGGAATTCAGAGATGGGAATTTGTGTGGTCAGGATCAGATTCCAGATTGCCCCCAGGATTCACAGCAAAGCCAAAGTGTTTCTCTAGCTACTTGCA
>SJXQ01012091.1:67013-123126 GCA_006408695.1 Aepyceros melampus | reverse complement strand
AAACACTAAATCAGTGGCTCCAAAAATCTAGAAAAGAGCATGTTAACTCTAATACTCACAAAGGGAGAGTGTATACTTCAAATTCACATGATGTGGGATTGGTCCTATTACCATGCAAAATTAAAATGAGAGCAGACATCTCCGGCATATGAAAGGGACAGCTATTTGTAGCCAGAGACTTGGCAAAATCAGAAACGCCCTGGACGGTTCCCAGTAGCCAGCAGCAGCGGGTCCTCCCCTCACCTCATGCAGATGCGGTTTCCAGGAATGAGGCTGGCCAGGCAGGGCCATCACCTGTGGTCAGTGAGCAGAACTGCTCCAGGCACCTGGCCTGGGTCCTGGGCCCCTTTTAACATAGCCCTTCCACCAACTAGTTCACTGGCTCTGAAAGTCAAAACTCAAAGGACTTTTAAAAAAATAATAATTTTATTTATTTATTTATTTATATTTTGGACCATGCTAGGTCTTCGTTGCTGTGAAGGCTTTTCTCTGGTTGTGATGAGTGGGGCAGGGGGCACTACCCTCAAGCTGCTGAAGGACAGAGAGTGTTCCCTATAAATACAACGGGGATGTGTGTGCAGGCTTCTCATTGCGGTAGCTTCTCTAATTGTGGAGCAGGGGCTCTAGGCACACAGGCTTCAGTAGTTGCGCCAGGTGGGCTCAGCAGTTTCAGCTTCCAGAGCACAGGCTCAATGGTTGTGGAGCACAGGCTTAGTTGCTCCACGGCATGTGGGATCTTCCGGAACCAGGGATCAAACCTGTGTCTCTTGCATTGGCAGGCAGATTCTTTACCACCAGGAAAGCCCTCAAAGCACTTTTAAATGCTAGTCCATCATCCTTCTGAGATTTTTACATTTTCATTATATGTAGCATGCATTAGCTAGCTCCCTTAGGAGACTTTCAACTGTTTTTCTTTTTGCTTTAGACAATTATATTTATTAACATGTTATTGTGAAATAATTTTAGACTAAGAGAATTACAAGGAAAGTACAAGAGTTCCTGAATATCCTTTACATCGCTTCCTTTAAGATTAGCGTCTAAAGAAAACATGGCACAATGACCAAAAAAAAAAAAAAAATTAACATCAGTTCAATACTATTTACTAATTAAAACCTCAATCAAATTTTGTGACCTTTTATTTTTTATGTACTTTCTCTGGCACAGGAAGTTATCCAGGATCCCACATTTCATCTAGTTTTCCTGTCCAATTTCTTCTCCAGTTTATGAGAGTTCCTCAGTCTTTTTCATTTATGACATTGACAGATGCTTTCAGCTTCTTAATGTGGGTTATCTCTTACCTGCTTCCTCAGATCACCCGGAATAGCACATCACATCAAAAATATAGATACAGACACAGCTATAGATCCTGAAAGCAAACATGAATGCTAACTGGTAGGTATTGCATTGGAATCTGTGGCACAGGTTGAAAATGGTTTTTCCCATGGTCCCTGTCAGTCAAACTTAGCTGTTATAATACTTGGCCCCACATTTAATTTAGTGATGCTGCTGACCTCATCCTTAAATGCAGGTTTGATGAAATTCTCCTGACCCTCATCCTAAATAACTTTCATCTCCAACCACAACATCTGCATCTAGGGTTAGGACAAAGCCTCCAGCCATCACACCCAATAAAAAATAAAAGCACACACATCCATCCTGGGGCCACATCACTGTTCATAAGGTGCCAAGGATGCTCTTACTTTGGCTTTCTAATCTCTGAGCTCTGACTTCCCTGGGGGCCCAGATTGGAATTTCATTCAGCTTGGAATCTCAGTACCCAGTCCAGTGGTCCCCACCCTCAAGAAAGTGCTTGATACCCAAATGCTGAATAGATAGAGAAGTGCTTGGATTTCATCTCTGAAGCTGGGCTTATCTCTGACTGCTAAGTTTTGTGATTCTATGAATATCAGCTGAAGTTCAAACTGGGCACCTCTTCCCAAAATCATACACTTACCTATTAGTATTCAACAGCATCTACACTGACAGCGTAGAATGCCAGGCTCTGTGCTCAGTGCTAAGAATGACAATGTGGACAGAATAGCCTCGGCCCTCCTGGGGGAGAAGCAACACAAACATAGCTGAGGTGTTGTAGAGGCTATAACAAGTGTCGTGAGCAGGATTGTGGGAAGCAGAGAGCAGGACAAACTCAGCCTCACCTGGGGAGGTCAGGAATGGCTTGTGAGGAAGGAACAGGGTCTTGGAGAAGGCGTAGGACTTCACCAGGAGAAGAACGAAAAGCAAAGCTCTTTGACAGGTGGAGCAATGGGTGAAAGTGAAGAGGGGCCTGTAGGCTGGTGTTTTGCCTTAAGTAGAGTTCAGGGTGTGCTGGCAGGGATGGAAGATGAGACTGGAGAGGTGGGTAGGATGAGATTCTTAGACAATGGAGAATCTCCGAAGGGTCAGAAGCTGGAGGAGACAGGACCGACTTGCCAGTGAGTGAGACCACTCTAGCTGCAGTGGACAGAAGGCTCATGGGGCAGATTCGAGACTGAAGGTGAGCACAGGGCTTTGGGAGGCTAAGGCACTTATTCCCGCAGGGCCTGAGCTCAGACAGTGGCGGTGGAAAAGACGAGGAGGGGCTGTAGGCAGCTCGTTGGCCTCTTCACTGTTTGTTCATCCCTATTTTCCTTAGACCTTAATCATAAAGATGAGCTCGTTAAGCAACATTTAATTTAGCTCCTGATTTCTGCTTTTCTAAATATCCACAACGCCTTTCCTAAACTGTTATTCCTTTTCTGGACTAGAAGGGATAAGAATGAAGAATTAAATAGTTAAAGAATGACTGACTCTCTACCCTCAGCATCTGCTTAGTAAATCTGCAGGTGGACCATAAGGGTGAGAGAGTATTCGATTGCAGGCAGATCACCAGAGCAAGACAGAGTCCCAAGGAAGAGGGGAGAGGTCAACAGGCCTGCACAAAATGGAAAGATGATGGCAAATCTGACCTCCTGCCTTAATAATTAACTGAGATTGTTTCCCCCATTTTCCCTTTAAAATTGTCGTGGCTGTACACAATCTTCAGAGCCAGGCCCTGCATACAAGTCCACTTTCTCTCCAGATTGCTGGCTTTTCTGAATAAAGCATCTTTCTTCTCTTTGAAACTTGCTCCTCCATTTATTGGCAAGGAGTCAAACCTATGTTCAGTTACAGGGCCTGATGCATGAGGTATTTGGAGAGCAGAATCGATAGGTCTTGGTGACTTGTTGGATGTGGGCATGGTGTGTGTGGTATGTCGAGGGCATGGAGCCAGGGGAGGAGTCTAGGCTCACTTGGGTCACTGAGTGAATTATCCAAGTGCCAAGGTTTAATGTCATTAACTGGGGTCGAGGACAAAGCAGCAAGAAAAAGAACACATTTTGAATGTGTTGACTCTGAAGACCCCTGAGGCACTCAGGGGCCATGTCTAGAAGTTTTGTCTGTGATGCTGAAGCTCTGTCTGTGACACTGAGGTCAGGACAGGAAAGAGACTGGAGAGCCATCGGTATGCAGGCAGCGGTGGAGACAAGGCAGAGGATATTACCCTAGGATGCTCTGCTGTGAGACGAAGCTGGAGGCAGAGCCTTTCAGCTTTCATGGAATAGGCTGAGGAAGTGGAGATGGGGGATTTGGAGCTGCCTAGGAGGTAACCAAGAGAGAAGGGTGCCATGGAAACAGAGAGAAGTAGATATTGTAGTAATGAGATGGTCTAGTGTCACCTGCTGCAAAAACTGAAATTTACGGATTGGATCTGGCAATGAGAGAATCACTGGGAATCTCATTTAGAGTGATCTGAACGACGTGCAGTAAGTTGGGGGAGTGTATGGAGGTGAGGAAACAGAGGCACTGAGTGTGAGAGGAGGGAAAATGTGGGGTCGAGGGAAAGATTTGGTTGTGTTTGTGTGTTCAGTGTATTAAAATTGAAGAGGCACCCGTGACGTGAGCCAAGAGGAAGAAGCCAGTTCAAGGGAAGAAGTTCCAGGAGATGGGAGGTGAAGCAGAGATGGAAGGACTAATCTCAGGCAAAGAAGCTTCGTTGCTGAAGGTGTGGGATTGGCAGAGGAGAAATGGCCTTGGAGTGAGTCAGCGGCAGTTCGAATCTTTGTTCTGTGATTTAATAGCTCTGTGACCTTGGGCTTTTACTTAACCTCTCTGAGCTGGAGCCTCTTTTTTCTATAAAATAAATAATAGCGTGAATCTTGCAGAATCACCGTGAGAATGTGAGGGACTGTGTGATGCCTAGTTGACATTCAATAAATGGAGGGTCATATTCTTGTGTCAACAAAAGAACTGCTCCACTTGGCACCTCTCTTGGGAGGAGCAGGGGCAACAGGGCGATTGCTCAACAGTCAACAGCAGCTCATGCTCTTCCTTGGTGACATTTCCCCTCTTGGAGGCCCTCATGCTGGGTCAGAAAAGCGGGTCCTGCCCCAGAACGACAGGTTTTCCCGCCGTGTGGTTCCTCTAGGCAGGCCAAGCTGCGGGCTGCAAAATCAGGCTTTGTTGCTGTTCCGTTGCTAAGTCATGTCCCACTCTTTGCAACCCCGTGATGTGCAGCACACCAGGCTCCTCACTTCTCGGCCTTTTGGCTAAGGTCAAGTGTCATACCCCATTTGATGGATAAGGAAACTGAGGTGTTTATGGAAATGAAGTAGCTGACCTAAGATCACACAGGTGCTGAGTAGTGGACTCAAGATTCGGATCCAGCAGCTTGACTCCTAAAATCATTACACTATTCAGAGAATGAAAACATATATGAATGAAAAGTGATATTTATTGTACTATAATCTTGCCTGACATGTCTCATAAATATGATGAAGATGAAATATCTGCTCCTAGGAGCAATCTAAAACATATAATGCGGGTGTAGCAGGCAACTGGTGTTTTTCTCAATTCAGAAAATGATTGGTTCACCATAAGACCCCTCCTACACTTGTTAAAACCCACACTCCCCCGTATCCCAAAGAAGCCCACCCAACTCAAATAAAAATGGCATATATTTAGCCTGACAGTTTTCTGTTACTGATACCTCAGGATACAATACACAAGAGCTGTAGACCATGCTTGTGTTTAAGTGAAACACATGCAAGAACTTTTCATTTAATCACCAGACTCTTCACATCCCAGGGTTTCTTGTTCCATCTGCAAAAGTCAGTCAGAATTGCTGTAGCACCCCCCAATGTATTTTTTTACCCCCAGTGTTTTTGTATCACGGTTCTCCTTTCTCACACCCAAGGATCTTCCAAACTGCCTTAACTGATTGGTATTGGTTAAAGTTTTGTATTCACTCTTCCTTGATTCATAAAGCCTAGGATTATGCAACCCCATTATTACTTCTCCTCTTGGGGGACACACTCCATCTGGGGGGACTTAGGTCGAGGGGAAAGGTATCTTGCCCAGGTATCCTTCTTCTTTGCTACAGAAGTGAGTGCAACGACGGGGACAGAGCTGCACACCCACAAAGATAAACAAGCTGGATGAACAACAGCTACGGGACACGGCTGGGATGTAGCTCTGAAGGTTCCCATGACCTCATCAACCTCTGAAGCATTGTTTTCCCCTGTCACCAGGGCATTCTGGTAACACTTACACACTCAGAGTTCACAGCTGGGGTGGTAGGCTCTGCCTCTGTGCAGCAGGGAGGCAATGCAGAGCTCTGCTCAAACCGGAAAGAATCCTGACATTTTATCCCAGGTCCAAAGAATCCTGGCACTTAAGGAGTTCTCTCCCAGCTCCTCTTCCTTCATAGCAGGGATGGCTCGTGCATTTCTTGTTTATTTCTCTGTGTGCAGTTCTGGGCTTCCTGACTACACACAAGGCCGTGACCCTCTCTCTCTATGACCCTGCTTACATCCCAGGGCCTAGCATGGTGCCTGACCATGGTAGGTGCTCAATGAAGACTGGTGGGATAAACAAATAAAATTCCAGAGATAATTTGAAAAAAAACAACAACAACAACAGAAAGTTGTATTTCTGTCCTTTTTAAAATCATCAACTAGCTCATAATATCAGGGAATTCTCTGATCAGAACGTGTTAATTTCTTTATCTACAAAATGGGGAGAATATATCAGCCCTAACTCTTTTTCAGAGAGGCTTCAAAGCAGCTGGGGAGGCAAAATTTGTTGAGGTTTGAAAAACATAACACTTTTTGTAGCTATTACTCATTATTATTTATTTAATCAATCTCTTTCAGACTTTGTGCAGGTTGATGTGGCAAATCATTTGAACTCTAGGGATGAACACTCCATGTTGTATGATGGAGTGCCTCAAGATTGGTTTAAACCCTGGAACCCTTGGCGGGACAGTTTATAGGTGCGCTTTCTGTGCTGTTTTTAGTGGAGCCCTGGGTCCACCCCCTAGAGCCAGAAATAGTGACAAATGTAGAAGAGTGTGAGGGTCAAAACCCAGAGGTTTGTCCCTCTGTCCCAAGGGAGGACTGCGCCTAGGTAAGTGATATGTTGCTCACTCATGTCTGACTCTTTATGACCCTATGGACTGTAGCCTGCCAGGCTCCTCTGTCTATGGAATTCGCCAGACAAGAATACTAGAATGGGTAGCCATTCCCTTCTCCAGGGAATCTTCCCGACCCAGGAACTGAACCTGCGTCTCCTACATTGCAGGCAGATTCTTAAACGTCTGAGCCACCAGCTCCTAGTTCCTTCTGAAGTTTGTGTTCTGAGTTTCTCTCCCCTGTGGCGCTTTATTCGTGTTGACATTGGGCTTTTGCTAAACTATGATAAACGGTGGCACCTGAGTCGGTCCCACCAGCTCTACCACCTCTGCCCTGGATTTCAAGGGAGGATGTCACTTTATACCCACTGCCAGCTCCCCAGCCCTAGAAGAGCCTCCACCAATGTTTGCTGATTGAAGAAATGATGAACACTAAGATGGCAGCTTCTGTCTCAAGTAATTCTGGGGACCAGGGGATCCTGGAAGATAAAGAATGAGTGAAAATGATAATCCTAGACTTTTAAAAGTTTATAATGGAAATTGTGTGTGCCCCCTGAAAAACATAGTTTATGGGTTTAGGAAGAGACACATCAGCAAGGACAAAAATGACTATCTACCTATCGATGCTGGGCATCAGTTCAGTTCATTTCAGTCGCTTAGTCGTGTCCGACTCTTTGTGACCCCATGAATCTCAACACGCCAGGCCTCCCTGTCCATTACCAACTCCCAGAGTTCACTCAGACTCACGCCCATCAAGTCAGTGATGCCATCCAGCCATCTCATCCTTTGTCGTCCCCTTCTCCTCCTGCCCCCAATCCCTCCCAGCATCAGAGTCTTTTCCAATGAGTCAGCTCTTCCCATGAGGTGGCCAAAGTACTGGAGTTTCAGCTTTAGCATCATTTCCTCCAAAGAAATCCCAGGATTGATCTCCTTCAGAATGACTGGTTGGATCTCCTTGCAGTCCGAGGGACTCTCAAGAGTCTTCTCCAACACTACAGTTCAAAAGCATCAATTCTTCGGCACTCAGCTTTCCTCACAGTCCAACTCTCACATCCATACATGACCACTGGAAAAACCATAGCCTTGACTAGATGGACCTTTGTTGGCAAAGTAATGTCTCTGCTTTTCAATATGCTATCTAGGTTGGTCATAACTTTTCTTCCAGGGAGTAAGCGTCTTTTAATTTCATGGCTGCACTCACCATCTGCATTGATTTTGGAGCCCCCCAAAATAAAGTCTGAAACTGTTTCCCCATCTATTTCCCATGAAGTGATGGGACCAGATGCCCTGTCGTAGTTTTCTGAATGTTGAGCTTTAAGCCAACTTTTTCACTCTCCTCTTTCACTTTCATCAAGAGGCTTTTTAGCTCCTCTTCACTTTCTGCCATAAGGGTGGTGTCATCTGCATATATGAGGTTATTGATATAGCTTGTGCTTCATCCAGCCCAGTGTTTCTCATGATGTACTCTGCATATAAGTTAAATAAGCAGGGTGACAATATACAGCCTTGACATACTCCTTTTCCTATTTAGAACCAGTCTGTTGTTCCATGTCCAGTTCTAACTGTTGCTTCCTGACCTGCATACAGATTTCTCAAGAGGCAGGTCAGATGGTCTGGTATTCCCATCTCTTTCAGAATTTTCCACAGTTTATTGTGATCCACACAAAGGCTTTGGCATAGTCAAGCAGAAATAGATGTTTTTCTGGAATTCTCTTGCTTTTTCCATGATCCAGCAGATGTTGGCAATTTGATCTCTGGTTTCTCTGCCTTTTCCAAAACCAGCTTGAACATCTGGAAGTTCCCAGTTCACCTATTGCTGAAGCCTGGCGTGGAGAATTTTGAGCATTACTTTACTAGCGTGTGAGATGAGTGCAATTGTGCGGTAGTTTGAGCATTCTTTGGCATTGCCTTTCTTGGGATTGGAATGAAAACTGACCTTTTCCAGTCCTGTGGCCACTGCTGAGTTTTCCAAATTTGCTGGCATATTGAGGGCAGCACTTTCACAGCATCATCTTTTCAGGATTTGAAACAGCTCAACTGGAATTTCATCACCTCCACTAGCTTTATTCATAGTGATGCTTTCTAAGGCCCACTTGACTTCACATTCCAGGATGTCTGGCTCTAGGTGAGTGATCACACCATTGTGATTATCTTGGTCGTGAAGATCTTTTTTGTCCAGTTTTTCTGTGTATTCTTGCCACCTTTTCTTAATATCTTCTGCTTCTGTTAGGTCCATACCATTTCTGTCCTTTATTGAGCCCATCTTTGCATGAAATGTTCCCTTGGTATCTTTCATTTTCTTGAAGAGATCTCTAGTCTTTCCCGTTCTGTTGTTATCCTCTATTTCTTTGCATTGATCGCTGAGGAAGGCTCTCTTATCTCTTCTTGCTATTCTTTAGAACTCTGCATTCAGATGCTTATATCTTTCCTTTTCTCCTTTGCTTTTCTGCCTCTCTTCTTTTCACAGCTATTTGTAAGGCCTCCCCAGGCAGCCATTTTGCTTTTTTGCATTTCTTTGCCATGGGGATGGTCTTGATTCCTGTCTCTTCTACAATGTCACAAACCTCATTCCATAATTCATCAGGCACTCTATCTATCAGATCTAGTCCCTTAAATCTATTTCTCACTGCCACTGTATAATCATAAGGGATTTGATTGAGGTCATACCTGAATAGTCTAGTGGTTTCCCCTACTTTCTTCAATTTGAGTCTGATTTTGGTAATATGGAGTTCATGATCTGAGCCACAGTCAACTCCTGGTCTTGTTTTTGTTGACTGTATAGAGGTTCTCCATCTTTGGCTGCAAAGAATATAATCAATCTGGTTTTGGTATTGACCACCTGGTGATGTCCATGTGTAGAGTCTTCTTTGTGTTGTTGGAAGAGAGTGTTTGCTATGACCAGTGCATTTTCTTGGCAGAACTCTATTAGTCTTTGCCCCGCTTCATTCCATACTCCAAGGCCAAATTTGCCTGTTACTCCAGGTGTTTCTTGACTTTCTACTTTTGCATTCCAGTCCCGTATAATGAAAAGGACATCTTTTTTGGGTGTTAGTTCTAAAAGGTCTTGTAGGTCTTCATAGAACCGTTCAACTTCAGCTTCTTCAGCGTTACTGGTTGGGGCATAGACTTGGATAACTGTGATATTGAATGGTTTGCCTTGGAAACGAACAGAAATCATTCTGTTGTTTTTGAGATTGCATCCAAGTACTGCATTTCGGACTCTTTTGTTGATCATGATGTCTACTCCATTTCTTCTGAGGGATTCCTGCCCACAGTAGTAGATATAATGGTCATCTGGTGCACTTAAAACATTTTTTGGAATAGGTAACAATCCCCATGACTCAGAAAGTCCGAATGGAATATAGTGATTCCTCCCTATACCCTCTCCCCCAGCCACTCTTCCCCACAGGACAACCAATGGTATTCCTTTCTTTTGTATTCTTTCAGAGATTATTTTACGCATGTGCAAGAAAAAATAATCTGTTTGGGCTATAATATATGTTACATATATATGTGTATATGTAGTAAGTATATATTAGCTATAAAAATATGTCAGCTATATATATATCATAACTAAAATATGTAACATATACAAAATATAAATTATATATGCTTTTTTATGTGTTGACTTTGCCTGTGAGTCCATGCTAAGTCACTTTAGTCATGTCTGACTCTTTGTGACCCTATGGACTATAGCCCGCCAGGCTCCTCTGTCCATGGGGTTCTCCAGGCAAGAATACTGAAGTGGTTGCCATTTCCTCCTCTGGAGGATCTTCCCAACCCAGGGGTCAAATCCGTGTCTCTTACGTCTCCTTCACTGATGTCTCCTTCATTGACAGACGGGTTCTTTACCACTATTGCCATTGAGACTTCCCTTAGGATATTCAATATATAGCAGGCCATCAATTAAAATCCAACATTTACTATGCCCATCATGAGCACAGGCTGTGAAAGAAACTGGACCTCAAGATGAATATAACAGAAACCATGATTCCTACTCAAAAAGAGATACCACTTGGGATGAGGTTGAGATGCATCTTGCTTCAGTTAATTCAGCCTGTACTCAGAGGCAGCCTGGGGCAGAGATTGGGGGATAGGGAGGTAAGGGGAGGGGTGGGGAACTTAAGTTTTAAAAGAGAATTATCACTTTTATCACTTTTCTCTATTCTCTGTCCCTGGAAAACTAACCGTTGAATGAGTCATTGTAAAGCAGATCCCATTTTCTCCATAAAAATAATGCTGCAGTTGGAGGTTACACTCTGAAATAAAGACTTGGCCTCAAAAAACACGAATATGACTGGAGAGGTCATAAGAGCAAAGAACCATAAACCTTTATAATCACTTAAAATAATAAAATTGTGCTCCAAAGCATTTTACAAATGCGCATAATTATACCAATCATATTAATAACACAGAGGGCCACAGTGAACCATGAAATGTACAGGCAGCACATAAAAAAGGCTGCATTGCTGCCTCCTAAATTTTTCCTAGGACTGATCTATTGCTTATGATAAATATTAATTAAAAGATTAATTAACAATATTTCTCCCTGCACGTCAAAGAATTTTTTAGAAAGCCTGTTTGAGACTAATTTGAAGCTACTTTGAGATAATAATTTGGAGGCATTTTTTGATTTAATAATTTAATAAATTTTGAGAGACCTTTTAGGCATCCAGAGCTCATTAAAAACTTATCCAAGAAAGTTTGAACCATTGCCTAATTCTCCCAATACATTTTCTTTGATGGGGACAGAGATGTTCAAAATCACTCCTTTGATCTTAATATTGCCTTTAAAATGGGAGCAGCTCATTCAGACAGCAAAACTTTCTGAGCACAAACTTTGCACTAGACACTGAGGATTAAAAAGAAAAAGGAATAAGGCGTGATGTCCACCTGGAAGAACTCATAATGACAGACCAGCTATTATTAACATCAGCAGCTGCAGTTTTGAAGGTTTAGTATGCACCATGGCAAATTTAGCCACCCATTAGCTCATTTAATCTCTGTGTTAGAAGGAAGATACTTTTTAAATGTGTTTGAGAGAGGAGAAAGCAGTTTAAGCTTACCCAAGTGTTATGGGTTGAATTGTGTTTCCCCCCAACAAAAAAATGTTGAAGTCCTGACCCCTGGTATCTGAAAAGCAACCTTCTTTGGAAATAGGGTGGTTGCAGATGTAATTAAGCTAAAATAAGTTCACCCTGGAATGGGATGGTCCCTTGATCCCATATGGTTGGTAAACTTTTAAGATGAGGAGAGAGACCAAGAGGAGAGGACCAAGTGAAGATACATGTGAGAAGATGGCACATGAAGATGGAGGCAGAGATTGGAGCCATGTGTATACCAGCCAAGGAAGGCCAAGATTACCAGCTGTGTCCAGAAGCTAGCTGACAGGGATGGACAGGTTTTCCCAGAATCTGCAGAAAGAATCCACATTACCAACACCCTGATTTCAGACTTCTGGCCTCCAGAACTGTGAGACAGTACCTACATTTCTGTGGATTTAAGCCACCCAGTTTGTGGTCCTTTACTAGAGCAGCCCTGGGAAATCCCTGGTGGCTCCGTGGTAAAGAATTCACCTGCCAATGCAGGAGACAGGGGTTTGATTCCTGGGTCGGGAAGATCCCCTGGAGAGGGAAATGGCTATCTACTCCAGTATTCTTGCCTGCAAAATCCCATGGACAGAGAAGCCTAGCGAGCTACAGTCCATGGGGTCGCATAGGACATGACTGAGCGACTAAACAACAGAAGAGGAAATGAATATCCCAAGCCACACAGCTGTTGAGGTGGAACCAGGCTGGGTCTGCCTCTAAGCTCACTCTCTTAGTGTCACCTTGAGGAGTGGGAGAAGTGTCCAGCAGAGAGGACAAAGCCCCTCAGAGATCAGGGAGGAGCAGTTACCTCTGCCTGCAGGTGGGAGCTTCTCAGAGGAGGGAATTTTGAATGGGATCTCACAGTTAAGGAGGCGTTCCCCAGGGCCAGAAGGCTGGGGTGGAAGGGTGTACTGGGGAGAAGGATCAGCTGTGAGAAGCAAGAAGTATGTTGCTGGTGGAGATGGTGACAGTTTTTGCCCTAAAAAGGAAGGATTCTTGTAAAGTGAGGACTCTGAAGCTGAAGCTCCCATACTTTGATGTGAAGAGCCAACTTACTGGAAAAGACTCTGAAGCTGGGAAAGATTGAAGGCAGGAAGAGAAGGGGACGACAGAGGATGAGATGGTTGGATGGCATCACCGACTCGATGGACATGAGTCTGAGCAAACTCCGGGAGATGGTGAAGGACAGGGAAGCCTGGCGTGCTGCAGTCCATGGGGTTGCAAAGAGTCAGACACGACTGAGTGGCCGAACAACAGTCCCCACTTCTTTCCTCCCCGCTGCCCCACGTCCTTTGCAAAGTGGAGGCCAAGGTCCCTTCCCAGCGCCTGCTCCAGCCCCATGGGCCTTCCTTCCCAGACTCACTCTTCTGCTCTCGGAGCCTCTGTCCTTACCATCCCCATGGTTGATCCCTCTGGTCCCCAGTGGACCAGGTCTCTACCCTGAATACCACCTCCTCAGAGAAGCCTCAGAGGCATCACCCTCTGCCTCCTAGAGCTTCCTCATCATCAAGCTCAGTTTTTTTTTTCAAACATCTCATTATCATTTGTATTCTCTGTGTTTTCTACCTCCATGCCTCCAATTTAGATTTAAGCTCTGTGTGAGCAGAGACCCCCACCTGGCCTGTTCCCAGAACAGAGGGCTGGGTCTGGGACTAAGGAATGGCTTCTACAAAGAATTGTCAAGTGAACGAAGGGAGAACTTTCTAGCAGTGGAAGCAATTTAAAAGGTCAAATGGATGGTCCCAGGAGGGCCTGTCTGTCTGAAGGGATTCAACAGAGGTACTACAGGTGGGTTGGCAGGCATGGAAGGCAACTATAAAATAGAGACTCTGACCAGGCTCTGCCAATAGCCAAACTGTGTCTCCGCAGGACCTAGGTCTAGAAGAGAGAGGCCTTGACACCCGTGAAAGTCTGGCAGGAAACATCCTAGGGAAGAATAGAATCATGCATGTCACTCAGATTCTAGAACAACAGACCAGGCCAGAGAGGTTTCAATTCTTTTTTTTTTTTAATTTGTTTTTATGTGTAATGTGGACCATTTTTAAAGTCTTTCTTGAATTTGTTACATTATTGTTTCTGGTTTTGGTTCTTTTTTTTTTGGCCATGAAGCAGGTGGGAGCTTAGCTCCCTGACCAGGAATCAAACCCACTTCCCCCACATTGGGAGGCAAGGTCTTAACCACCCACCCCAAGAAGTTTCAACTCCGAGGCCAGCAAATACCTGTTTCCAAGCTCCCATACAGAGGGGGCTAAATCACAAAATAAAACCAGAAAGAGACACTAGGCACCGAGAAAGCAGGAAGCATGGGTGGCCCAGGCTGCAATGGCCAGAGGTTCCATCAGGGCAGAGAGTAGGTCTGTAGGCAGCAGCATCAGCAGCATGGAGAAGCAGCCATCCTGGCGGGAACCTGGAGGGCTGCTACACAGCTGCGGAGCTTGAGCTGGAGTGGGCGTGGCCTGCCCAGCACACGATGGCCCCTCTCCTAATTATTAGCACAAAGGGGTCATCCGGGCCTGCACCAGGGCAGGTGGGCACGCCGTCGGTGGCCGGACTGGAGAGCTGTGTTCTTACATGGCATGCTCCTTAGTGACAGGCTGGGATTGAGGAGGGCAGGGCCCAGGAGGGAGTCAGGGAAACACTGGACAGTTTATAGTCTCTGCGGCCCCTTTTTGCCCCTGAACTGGTTGTGTCTGAGAAAACAGAGTAGCCAATGTTCCTTAGATTATTAAATTATCCCGCCTTTGCCTTCAGTGTCGCAAGCACTTCCTGATGCTTCCTTGCTGTGCTGTCAGAATACTTCACACTTCAGTGATGAGCCAGAAGGAAAATCAATAGAACTAGAGCTGCGAGGGATTTCTCCCTGACTTGATGAGATGGACAGCTTGCCGTCCCTTCCTGTCCCAGGGGAGAAGGGGCTGGTTGAGTGAATCCCTACTTGCCAGGAACTGTGTTCTTTTTGGAGAGGTTAAGGCAATAAAGAAGACACCCACATATACATAGACATCCCTCAAGACTGCACGAACACTTTGGAGTTCAGAGGCCATCTTCATCTGCATTGATGGGGTTGCGGGGGGCAGTGTGTGGTGTGGGTGAAGGGAAGTCCTTTAGCCAGGGACTGAGGTTAGGGCCTGGAGAATCCCAGGGACAGCGGAGCCTGGTGGGCTGCCGTCTCTGGGGTCGCACAGAGTCGGACATGACTGAAGCGACTTAGCAGGAGCAGCAGCAGAGGTTAGGGCACAAAAACCCTAATCTTCTTGTTCAGAGAGAGCTGTGACATTAAAGGGCCCTTTCAGAGAAAACTATTATGGGGTGTTCATTCCCTCTGTGACCGGTGCAGTCTTAGATGTACGTATTTTATAGAAATGAAATCGCTTAATCCCTATGACAATGGTTAAATGGATAAGGGGACCCTGATGCCTGAAGAGGTGGCCCCATAGCCTAATGGGGCCAAAGCAGGGGCAGTGAGGCCCAGCAGGACACATGTCACAGGTCCCGTGTTTTTTTCCATCACCGAGTCCTCAGGGTCTACTTCAGGGCCCAGAGCATGGTAAATGTTCCATAACTATCTATGGAGTGAGCGAAAACAAGACAACCCACCAGAATATTAAGGTTTACTTCGTCAGAGCATCTCCACACGCTCAGCTCATGGCTGTCTTCACGCTACCTTGTGAGGGTGGATGGGAGCAGGAATTCTCCTCCATGCTGTTATTCTCGTTATTGTCATCATTCTCCTTTTGCAGAGAACAGATCTGACCAGGAGATCAGAGAGTTCTATTTTCCCTGGGATGAGAAGAGTTCAGAGTCCTGCCCATGTCTTCTAATCTTCGGCTCCCAAATCCTGGGTTCTTCCTCGGGCACCCTGAGGGTGAAGAAAGGTGCTGAACCCACCAGAAGCAACATTATTCCAGTGGGAAGCTTTTGTCTTCCTTGGCATCTTGTACTCCCTCCCTTCCTCCTCCTCACCTCCCTCTCTACGCAAAGAAAACTGTCTTCCTGCCCTTAGAAGAAGGTGACCCTCAGCTCCAGCTCTCAATATCCCTACCACCCCTCCAGCTAAGAAGGTTGGATTCACTGGGAAAAGCCCCAGGCTTCCAGATTAACCTTGCAAAACCACGAGGCTGTAGCTGGTCTCAGTTGAGCCGCCACGTGCAGGGGTTACCACCTCAGGACTGGAGAGTTGACTAAGTGAACTGTAGCATGGAAAAGTGCTCTGTGCATTTTGAAATCTATGCAGACGTTCATTATTATCACTTTTAGAGTTCTGCCTCCCTAGAGGTTCTAACCTCTAGAAATATCCAGAGTTTCCAAATCTCACTCTGGGGAGGGGAAGCCTAATCATTGCCTTATCCCCTTCCTTCTGGGGGAGTAATGGACGGGGCTCCACATAAGAGGAAGAAGGAGGCCATGAAGAAGCGAGGGGATGCTCTGTTTTGTGGGAAACAGTAGGAGGAGCAGGATTTTGTCCAACAAACAGGTCTGCCGGGTCAGTTCACATCCCACACCTTAGCTCAAAAATAAACTTGGATGAAGCCGACTCTAGGTGAATTCTAAGTAGAAGGGGAGGTTATCTGGTTCAATAAGAATTTAATAAACTTCTACTATGTTCCCTGAAGCCACCATAGGAATATATGGAAAGACACTGTTCCAGGTTTCACCTTTCTGATAACTTCATCTGTCTGCAACAGAGACAAGAAAGGGAAAAAAAAGTCACTTCTTAGTCAGAAATATGTCATAAAGTATATATATAAATCCATGACTTTGGGCATTTACTCTGAGCCTATTAACTCTTCATGTGCACATAATTCCAGCAGATTAAGAAGTCAGAAACCTAAAAAAGAAAGTCACAAACTTGAAAGAGAGGTGAGTCTGTAAACAGCAATCTAAAGTTAACATTTAGGCTATCTTTAAAAATAAAATAAGATAGGTATACCGAAAGCAATCTACCAAAAACGGTTATGCCGTGTCAAAGTCAGCTATGATGTCTTGTGTGGGTCAAAGGGCCTTTAGGTACCTCAATAGCTTTTGTATTGACATCAATGTATGACCACGTGGTACAAAACAAATGGAACCACAGAACATGAGAATTAAGATCAACGCTTGGTGTCATCAGGCTGACTCTGAGAGCCAGAGAGGTGAAGAAAGTGGCTCAAGTTTGCACAGCTAGCCAGGCAAGGTGAGAAATGGCATGAAGGTGAGTCCTCTCTCTTTGTCCCAGGGTCCTTTCTACTGCTTATACAGGGTACCAGACCAAGACCCTGAGTTCCCAAGACAAATGCAGATTCTTTTTTTTTTTTTTCCAGATTTTTTGCTCATAATTTTATGGAGATATCATTTACACATTTAATGTGGATAAATACCCAGAAGAGTTCCAGTTTCTCCACAACCTTGCCAACTCTTGTCTTTTTAAAAATCATAGCCATTCTGACAGGTGTGAGATGAGGTCTCTTGTGGCTTTTTTTTTTCTTTTAACTTTTTATTTTGTATTGGAGTATAACTGATAATGTTCTGATAGTTTCAGGGGAATAGCTAAGGGACTCGCCCATACATATACATGTATCCATTCTCCCCTAAATCCCCTCCCACCCAGGATGCCACGTAAGATTGAGCAGAGTTCTCTGTGCTATAACAGTAGGTCCTTGCTGGTTATCCATTTTAAATACGGCAGTGTGTACCAGTCCGTCCCAAACTATCTATTCCCTAACTATCCCTTCGGCCCTGGCAACCATAAGTTCATTTCTCTAAGTCTGTGAGTCTCTGTTTTGTAAGTAGATTATTTTGTATCATTTCTGAAAAACTCAAATTCTGTTCTATGTCTTCTGAGGCATCAGGAGGGTATGATTCCTTCTAGGAAGGATTCCATTACCAATGAAGACAATGAAGAAAAGTCTGTGGGATTTCCCTGGCAGTCCAGTGGTTAGGATTCCAGTCTTCCAATGCAAGGGGCATGGGTTTGCCACTGGTCAGGGAACTAAGTCTCATTTACCAAGTGGCCTAATTAAAAAAAAAAAAATCTTTTTAAAGAAGACTGAGAGGTTAAAAAGTTCTACTGGGGAACTGATGCCCACAGACACACTGCCAGCTATCTAGAAGCAGAGTCTAACCCTGAGGAATCTGACAACAAAGGTTTTCCTATGGCGAGAAGGAAGGGTCCCTTAGGAGCCCACACTGACTTGGAGAGTTTGGGCCCGGCAGACCTGATCCAGGATCAAGCGAAGGCAGCCCAGGCAGGAGAAGCAAAGAGTGGTGCTGACAGGAGAGCTGATGGGCCAGCAGACTCCTGACCCCCTGAAACGTGCCAGTGGAGCCTGTGCAAAGTCTGGTTGGGCGTATAAATACCCGACAGGCTATTATCAGGAGTCCACGGCCCCGTTATTTGAACTCAACGATCCTGCCCCTGACGATGGGCATCCTGCCAGTCTGCATTCCCACATCCTGCTGCTGACTCGGGGCCCACCCGTTTCTATATTGAGACACTCCTCTCTATACAGAACGGGAGCCGGGCACAAAAGAAAGGCCCTTTCGAGAAGGCTGTCACATGGGCCAGCAAAGGGCAGGAAGTGGCGGGCGGTGGCCCCGTGTCCGTCCCCGAGCCCAGCTCACCTGGCTGGGCTGTAGGGCCTTTGTGCAAAAAATGTCAGGCCCAAGTCCCGAGCTTCCTGCCATTTGTCAGGCTGTGCCGTGACCTGGAGTTCACCGAAATGCTTGCGGCCCCCAACAATACCCACATGCATCCTTTGGAAAAATCCTCTCTCCCCGCTCCTCCAGGCAGCAGTGGTTTTTTTATGGAAGTGGCTGGGGTGGGGGTGGGATGGTCCAGGGCTGAGAAATGGAAGTTTTGGTCATATTTCTTTCTTGAAGAAGCCCAGCTCCGACAGGGCCCGAGAGGGCAGAATCCCAGGTGAGGGACAGGGGCTCTGGGGTCTGACCCCGGCTCTGCTCCTGATCCGCTTGGAGCCATGAACCCTTTGAGGCGGGTATCTGTTTCTGAAACCTATTGGATTTTCTTGTGTCCCACCAGCCAGGTGCTCCCATCCCACCTCCCTCCCCTGAGGCTCTAGGATTTTACTGCCCAAGAATGGGATGCAATCTGTGTCACGAATACCTGTCTGCCTACAGAGAAGCAAAAATTCAGGCCGTGTGTCTGACACCTGAGACAGAGCTGAAGGCATGGGGTCACCACTGCCTGGCCAGCCATGCCTCTGGCTCCCAGGCTGGATGTGGTGAGAGGAGACGCATGAGGCTTCTCCAGGCAACAACTGAACAAAGACACTCACCCTTCATTCCACTCAAACAGTTTTCACCTGGTGAGGAGCTGCAGCCAGAGGCTTCAGACCACTGGGACAGGCGTTGATAAAATAGTCACCTGTCCCCTGCGAACTGAAGAAAAAGAAACAATGAATTTTCCAGTTTACTAGATTTATCCATTTGAAAACATTGTCCTTTTATTCTGAGATTATTTCTGAAATGAAGAAGAAAAACGCAGTGAATTTTTCCATCCTGCTAAGCTTCTTCAGTTTCAAGGAGTGTCCTTTACTCTGCGTTGATGTTCTTCCTATTTTCCTGGTGCTACTTTGTGTGTGTTAAAATGTGCTTTTGTTTGTGAAATTACGGTAATTAAAAAAAAAAGTTTTTATTTGATGAAACAAAAAACTGACAGCCCTGTGCTGGCCCTCTGATCAGAAACAAAACAACCACTACCTGCAGCATGTAATATCCCCAAGTCTAGGAGCCATGATCTAGGGCAAGAAGGAGTGGGATACTGGGCTATCTAGACTACAGACCTGTAATGGTGATGCCCTGCAAGACCTCAGGGATTCTGTGCGGAAGTGTAGGGTGGGCATTACTTGTGCTGTTGGAGCTCAGAGGGGAGGCCAGTCAGTGAAAGCCTTGTTCATGGTAAAAGGGCTCAATTAACACTGGCTGAATACATGAATTACTGGAAAGCATCTAAGAGGACTTAGCAAAATTGGGACTGGGAGGCATTGGGGTTCTTGGTGGGAGAGGAGATACAGAAGGCTATTGCTGGTCAGGGGATCAGCCTGAGCTGAGGCACGTAGGCCCCAAAGAGCCTGCATTTATCCCTGGTGTTAGGGGTCTGGCCTGGCCTGGAGCAGAAACACTCCTAACTGGACAAGTGGGATATGAATGTTAGGTAAGTGGGGATGCACCTTGGGACCAGACAAATATGTTTAGGCTTGCATCCTCAGTCACTTCAGTCATATTTGCAACCCTATGGACTGCAGCCCGCCAGGCTCCTCCATCGATGGGATTCTCCAGGCAAGAATACTGGAGTGGGTTGCCATTTCCTTCTCCAGGGGATCTTCCCAACCCAAGGATTGAACCAGCATCTTCTGTGTCTCCTGCATGGCAGGCAGATTCTTTAACTACTGAGCGACCTGGGAAGCCCTCAGTCATTAATAGGGAGTCACGGAAGTTTCATGAGCAGCATGGTGCCAGGGAGAAATGCCAACTGAAGACTGTTAGCCTGGCAGCCATGTGGAAAGGGCTTGGAATCCAGAACCCAGGGATTCTGTCAGAGGGCTCCAGCCTGCAAGGACAGGGACCGGGCCTTGGGCGGTGGTGCTGGTGTGGGGCAGGATGGGATGGGAAGGGTGCTGGACTGTGCCTGAGATTTTAATCCAGAAGCCTAGAAGAGTTTTGATGTGACTGAATGGGGGGAATGTGGGTGAGGTAGGAGGTTTGGAAGAAGCCAGAGGATGAGCTTGATCTTGAGCTTGTCCGTTCTGAGAGGACGGCTGGGTCCGCAAAGCCGTGTCCAGCTTCCCAGTGCTGGAGTGAGAGCACAGGGAGCAGCATGACCACCTTGCCGGGGCAGCAGAGAGGCCGCCTGGCTTCTGAGCAGGGCCTAGAATCTGGTGGGCGTGCAGGTGCCGGCCCTTCCTGGACGGCCTCCAGTTTGGCCTAATAACGTGTGGAATTCGGGCCTGGATGAAAGGTATTTAAAACTGCCAGTGATGAACGGTCCCTCTCCCCGAGAGGGGGCTGTCAGGAGGCCTGCTGCTTGGGCAGCTGAGATAACCCCAGGTTATTTCAGGAAGAGAGTCCTAAGAAGATAAACAGGTCAGTGGCCAGCAGATGGACAGATAACCTGCCTTATCCGAGCCAAGGCAAGAGAGGGCCCTCCCGGGACAGGGCTGTCTGAGACAGGAAGGTGCCAAAGTGCCTCAGAGGCAGAACAAGACGGGAGCAGGACCGGGGCTGTGGCTCAGCCGGGGAGCGGCCACCTCACTGCCCAGTCCAGTCTCTCCCTGCGCAGCAGACAGAAGTTCCTCTGATCCTGATGGGAAGTGGAGGCTGGAGTTCCCTGTTGTCGTCATCCAGTCACTTAGTCATGTCCACCTGTCTGCAACCATGTAGACTGTAGCACGCCAGGCTTCCCTGTCCTCCACTATCTCCTGGAGTTTACTCAGACTCACGTCCATGAGTTAATGATGCCATCCAACTATCTAATCTCTGTCTCCGCCTTCTCCTCCTGCCCTCAATCTTTCCCAGCATCAGGGTCTTTTCCAGTGAGTCAGCTCTTCGCATCAGGTGGCCAAAGTACTGGAGCTTCAGCGTTAGCATCAGTCCCCCCAATGAATATTCAGAGTTCCCTAAGGTCACCCCAAAATCAGGAGCTCCAGACCTTATTCAAGTCTGAACGCCCAACAACTGCCCTGGAGACAGCAGGGTTTTTATGTTTTACTCTTTCAGCTTGTTCAGGAGGCAGTTTTCAACCTGTGTCTATTGGAGGCACAACCCGCGGTGGTGTAGGCACGTGTGTCGGGGGGTGTGGTGTGGTGGGTATGTGTATGTGTGAATGCTGTGTGTGGGATTGGTGGTTGTAGACGCGGAGGGTGTGAGACAGGTGAGTGTAATGACCATGTGTGGGTTAGTGTGTATGGATGCAAGTGTGTGTTCTGGGATGTGGGTGAGAGTGTGTAGTGTGTGTGTGCAGTGTGTGTGAGCAGGATGTGTGCATGTGTGGTGTGTGTATGTGTGAGTGTCCAGTGTGGGTCTGGGGATGGTGGTGTGTGTGTGTGTGTGTGTGCAGTGTTCGTGTGAGGGGGGTGTGTATGCTCAAGGTGAGTGTGGAGCAGGCTCCTGGCCCAGCCCACCCACCCCTCCCCAACTTCTTAGAAAATGCAGCTAAGCCTGCATCGCCCAGTAGGAATGGAGGCTCTCAACGCCACGGGACGTGGTCCAGATGCCTCAAGGTGTCCCGGGAAGCCTCCAGGATTCAGCTGAAGCCCTTGGAGCCCTGCTGGTGAGACTGCCCTCCTTCCATGGGCCTCCTGTCTCTTCTGACAGGCGTGGGTTTTCCTGTCTCTGGGTCCCCGTTCAGGCAGCTTCTTCTCTGTGGAAGGGCCGGCCCATCCTCTCCATCTCAGAAAGCACCTTCGTCCTTGAAGCCTCGGCCCCCAGACACTGAGCGGGATGCATGGCTGACACTGTCCTTGTCCACGCCCTCTGCCCTGGATGGGCATCCTTATCATCTTATGAGAGTGTCCAGTGTGGGTCTGGGGATGGTGGTGTGTGTGTGTGTGTGTGTGCAGTGTTCGTGTGAGGGGGGTGTGTATGCTCAAGGTGAGTGTGGAGCAGGCTCCTGGCTCAGCCCACCCACCCCTCCCCAACTTCTTAGAAAATGCAGCTAAGCCTGCATCGCCCAGTAGGAATGGAGGCTCTCAACGCCACGGGACGTGGTCCAGATGCCTCAAGGTGTCCCGGGAAGCCTCCAGGATTCAGCTGAAGCCCTTGGAGCCCTGCTGGTGAGACTGCCCTCCTTCCATGGGCCTCCTGTCTCTTCTGACAGGCGTGGGTTTTCCTGTCTCTGGGTCCCCGTTCAGGCAGCTTCTTCTCTGTGGAAGGGCCGGCCCATCCTCTCCATCTCAGAAAGCACCTTCGTCCTTGAAGCCTCGGCCCCCAGACACTGAGCGGGATGCATGGCTGACACTGTCCTTGTCCACGCCCTCTGCCCTGGATGGGCATCCTTATCATCTTATGGAAAAACCCCAGTGAACTTTTTGGCCAACCCAATGTTTAAGTCAATAGACTCAGTAAGGAAGGTGCCCTCACCCATGTGGGTGGGGCTGCCACAATCCCTCTGAGGGCCTGGACAGAACAAAGAGGCAGTGGATTGGCCGTTTCTGCTTTACCCGAGATGCCCACACTCTCCTGTCCTTGGGCATAGGACATGGTGCTCCTGATTCTCAGGCTTTAAGACCAAGACCGGGACCTAGGCCCCCTGCACCCCTTGCCCCCATCCTCAGACCTTTGGCCTCGGGCTGAGTTGCCCACCAGCTTCCCTGGTTCTACAGTCTGCAGACAGGATCACAGGGCTTCTCAGCCTCCATCATGGCATGAGTGGCATGAAGTTCCTATAAAGAATCCCCTCTTCCATATACATTACACGTCCTATTGTCTGTTTCTCTGGACATCCTGACTAATGCACTGAGAGGAGGTGAGCAGGGGCCACTCCTGCCCCAGCTGGCAGCCCCGGCCTGTGTCCTGACCACTGCCCTGTTGTCTTAATCTCAGTCCCCCTGGGAAAGCCTGAGACCTTGATTCGGGACCTGGATCCAGGTGATGCCTTTAGGGAAGTGATCCCAGAGCACAGGAGTGGAGGAGTGAAGAGAGTGAACAGGGAAGGAAGGCAGGCCAATCTGAGGACGCCTTTCAGGCCGGTCGCTGCTGTGGCGGCCAGGGCTCTGTCCTGCCAGGAAGCCTGAGGAGCACAGAGAATGGGTCTCGGGGTACTGTGCCCCTGGGAAGAACGGGACAGTGGTTATTGAGCAGCTCCCACCCCCCATCACGACAGAGCTTATCTCATCACCTGTGCAAGTGTCCAGAGGGGCTCTCCTGGTCACAGAGGAGCCCTGGGGCACAATGGTCACAGGTGCCTCCTACAGGTGCTGTCAGATGCCACCTGGGCAAGGCTGGGTGCTGCAGTCATGGGTTGAGAGCACGTGAGGCCAAGGTGCTGCCTGGAATCTTTACTATTGGCACTTCCTCCTGGTTTCTCTCCCTGCAGGTCTGTCTCCCTTCTCCAAGCAGAAGGCTGGCCTCTGGTAGGTGGGTTGCAGCTTTGGCTCGTCAGTCTTTGTTTCCTCCTCGACGTCCAGTGTGCTGACATAACAATCCCCCCTTCTACTGAGCATCTTTTATACTCATGGCACCAGGGGTGGTCTGAATGTGCATCGATGCCTGTAATCCTAGTGAGAGGTCCTGTGGTAACGCTTTATGCACAAGAACACGGAGGCTAAGAGGTTTAGGCACCCAGTGCGACAGAGCTAAGGTCAGAGTCCAGGCCGGCCCTACACAGGGGCCAGAGCCTCCTCGGGGCTGGCTGAAGGGAGAGCCCCCAGCTGCTTCTGTCTGGACCAGGGAGACTAGCGGAAAGCAGGAGGGAGGTGCCCTTTTACTCAGAGGAAATGGCTAGAAGCGAACAAAGGCCCAAAGCAGGAGAGCCTGGGCTTGTGTAAGGAAGAGCAGTTTGGCTAAGTGAAGAAAATTTGTGGGAGGCACTCCTAAAACAATTGCTATTTGTGGGGTTGGGGAGTGAGGGGAGGTGGTAGCAGGCAGGGGTGGTTTTTTTCTTCCTAAAACTTAGTTGGCAGTGGGTGGCGGGGGGAGCTTGTGTTGGACTTTTTCTTATTTATTTTTTTGAGGTGAGGTTGAGGTGAAGTCGCTCAGTCGTGTCCGACTCTTTGCGACCTCGTGGACTGTAACCTACTAGGCTTCTCCGTCCATGGGATTCTCCAGGCAAGAATACTGGAGTGGATTGCCATTTCCTTCTCCAGAGGATCTTCCCGACCCAGGGATCGAACCCAGGTCTCCCGCATTGGAGGCAGACGCTTTAACCTCTGAGCCACCAGGGAAGCCTATTTATTTTATTTATTTATTTATTTATTTTTACTGATATATACTTGATTCCAATGTTGTTAATTCCTATTGCACAGCAACGTGATGCGGTGATATGTGTGCATGAATTCTTTAATATTCTTTTCCCTAATGGTTTATCATAGGGAATACCTTTTTAAAATAATTGTATGATTTATTTACTTGTGGCTGCGCTGATCTTCGTTACTGCCTGGGCTTTTCTCTAGCTGTGGCAAGTGGGGGCTGTTCCCTAGTGGTGGTGTATGGCCTACCTGCTGCAGCGCTTCTCTCGCTGCAGAGCATGGGCTCCAGGGCGTGTGGGTCTCGGTATTTGTGGCTCCCAGGCTCTAGAGCACAGGCTCAGTAATTGCGGCACACGGGCTCAGCTGCTCTGTTGCACGTGGGATCTTCCTGGATCGGAGATTGAACTGTGTCTCCGCCACTGGCAGGCAGACTCCACCACTAAGCCACCAGGGAAGCCCAGGAAAAACCTTTTGAATTGAGGAATAATTGCTTTGCCATGTTTTGTTGGTTTCTGCTGTACAGCACGTATCAGCTATAAGTATACATATACTCCCTCCCTCTTAGCTTCCCCGCCAGCCCTTGGGCTGGTCTTCTTAAAGCCTCTGTCACACTGCAATCTCCCTGAAGACAGGAACCCCTGCTTCTCCTTTGTGTGACAGAGAAGCAGAGAGATACCTCCCACCCGCCCTGTCCCCCGGTCACGTGCATGGGTGTGTGTGTACCCTTTGTCATGAATGTGCTGGGTGGAAAGATAAGCCGCTCCTGGCTGGCCTTCTGGGTATACTACCCTGGTTACACTCTACTATGCTAACCCACCCATCGGACCTACCCTCATCCCCACCTGAGGGAGCAGCTCCACCTACTTGCCATCACTTCCGTTGTTGGTTTTCAGCCTAGTCCTAGCTGAATAGTCCTAGCGGTCCTTGGGGACTCCTGTATTGTGTCACATAGGAACAAAAGCTGATTCCTACCAGCTGCCACCCTCCTAGGACTGCACAATTCAATGTCACCAGGAGTAGAAGAGGGGAGAGAGAGCGCCTGACCTGTGGCCTGGTTGGCCCTCGGCCCTTGGTGATGGAGGTACGATCTGTCCTTGGTCTCCCTCCTGCTTGTCCCTCCTGTGATGTGACTTTGGCAAGTTCTCTGTCCTCACAAGCCTCTGCCTTACGTCCCATCTCCTTTAGCTGGCCCTGGTCCCTGGCTCCTGACTCTCACCCCTCCCCTGCCACCCCACCTCCAACAGGGATCTGCGGGCTAACAGAGGTAGGTATTTGGGATATATATTCAAACCCAGAAGCATATGATGTGTGTTGCTGTGCAAAGTGCTCCCTCACCTCAGTAATATCACAGCCAGGGCTTCCCTGTGGTCTGGTGGATGAGACTCTGCCTGCCAATGCAGGGGCCCCCAGGCTCAATTCCCCAGTCGGGGAAGTAGATCCCACATGCCACAACTAAAGATCCTGCAGGCCACAGCTAGAACCTGGCACAGCCGAATAAATAAAAGAAGAGACATTTTAAAAAATAATCACAGCCGTCTTTCCGTGGACTGGGCATGGACTGGACTCATTCTTTCCAGTGTCAGTACTGCACGTGAGGGCTTCCATGGTAAAGAATCCGCCTGCCAGTTCAGGAGACGCAGGTTCAGTCCCTGGGTCGAGAAGATCCCCTGGAGAAGGAAATGACCACCCACTCCAGTATTCCTGCCTGGAGAATCCCGTGGACAGAGGAGCGTGGTGGGCTACAGTCCATGGGGTTGCAAAAGAGCTGGACAAGACTTAGTGACTAAATAACAAGAAAGGGCTTCCCTAGTGGTTCAGATGTTAAGGAATCTGCCTGCAGTGCGGGAAACCTGAGTTTGACCCCTGGATTGGGAAGATCCCCTGGAGGAGGGCATGGCAACCCACTTCAGTATTCTTGCCTGGAGAATTCCATGGACAGAGGAGCCTGGCAGGCTGCAGTCCATGGGGTCACAAAGAGTCAGACACGACTGAGCGACTAAGCACAGCATGACAGCAACACAACCTGCATATGATGTAATATTTTGAACAGCTTCTCTTCCAGTTATTTATTGAGAAACGGTCAAGGGCAAGGCTGTATTCTGGGGACCAGAATGTACATTCTAGCACAAGGAGTTAGGAGGTATAAAAGTGCTTAAATAAATAAGCAGCAGCATTATGGATGGTGTGAAGTGTTGTGAGGAAAATAAAATTGGGGGGTTTGGGAAATTGTCACTACGGAGGTGACATCCGACAACTCAGATGCAAGCTTTAGGACAATAAGATAGATGCCTACTTGAGCTGTATCCAGTGTGGGGCTAGGACACACCCTGCTGATGTCACCTTTGAGCCCATGGGATTTGATGGTGAAGATGGAGATGGGTGAGTCCTGTGGCACTAGTCTTCCCTCTTATTCAATGTCCTGAGGGGCAAAGGCAGCTGCCCAGGTCTAGGCATGCATGCACAGATCCACAGGCCCTGTGAGTCCTTTTTCACAGGCCCTCCGGGCATGAGACAGCCCTGGGTTGGGTCTAGCTATAGTACTGCCTGTGACCTCTTGAAGTAAAAGAAGGGACTTTCTTATTTGAAAAACTGAATTAAATGCCTATCTAAAATGCCTCTGCTTTCACAAGATACTGTATGTGAAAGTGCTTTAAGAAAAGAAAGTGTCAGAAAAAAAAAAGAGAGAGAGAAGTTTTTCTATGAGTTTCCTAGGGCTGCTTTAACAAAGTGTCACAAGCTAGGTGGCTTAAAACAATAGACATTGACCATCTCACACTCTGATATCAAGATGTTGGAAGGTTGGTTCCTCCTTAGGGGCTCAGAGGAAGAATCGGTTTCTGGTTTCTCTGCTAGTTTCTGGCAGCTGTCTGCAATCCTTGGCATTCCTTGGCTCTCGGCAAGGTAACTCCAATCTCTGCCTCTGTCATCACACGGCATTCTCCCCTGGTGTCTGCTGCCCAAAATCCACCGCCCTTTTTTTTTCAAACATATTTATTTACTGGGCTGCACGAGGTCTTAGTTGCGACATACAGGATCTTTATCTGCAGCATGCGAACTCTTAGTTGCAGCCTGTGGGATCTAGCTCCCTAACCAGGGGTCGAACCTGGACCCCCTGCATTGGGAGCATGGAGTCTCAGCCACTAGACCACCAGTGAAATCCCTGCCCATTGGATTAGGGCAATCCTAATCACCTCATCGCTCTCATCTGCAAAGACCCTGTTTCCAAATAAGGTCATATTCACAGGTCCTCAGGGTTAGGATTTGAACATATCCTTTGGTGGAAGGAGACAATTCAATCCCTAACAATACCTAATGTCATCTTCATCAGCAGCATCATCATTGCCATTATCATCACGAAAAATTAGTGTTGGAACTTCCCTGGGGGTCCAGTGGTTAAGTCTCCACTCTTCTACTGCAGAGGTCACAGATCCATACTTGGTCAGGGAACTAAGATCCCGTAAGCTACACAGCTTGGCCCCCCTCCCCCCCAAAAAAAAAATCAGTGTTAAAAAATAAACACCAAAAGGCACTATCAGCAAACTGGATATGCCTGTTTTTGTGTGAGTGGTAGTCCACTTTGATAGGACAAAGGCAGATTTTATAGGAACCTGGGAGAGACAAAGACCGAGGCCCACTTGGCGCTTCTCAAACATCAGCGCACACAGAAATTACCTGGGGTCTTGTCAAAGTGCAGACCCTCGTCGGGAGGCCTGGGGCAGTCCTACATTCTGTGTTTCTAGCAAGCTCCCAGGTGTCGCCTCTGCCACTGCTCCGTGGACCACACTGTGAGTGGCAAGGGTCTGACAGATTGCCAGTGTACAAGCCTCTGTGCTGCCTAAGGCCCAGGCACTGGGTATCTTTGAAGAACCTCGCCCTCTTTCTCCCTTGACCTTCATGAATTCGAGAGCCAGTCCGGCAGGCTTCACACATGCCACTTCTTGCTTAGGTGGTCCCAGCTGTGGTGTCTTTCCCTACCTAACCCGGCCCTAACATGGCTCACTGTTTTTCCTTGGCCTCGCATTAGTATTCCAGGGGACGGCCTCACTGACGGTGGAACGCACTCGGGGAGCCGAGAGGAAACTTAGCTGAAAGGAGGCCTGAAAACACCACAGAGCACAAAACACACACATTCAGCCAGAAGACCCCCATTCCTGGACCCCATCCAGACTCGTCCCTTTATTATTTTTGTTCCCATTCATCTTTTACTAGCCCTTGCCTGAAAACAGCCTGGGCGTTGCTAAGGTAACGCTGTAGAGCCTCCCCCCAGTTCGTCATTGTTCAATTCCAGCAGCAGCAGCCCATGGAATTTGCTATTTGTTTAAGAGATGAAAGCCCCAAACTTCCACACATTCTTCTCCAGTTTCACTCCCCTCGAACTGTACGGCCCAGTCAGAGTGGAACTCATGGGGTGGAGTGGACTCATGGGACCCAACACAATAGGAGGTGCTTGAGAATGGTCCTTATCACTCAGAGAGAGAGCTGAGATGTGTCTGGAAGGGGCAACAGGGCTGGGGAAGGTGGGGAACTGTCCTCACTGAGGGTCTGAGATGGGCACCGTGGGAAAGGAAATCCCTTCCGGCGGTATGTGCCCGCCCAGCCTCAGATCTGGAAACCGCACTTCCCTCAGTGTCTCCATTTCACAGACTGTGACCTGGGAAGGGTACCAGAGATCCCACAAGCAGCATGCCTAACCTGTAGGGAAACTGAGGGCATGGAGGTGGTTCCAGAGTGCATACAGCCTCATTTCAGAAGCTTTATCAGGACACCACTGTGGCCTCCAGGCCTGCAAGGTAGGTCCTGGGGATGCAAGGTCCATCATTTCAGTTCAGTTCAGTCGCTCAGTCATGTCCGACTCTTTGCAACCCCATGAATTGCAGCACGCCAGGATTCCCTGTCCATCACCAACTCCTGAGTTCACTCAAACTCATGTCCATTGAGTCCGTGATGCCATCCAACCATCTCATCCTCTGTCATCCCCTTCTCCTCCTGCCTCCAATCCCTCCCAGCATCAGAGTCTTTTCCAATGAGTCAACTCTTCGCATGAGGTGGCCAAAATATTAGAGTGGCAGCTTTAGCATCATTCCTTCCAAAGAACACCCAGGACTGATCTCCTTTAGAGTGGACTGGTTGGATCTCCTTGCAATCCAAGGGACTCTCAAGAGTCTTCTCCAACACTACAGTTCAAAAGCATCAGTTCTTCGGTGCTCAGCTTTCTTCACAGTCCAACTCTCACATCCATACATGACCACTGGAAAAACCATAGCCTTGACTAGATGGACCTTTGTTGGCAAAGTAATCTCTCTGCTTTTGAATATGCTATCTAAGTTGTTCATAACATTCCTTCCAAGGAGTAAGCGTCTTTTAATTTCATGGCTGCAATCACCATCTGCAGTGATTTTGGAGCCCCCAAAGTAAAGTCTGTCACTGTTTCCACGTTTCCCCATCTATTTCCCATGAAGTGATGGGACCAGATGCCATGATCTTCGTTTTCTGAATGTTGAGCTTTAAGCCAACTTTTTCACTCTCCTCTTTCACTTTCATCAAGTGGCTCTTTAGTTCTTCACTTTCTGCCATAAGGGTGGTGTCATCTGCATATCTGAGGTTCTTGATATTTCTCCTGGCAATTTTGATTCCAGCTTGTGCTTCTTCCAGCCTGTCTCTTATACACATCTCAAAAAAAAAAATCAGTGTTAAAAAATAAACACCAAAAGGCACTATCAGCAAACTGGATATGCCTGTTTTTGTGTGAGTGGTAGTCCACTTTGATAGGACAAAGGCAGATTTTATAGGAACCTGGGAGAGACAAAGACCGAGGGCCCACTTGGCGCTTCTCAAACATCAGCGCACACAGAAATTACCTGGGGTCTTGTCAAAGTGCAGACCCTCGTCGGGAGGCCTGGGGCAGTCCTACATTCTGTGTTTCTAGCAAGCTCCCAGGTGTCGCCTCTGCCACTGCTCCGTGGACCACACTGTGAGTGGCAAGGGTCTGACAGATTGCCAGTGTACAAGCCTCTGTGCTGCCTAAGGCCCAGGCACTGGGTATCTTTGAAGAACCTCGCCCTCTTTCTCCCTTGACCTTCATGAATTCGAGAGCCAGTCCGGCAGGCTTCACACATGCCACTTCTTGCTTAGGTGGTCCCAGCTGTGGTGTCTTTCCCTACCTAACCCGGCCCTAACATGGCTCACTGTTTTTCCTTGGCCTCGCATTAGTATTCCAGGGGACGGCCTCACTGACGGTGGAACGCACTCGGGGAGCCGAGAGGAAACTTAGCTGAAAGGAGGCCTGAAAACACCACAGAGCACAAAACACACACATTCAGCCAGAAGACCCCCATTCCTGGACCCCATCCAGACTCGTCCCTTTATTATTTTTGTTCCCATTCATCTTTTACTAGCCCTTGCCTGAAAACAGCCTGGGCGTTGCTAAGGTAACGCTGTAGAGCCTCCCCCCAGTTCGTCATTGTTCAATTCCAGCAGCAGCAGCCCATGGAATTTGCTATTTGTTTAAGAGATGAAAGCCCCAAACTTCCACACATTCTTCTCCAGTTTCACTCCCCTCGAACTGTACGGCCCAGTCAGAGTGGAACTCATGGGGTGGAGTGGACTCATGGGACCCAACACAATAGGAGGTGCTTGAGAATGGTCCTTATCACTCAGAGAGAGAGCTGAGATGTGTCTGGAAGGGGCAACAGGGCTGGGGAAGGTGGGGAACTGTCCTCACTGAGGGTCTGAGATGGGCACCGTGGGAAAGGAAATCCCTTCCGGCGGTATGTGCCCGCCCAGCCTCAGATCTGGAAACCGCACTTCCCTCAGTGTCTCCATTTCACAGACTGTGACTCTGGGAAGGGTACCAGAGATCCCACAAGCAGCATGCCTAACCTGTAGGGAAACTGAGGGCATGGAGGTGGTTCCAGAGTGCATACAGCCTCATTTCAGAAGCTTTATCAGGACACCACTGTGGCCTCCAGGCCTGCAAGGTAGGTCCTGGGGATGCAAGGTCCATCATTTCAGTTCAGTTCAGTCGCTCAGTCATGTCCGACTCTTTGCAACCCCATGAATTGCAGCACGCCAGGATTCCCTGTCCATCACCAACTCCTGAGTTCACTCAAACTCATGTCCATTGAGTCCGTGATGCCATCCAACCATCTCATCCTCTGTCATCCCCTTCTCCTCCTGCCTCCAATCCCTCCCAGCATCAGAGTCTTTTCCAATGAGTCAACTCTTCGCATGAGGTGGCCAAAATATTAGAGTGGCAGCTTTAGCATCATTCCTTCCAAAGAACACCCAGGACTGATCTCCTTTAGAGTGGACTGGTTGGATCTCCTTGCAATCCAAGGGACTCTCAAGAGTCTTCTCCAACACTACAGTTCAAAAGCATCAGTTCTTCGGTGCTCAGCTTTCTTCACAGTCCAACTCTCACATCCATACATGACCACTGGAAAAACCATAGCCTTGACTAGATGGACCTTTGTTGGCAAAGTAATCTCTCTGCTTTTGAATATGCTATCTAAGTTGTTCATAACATTCCTTCCAAGGAGTAAGCGTCTTTTAATTTCATGGCTGCAATCACCATCTGCAGTGATTTTGGAGCCCCCAAAGTAAAGTCTGTCACTGTTTCCACGTTTCCCCATCTATTTCCCATGAAGTGATGGGACCAGATGCCATGATCTTCGTTTTCTGAATGTTGAGCTTTAAGCCAACTTTTTCACTCTCCTCTTTCACTTTCATCAAGTGGCTCTTTAGTTCTTCACTTTCTGCCATAAGGGTGGTGTCATCTGCATATCTGAGGTTCTTGATATTTCTCCTGGCAATTTTGATTCCAGCTTGTGCTTCTTCCAGCCCAGCGTTTCTCATGATGTACTCTGCATATAAATTAAATAAGCAGGGTGACAATATACAGCCTTGATGTACTCCTTTTCCTATTGGGAACCAGTCTGTTGTTCCATAGATAGCCTGGACTTATAGCTTCTCACCAGCAGGAGCGCATTGATCCAACTTTGCTCTGCCACCAGGGACTAAAGGATTTCTCTTTGTCCCACCTTTTCTTTCTGTGTCATTCCGCCTCTCTCACAGACAATCTCCTGGCTGCCCACTCTATGTTGCATCCAAACTCCCTAGGCAGGAAAATTTGACTCGTTCAAGTATCACTAGTTCCAATCTTGGAATCAAGATTGCCAGGAGAAATATCATAAGTAAGTAAGTAAGTAAAGTCACTCAGTCGTGTCTGACTCTTTGTGACCCCATGGACTGCAGCCTACCAGGCTCCTCAGTCCATGAGATTCTCCAAGCAAGAATACTGGAGTGGGTTGCCATTTCCTTCTCCAGGGGATCTTCCCAACCCAGGGATTGAACCCGGGTCTCCCACATTGGAGGCAGACACTTTAACCTCTGAGCCACCAGGGAAGTCAGGAAAAGTATATCCATCTGAATGCAGAGTTCCAAAGAAGAGCAAGGAAAGTTAAGAAAGCCTTCTTAAGTGATCAATGCAATGAAATAGAGGAAAACAATAGAATGGGAAAGATTAGAGATCTCTTCAAGAAAATTAGAGATATCAAGGGAACATTTCATGCCAAGATGGGCACAATAAAGAAGAAATAGTATGGACCTAACAGAAGTAGAAGATATTAAGAAGAAGTGGCAAGAATACACAGAAGAACTATACAAGAAAGATCTTCATGACTCAGATAATCCCGATGGTGTGATCACTCACCTAGAGCCAGACATCCTGGAATGTGAAGTCAAGTGGGCCTTAGAAAGCATCACTATGAATAAAGCTAGTGGAGGTGATGAAATTCCAGTTGAGCTGTTTCAAATCCTGAAAGATGATGCTGTGAATGTGCTGCACGCAGTATGCCAGCAAATTTGGAAAACTCAGCAGTGGCCACAGGACTGGAAAATGTGTTTTCATTCCTTCAATGAGGGAATGAAGGCAATTACCTTGAATGAAGGCAATGCCAAAGAATGTTCAAACTACCACACAATTGAACTCATCTCACATGCTGGCAAAGTAACGCTCAAAATTCTCCAAGCCAGGCTTCAATAATGCATGAACTGTGAACTTCCAGATGTTCAAGCTGGATTTAGAAAAGGCAGAGGAACCAGAGATCAAACTGCCAACATATGTTGGATCAAAAAAGCGAAAGTTAGTTAAGTCGCTCAGTCGTGTCCGACTCTTTGCGATCCCGTGGACTGTAGCCCACCAAGCTCCTCTTCCATAGAATTCTCCAGGCAAGAATACTGGAGTGAAAAAGAGAAGGTAAAAAAAAAAAAAAAAGTGAAGGGTTCCAAAAAAACATCTACTTCTGCTTTATTGACTACCAAAGCCTTTGACTGTGTGGATCACAATAAACTGTGGAAAATTCTGAAACAGATGGGAATACCAGACCACCTGACCTGCCCCCAGAGAAATCTGTATGCAGGTCAAGAAGAAACAATTAGAACTGGACATGGACCAACAGACTGGTTCCAAATTGGGAAAGGAGAACAGCAAGGCTGTATATTGTCACCCTGCTTATTTAACTTATATGCAGAGTACATCATGAGAAATGCCGGACTGGATGAAGCACAAGCTGGAATCAAGATTGCTGGGAGAAATATCAATAATCTCAGATATGCAGATGACACCACCCTTATGGCAAAAAGTGAAGAGGAACTAAAAAGCCTCTTGACGAAAGTGAAAGAGGAGAGTAAAAAAAGTTGGCTTAAAACTCAATGTTCAAAAAACAAAGATCATGGCATCTGGTCCCACCACTTCATGGAAAATAGATGGGGAAACAATGGAAACAGTAACAGACTTTACTATGGGGGCTCCAAAATCACTGCAGATGGTGATTGCAGCCATGAAATTAAAAAATCCTTGCTCCTTGGAAGAAAAATTTTGACCAACCTAGACAGCATGTTAAAAAGCACAGACATTACTTTGCCAAAAAAAATCTGTCTAGTCAAAGCTACGGTTTTTCCAGTAGTCATGTATGGATGTGAGAGTTGGACTATAAAGAAAGCTGAGCACTGAATTGATGCTTTTGAACTGTGGTGTTGGAGAAGATTCTTGAGAGTCCCTTGGATTGCAAGGAGATCCAACCAGTCCAACCTAAAGGAGATCAGTCCGGAATATTCATCGGAAGGACTGATGTTGAAGCTGAAACTGTCATACTTTGGCCACCTGATGCAAAGAACAGACTCATTTGAAAAGACCCTGATGCTGGGAAAGATTGAAGGCAGGAGGTAAAGGGATGACAGAGGATGAGATGGTTGGATGGCATCACCGACTCGATAGACATGAAGTCTGTGATGCACAGGGAAGCCTGGTGTGCTGCAATTCATGGGGTTGCAAAGAGTCAGATATAACTGAGCAACTGATCCAAACCAATGCAGATGACACCACCCTTATAGCAGAAAGCAAAGAGGAACTAAAGAGCCTCTTGATGAAGGTGAAAGAGGAGAGTGAAAAGGCTGGCTTAAAGCTCAACATTCAGGAAACTAAGATCATGGCATCTAGTCCCATCATTTTATGGGAAATATATGAGCAAACAAGATTTTATTTTCTTGGGTTCAAAAACCACTGCAGATGGTGACTGCAGCCATGAAATTAAAAGACACTTGCTGCTTGGAAGAAAGCTATGACAAACCTAGACAGGGTATTAAAAAGTAGAGACATTCCTTTGCCAATAAAAGTCCGTTTAGTCAAAACCATGGTTTATCCAGTATTCAAGTATGGATGTGAGAGTTGGACCATAAAAAAGGCTGAGCATTGAAGAACTGATGCTTTGACACTTTTGAACTGTGATGTTGAAGAAGACTCTTGAGAGTCCCTTGGACTGCAAGGCAATCACACCCGTCCATCCTAAAGGAAATCAACACTGAATATTCATTGGAAGGACTTTGAAGCTGAAACCCCAGTACTTTGGCCACCTGATGTGAAGAACTGTTTTGAAAAGACTCCGATGCTGGGAAAGATTGAGGGCAGGAGGAGAAGGGGACAACAGAGGATGAGATGGTTGGATGACATCACTGACTTGATGGACATGGATTTGGGTAGACTCCGGGAGTTGATGATGGACAGGGGCACCTGGCGTGCTGTGGTTCATGGAGTCACAAGGAGTTGGACACGACTGAGCAACTGAAGTGAACTGAACTGAATCACACCATCTGCAGTGATTTTGGAGCCCAAAAAAATAAAATCAGCTACTGTTTCCACTGTTTCCCCATCTATTTGCCATGAAGGGATGGGACCAGATGCCATGATCTTGGTTTTTGAATGTTGAGCTGTAAGCCAAATTTTTCACCCTCCTCTTTCACTTTCATCAACAGGCTCTTTAGTTCTTCTTCACTTTCTTCCGTAAGGGTGGTATCATCTGCATATCTGAGGTTCTTGATATTTCTCCCAGCAATCTTGATTCTAGCTTGCGCTTCCACCAGCCCAGCGTTTCTCATGATGTACTCTGCATATAAATTAAATAAGCAGGGTGACAATATACAGCCTTGACATACTCCTTTTCCTATTTGGAACCAGTCTGTTGTTCCATGTCCAGTTCTAACTGTTGCTTCCTGACCTGCATACAGATTTCTCAAGAGGCAGGTCAGGTGGTCTGGTATTCCCATCTCTTTCAGAATTTTCCACAGTTTATTGTGACCCACACACTTACTCACACCCACTGAAACATAGGGAGCTCTGAAGAGAGCTTGTGACTCAAGTGTAAGGAAGTGAACCCTGCATCCAGGAGGGCAGGGGTGTCTAGCACAATCGATTTTCTGGATGTTCAGGATGTCATGGTAAAATATTAATGGGTGTGGAGCACATCTTCAGAGAGAAGAAGGGGAGTGTTATGGCTAGGCAATTCATACAATCCCTTTCCCTAGGAAAGTATGTTCTTCAGTGTTGAAAAGCAAAAAATGAACTCCCCAAAGCAGGTAGGTGTGGACACGCTTTTGGAGATGTTGCCAGAACCCAGATGAGTTCTCAGTGTTTATGGCCCCAGCATTGAGAATCGGACCCCCTTGGGGATCACTGTGATACCTTCAGTGTCTGGAGAAGTGGGCAGTTTGGTTGGGAAGCTAACGTTGCACAGATGGGTGGCCGTCCTCCACCTGTGGTTCCCAGTGTGCAGCATCCACATAGGGCTTGAGGCCATGAGGGAATTAGGGACTGAATTCGAGCCACAGCCAGGCCCAGAGGGAGGGCCAGCACCTGAATGACAGAAGGGTGACAGGAGGCGTCCCTGTGGTAAGATGTGAAGCTCACGCTTAGGCTGTCATGTCTGGAAGGGATCTTGGAGGCTTCTTGTCCAATCCTTTATTTTTCAGAGGAGAAACCTCAAGCTCAGAAGTTAAGTGATTTGCCTGGTATCACATCATGAGTTGGGTGGCATCATTGACTCAATGGGCATGAGTTTGAGCAAACTCCGGGAGATGGTGAAGGACAGGGAAGCCTGGCATGCTGCAGCCTGTGGGGATGCAGAGAGTCGGACACGACTGAGGGACAAGATGCAATGAGTTGGTGGTGACCTGACAAACTCATTTACCAATAGCTGCTGCCCTTACGTGAGATTGTTTTAAAAAACTTCTTAGAAGAAGATCAGGTCTGTCGGAGAAGTCTGGTGAGGATGAAACCTGACAAGAGGTCCAAGGATCTGAGCGGGGTTGGTTGAGAAAGTACCGGGGAACTGTCACAGACATGTCTGTTTCATTTTATCTGTAGGATCCCTCCTCCTGTGGGGCCCTTGGTTCCTTGATGAAGACTTCATCTTGGCCACAAAAGGGATGTGGTAACTCAAGTGCTTCAGAGCATGGGTGATTTGGAGTCCTGGAAAGAAGTGAGCTGAGAAAGGCAACTGATGGTATTCAGGGGCAGGCTGGGCCATTAGTCACAGCGGGGACCCCCGCTCCTCCCCCTACCACACTTCCTCTCCTCCCCAGCTTTGTGAATTGGTTGATTAGGATGCAAAATGGCCTCTGGTGGGAGAGGGGCATGGGTTCAGACCTCAAACTGATATCAGAGGGATGTTGTTCACAACTGCCAAAGCCCTGCTGGCCCTGGGTACTTGGCATCTGAAATCACCCGCCAAAGGGGGCTTCCTGCTGATCTTTTATTGGAGCCTAGCCTTGGTGTTCCTGCTCCTTATGAGCACTGTTCTTACACTCGACACGGCTTGATTGTCCTCTTTGGTCTCCTCACCACTACTGGGATGGGAAGTGAGAGGACAAGGCCAAACCCTTCTCTGTGCTGGGAGAGGGGAGGAACGTAACATCAGGCCCACAGGGGTTGACTTGAGGTCTGGCAGAGTCATCAGAGCCCAGGCGCCTGGCTCCCAGTTGCGTCTGTCAGCTCATGGGTGCCTCTGATGCTCCCTGAGGATTCAGAGAGTGCTGGAGGACAGCTTGTCTCAGAAAGCAGCCTCACAAGACATTACCGATGACCTGGACTGGGGGCGGGGCCAGAGGTGAGAGGGGGAAATGGAGTGAAGAAGTAGCAAGAGAAAAACTGATCTCCCCACAGTTCCCCCACTCCCCAGAGGCCTCAGTTAGGTCTTTGAGATGAGAAAACAGCCACTGAATTCTTTGGGCTCTCTGCTAGGATCTTCCTTTTGAATGCAAAGGAGAGACTGAGAGCTCGCAGCAGAGTCAAACGTGGATCTCCATCTCAATGCCCAGAGACAAAGGGCCAAAAAATGCGAGGAATTTCCAGAGCGCCTCCTTCAAACAGCATCTCCCCCAGCCTCTGGCTCAGCTCCATGGGCGCTGAGGACGGGGTGGCAACTTTCTTCTCCTGGCCCGCTGCCCATTCACTAAAAGCTTGTATCTGAGGAGAAATGAAATTAGGAACCTCCCTGCTCAACCTCCTGCTTGTGTTCATGTGAGAAGATACTTCTGTGAGCCCAGATGGTAGGGTGGGCCTCGGGAGTGGCTTCCACTGGGCAGCCCAGTCTCTGCCTGGCTCGCCGTCCCCTCCCCCACTCCTCTGCTCCCTCACCACCCCATTTCCACAACCCCCATCCCCACCCCACCCACTGTGATAGCAGGTCAGGGAGATGGATGCACCTCACCCACTCTGGGGCAATGGGAATATTTTCACTTTCTGCTCGAGGCCTGTAAGAGGACTCCTCACTTGGCTCAGGGTTCTTTTCTCTTTCCCCTCTGGAGGCTGAACAACGATGATCCTATATGCGAGACAGCAGGAGAGACACAGATGTAAAGAAGTCTTCTGGACTCTGTGGGAGAAGGCGAGGGTGGGATGATTTGAGAGAATAGCTTTGAAACACGTAATAGATCGCTAGTCCAGGTTCGATGCATGAGGCAGGGTGCTCAGGGCTGGTGCACTGGGTGACCCTGAGGGATGGGATGGGCAGGGAGGTGGGAGGGGGGTTCAGGATGGGGAACACATGTTCACCCATGGCTGATTCACGTCAATGTATGGCAAAAACCACCACAATATTGTAAAGTAATTAGCCTCCAATTAAATAAATAAATTTTTTTTAAAAAAAGAAAGGGAATTAGTTAGCTTCCAGAACATCATAAGGAGTAAAAGAAGATTGGAAAAGAGCCTGAGGAGTTGTCATTTTGAAACATCTTTGAGACAGAGTGAAACTCAATGCTCTGGGACCGTTGGCAATGTGGGCGACCATCTGGCAACCCTCATTACCTGTTTATTTGACACTAATCTCCTGTCCCTCCCATGCAGGACAGTCGAATCTTTGGGAGTCCCTGTGATCCCTCAGAAGGTGAGAAAAACAGAAATTATCCCAACCCACAGATAACTGCTGGAGGAGGGGTTGGTAGTGACATCACTTTTAGAATTGCACAACCCACGTAAGACCACACCAATAAACATGGCAACATAAGGGAAATCACCTAGCTCATGGCTTGTCTTGACCTAACCAACTTATAGACTTGCCCAGGCTCTCCTCGCTCCCTGCCGGCTGCCAGAACAATTTCCTCTATCACTGACTTAGTCATGCCAGCACCAACTTTAAAGGCCACAGCAGCACTCTCTGACCACAGCATCTGGCCCAGAGGTCTTGGTGTGGCACTCAATGGCACTCTTTCCAGCCTTGACAGCTCACCCCCCACAGTGTCCTTCAATATGGCTGCCCTTCCTTGCTTGGCCATTATCCTCCCTGTCCCTCTGAACAGTGTCCTCACCTCCTTGACTCTTATGCCATCTAACATGAAGAACACCTCCCATCCTCTCCTCCCCCCAGCTCCCACTTCAGTACGGTGCTTCACAGACTCCCTGCTCCTTCATCACTGCTATCACGGTCTCCATTGAGCTCAAGCCACTTTTTCCTAAAAGTTCTCTGAGCAGACCTGTTGCAGGAAGGGGGACCCCCTTCCAGGGCCCTCAAGGGGCTCTTATCTAACAATTGGAAATGAATTGTCCAAGGAGACACACGTGCTGACCGAGCAAGAGACTTTTAAGGGGCAGGGGCGCCCAGGCAGAGAGCAGGAAGGCAAAAGGAACCCAGAACTGCTCTGCCCCTTGGCTGGAAGTCTCGGATTTTATGGTGATGGGATTGGTTTCCACATTGTCTCTGGCCAGTCACTCTGACTTAGGGTCCTTCCTGGTGACGGACACATTGCTCAGCCAGGATGGATGCCAGGGAGTAGGATTCTGGGAAGTGGTAGGACACGTGGTGTCTCCTTTCACCCTTTCCTGAACTCTTCCACTTGGTGGTGGCTTATTAGTTGCATGTTTCTTAATAGGACCTCCTGTCATAAAATAACTCACACAAATGGTTACTATGGTGCTGGCCAGGGCGGGCAGTTTCAGTCAGTGTTTCCCCTAACAGTCCCACCTCCTCCCTTGATGTCAGGCAGGCCTGACCTCAGAACTCTGAATTGCATTCTTAGTAGTTTTGGCTTTGGAAGTGTCTTTAGAAACTCACATGTGTATTGGCCTCAAATGATTGGTAACCTCCTTGAGGTCAGGGAGACCCTCTCCCAGTGGTTTCCAAAGTGAGGTCCCTGATCCCAGAATCAGCATCACCTGGGAACTTGCTGGAAATGCAGATGACCAGACCCCACCCCCATCCTATTGCACCATCGAGTGGAAGCCGGCCCAGCAATCTTATGTTGTAACAAGCCTTCCAGGTAACTCCGATGCACTTTCCAGTTTGAGAATCACTTCACGAATGCTCTGCAGAGTAGTGTGGTGGAACCCAAGTTCATGTGCCAGACACAGAATGAGTGAGGCCCACCAGAACATCAGGATTTGGAGCAGAGGCAGGTTTATTGCAGGAATTAAGCTAGGAGAACAGGCAGCTCATACTCAAAAGACTCAAAGTCCCTCATGGATTTCAGGGAAGAGTGTTTAAAGACAAATTTGGGGTGAGGGCTGTAGCTTGTATGACTTTCAGATTGCTTGGTGGTAGGTAATGGGGTGATGTTCCAGGAATCTCAGTTATCAGCCTTCTGGTTCCTACTAGTCTGAGGTCCACGTGCTTGTGCTCAGCCTGAAGGAACTGTCCTCCACCTGGTTGGGGGCTTTAGTTCCCGCAGAATTCAGAGATACTTGTATCAGATCATCCTGTATATCTCTTGAGGAGGAACCAGGACTCTGCCCCAAACTGCAATGCTTCTTTCTTGACTACCTTTCCTTTGTTTTTGCATTCCTTCCCTCCCCTAATTAGTGACTGTTTGAATCTGTCTTGGAACTCAGGGAAGGCCTAGGAAGCTGAAGCCTTTTTCCTATGAACAAGAAAGGTGGGGGGGGACGTAGAAAGTCATTTGTATCCTGGAGAGCCCCAGAGGCTCTGCTTGGTTTCAGTGGTACGCCATGCTAAGTGAGCTTCAAAAACCAAAATTGGCTGGCAGATTTCCCTAGTGGTCCAGTGGTTAAGACTTCGCCTTCCAATGCAGGGGTTGTGGGTTTGATCCCTGGTCAGGGAGCTAACATCCCTCATGCCTTGTGGCCAAAAACATAAAACAGAGGCAATATTTTAAGAAATTCAATAATGGTTTAAAAAAGGAGAAGTCAATTAGCTGGCTCTCTAACTGTTACAGCCCCAGCCGGCAGCCCCTCCCTTGAATCTGACTGATTCCATTAGTCGGTAGGGGTAGGCACCTTGCCGACAGCAGTTTTTCTTCCCTTTGCTCACTGAAAGATGAACCAAGGAAGTTGCTTTCATTTGCTCTGTTGTATCTGTCCTCTGCTTTCACGTCATGGTCGCCGGGAGTTTGGATGGCTGTTGGCAGAGAGTGGGCTCCCCAGAGGCCCACCTGTGACTCGGAGACCCTGGCAGGATTTCTCAGGCGGCAGCTGCCAGGCAGCACTGGGCAGACAGAGAGAACCCGGGCATCGTTTACTTGGCCTCTGTAGAACTGGGAGGAACATGCATCCTGTACCCCGACCCCGGGCAACTTTCCTCAGGGAGCAGGGGCTGCCTGTGTGCCGAGGAGGATGAATGGAGACCTTGTATCAGGACCTTGCTGGAGCCGGGAGCCGCAACACAGGGCTTTTCACGAGCAACCTCGCAACAGAGGCGGCATTGAGCGTGACTGGTGACCCGCGGGTCTGGCGGACGCGTGGCATCGGTGGAACAACACTGCTGCCCCACCCGCCTCTGCCTTGGCCGGAGTTGGGTGGGGGCTGTTAGAGGCCTCCTTTTGAGAGGAGACCCAAAGAGTCGTATTGTTCAGAGCTTAAGCTGCCCCCAAACCCTCTTATCACTGATTCAATGGTCGTGAGCTTGAGCAAACTCCAGGAGATGGTGAAAGACAGGGAAGCCTGGCATGCTGCAGTTCGTGGGGTCACAAAGAGTTGGACATGACTGAGTGACTGAGCAACAATAAAGCCCCCTCGGAGTTCCAGGCTGCAGCAGGGGGTGGGGGCGCAGGAGGTGAGCGATGGGGTTGGGGCATGCGCTGGCATGCAAGACAAGAACGAGTTAAACACAGCGTCTTGGAGACAGCCCCACTGGGGCCTGTGCTACAAGAACCCGGAGGAGATACCAGATGCACTGGGTCTTTCCAAGGGACGCTGAATCCCAGTGTGCCCTCCACGGGGTCAGTGAGAGGTGAGGAGGAAGTGTGGCCCTGCTGGCGGGGCTGTGTGGAGGCTACAAGTTGGAGACAGATGACAACTGCCCAGGAGGAACCAGGAAGGGAGTGGCAGTGGGGCGGGGGGCATGGTGGGTTAAAGATTTCCAAAGGAAGAGTCTCCCTCCCTGTATACTGGAGAAGGAAATGGCAACTCATTTCAGTATTCTTGCCTGGAAAATTACGTGGACAGAAGATCCTGGTGGGCTACGGTCCATGGGGTCGCAAACAGTTGGACACGATTGAGCACCCCATTTTTACACATATCCTCTGTCTACCTACAGCTGACCGTCACCTCAACAAGGAGGTTGCTAGATCAATTTGCCCTGGCTTCCTCTCCTCTCTTCTGTCTCCATCTCTTTTTTTTCTTCTTTTTTATTTTTTGGCCATGCTGTGTGGCATGTGGGATCTTAGTTCCTCAACCAGGGACTGAACCTGTGCCCCCTGTGTTGGGAGGGAAGGGTCTCAACCACTGGACCACCATGGAAGTTCTCTGTCTCCTTTCTGAGGGTGACCAGCTGTTACGGTTTACTCAGGGCCAAAGGATTTGCAGGGATGTGGGACCTTCAGTAATAAAACCGGGAGAGTTGGTCACCCTACTTCCATCTTTGATACCTTCTACTACATTTGAAAGTTGTTATACTTGTCTCCCATCCCTCCCCCACCACAATTTGACAATCAGACGGGGAATGAGAACAAGAGGATAGGCCTCTGTTCTGCCACATGCAGTCACGGTTAATGGTGTATTGAATGTAGATATGTTGAAGTCCTTGGTTAATATAAACTGTGGAAGCAAGTTATGGCCAATGGTTTATTTAGGATTCATTAGGTTGAGGAGGTGACTGTGTTTTCTCTACTTTCACTCTTGTGGACCATTCCGTGTCTCTTTGTTCCTTTGTAAGGACTCTTGTCTTCTGCCTGGCAGATTCCACCATCCCTCAAAACAGCTCAGGCTGCGTGATGTTGCCTTCCCTGTGCTCCCAACATCATATGTGAGATGGATAGACATGCATACGTACGTGCATATAACACTCTTTCAGCTCTTTTCCTTATCTGCTCCAGTAGAACGTGATCCTCTTAAAGAAAGAATTGTTTTAATTTTCTATATCCACTGCTACAGGCATCCCTGGTAGCTCAGCAGTAAAGAATCCGCCTGCAATGCAGGAGACGCAGGAGACATGGGTTTGATCCTTGGGTTGGGAAAATCTCCTGGAATAGGAAATGGCAACCCACTCCAGTGTTCTTGCCGGGAAAATCCTTTGGACAGGAGCCTTGGCGGGCTGTAGTATGTGTAGTTCGCAAAAGAGTCAAGAGAGACTAAGCACAGCACACACCCACTGCTGCATGGAAGGTTCAGTAAGTGTTTGCTAATAAATGAACAAATGAGTAAATTAGCCCATCCAGGTGAGAGGATCTGGGAAGACTCCATGGGCAAAGGAGTCTAGAAGGTTGACTTGGGTACTGTGGGGTAGAGATGGAGCTGTGTGACACCAGCTAGAGCCATGGCCTGTTTCTCCCGGCCTTCCCCTGCACACCCCGCCCGCAGCATGCACCCCCCTGCTCCTGTCTCTACAGCAACCATATCTGCCCTCCCAGAGCTGGGCCACTGTCACCATCAAACAGTGGTGACTCACCGATCCCTGGAGTTCAGTTTTTTCCCTGAGCCTGACAGGCAAGCCTCGGAGAGTTGGGGAGCAGCCCTGGAGACCTCTCAAAATGACAGGGTCAAACGTTTTCCTTGATTTCCAAGGAAAATGCTGTTGTGTTTTCACTCTTTCATCAGAAATAAACGAATAATCCCAGCCAGGTCCTCTGGGGACATTAGTGGACTCATGTTCAGCTGTCACTCTCGGGGACCCATCTCTGTCTTTCAAAAGTCTCCCCTGGGGTCCCATCCAGGCTTCTGGGGCGGCTGGCAGACTCTCAGGAGCTCCCAGGCTCAGGACAGGAGGCCTCCTGGATAAAAGCCAGGGAGCAGAGAGGATGAACTTGAGCTGAGTCCCAGGAAAGCAGCAGCTCTTGGCCTCTGACAGGGCTTGGCTGAGGGGAGCGGGCCAAGTCTGCCCCCCAGCCCCATGCAAGGACCCCAGGGGCCCCCTCCACCCACTCCGTGAACCACTTTCTCTTCCTTTTCTCGTTCCTTCTCTTTCTGCCCCCACCCCTCATTGGCAGTCCCTCCCTGAATCTTAGACCAGGAGAGGATGATGGGTGGACGAATCTCCCCTAACTACCCCAGATGTTCTTTGCGGCACTTACTACCACCTGAAATAGATCAGCGGTTCTGCACTTGTTTCTCAGACCTGAATGAGGGCACAGACTAGTATATGCACCGCTATGTCCCAGCCTTTCGAAGAGCACCCAGTGCATCACAGTTCATGAGTGACTGAAGGAGGCCACATATTGAGTCCCAGGCCCCAGGTCTGTGTTTGGAAGGTTTCTGGACAGACAATTGGGACCCAGAGACTGGGGAAAGCCCTCTGCAGTTCTGTAACTAGCTCATTTTTTTTTTTTTTAATGTGGACTATTTTTTTTTAAGTCTTTATTGAATTTGTTACAATTCTGCTTCTGTTTTATGCCCAAGGTATGTGGGATCTTAGCTCTCTGACCAGGGATTGAACATGCACCCCCTGCTTTGGAAGATGAATTCTTAACCATTGGATATCCAGGGAAGCCTCAACCATTTTTTTCCCCAACCACGTCTTTTAGCCTCGGGGGAGTCACAGAAGCAGAAGGAGGTTCTAGGGTACAGGGCACGAGGGCCAGGCCCTATTGCTTGCCCTGCAAGACCTCCTTGCCACACTCTTGGCGTTGTCTCTCAAGTCGCCCAGGGATGCCCATGCTCCTTTGGTCTGGAGTGCTGAGTTCTTCCACAGAAGGCGATGGCACCCCACTCCAGTACTCTTGCCTGGAAAATCTCATGGGTGGAGGAGCCTGATGGGCTGTAGTCCATGGGGTCACTAGGAGTCAGACACGACTGAGCGACTTCACTTTCACTTTCATGCATTGGAGAAGGAAGTGGCAACCCACTCCAGTGTTCTTGCCTGGAGAATCCCAGGGACAGGGGAGCCTGGTGGGCTGCCGTCTATGGGGTCGCACAGAGTCGGACACGACTGAAGTGACTTAGCAGCAGCAGCAGCAGCTGAGTTCTTGTCTTCCGTGTCCCCCAGCACTGCCTGTTTGGTGGCCAGGGCTCCTCTGCTGACATGGAGTCTGGCCCTGGGAGGGACCAGATGATCCCACACTCAGGCTCACACTTACTGCAGGACAGGCTATGGTCCAGACAGAGCAAATGAAGTCATTTGTTTAAAATCACATTGTCTGTTTTTGACAGAGCTGAGAGTTTATTTATTCATTCATTGAACATGCATTTATGGAGACCCTACTATGTGTCAGCACTTTGCAAGGCATTTGAGGTACTGTCCTGTGCGTGCATGTTCAGTCAACCCACGTCTCCTGCATTGGCAGGCGGACCCTTTACCACTGAGCCACCTGGGAAGCATTTGACTTCTGCCCACATCCCACATCCTATTGGTCAGGTCTCCTTCAGCTGAAACCCATACCACGCTCCATCCTCTTAGGTCATATTTAGCTGACAGCAGTAGAAGTTGGAAGCAGCCTCAAGGTGCCAAGTAGACCCCTCGAACACTCGTTAGACTGTGCATGGTATTTATGGTTTGCCATAGCCTACCTATTTGGACTGGGCTTTTCAGATGGCGCAGTGGTAAAGAATTCTCCCACCAGTGCTGGAGATGTAAGAGATGTGGGTTCAGTCCCTGGATTGGGAAGATCCCCTGGAGGAGGAAATGGCAACCCACTCCGGTATTCTTGTTTGGAAAATTCCATGGACAGAGGAGCCTGGTAGGCTACAGTTCATGGGATACCAAAGAGTTGGATGCAACTGAACACAAACATACAACTAACCGGACCACTGGACCACTAGCAAAACGTAGCAACCAGCCCCCATCCTTAGAGGCTCTTCAAAAGCCACCTTGTTACCATAACAAAAGATATGTTTTGTGTTCTCTTCACTTGGGAAATTCCAAACCTTGTGCCAGGAATGGTAATGAAAAACAAATATATATTTATTATAAATTACAAGATCACAAAAGATGTTTAAGAATGGAAAGGAATCCTAAAACTGAAAAGTTTGAGAAGCACTGCAAAAGAGGGAACATAACACAGGTAGTCCATCACAAATTTGCTGGAACTATAGAAAGGCCAAATAGAGAGCGGTGAGGAAGCCCGAGGGTGGCTTCACCAGAAGTTGAGACTGGAGGAACAAGGATGGGGGTGGTGTTTTGGCAGCCATGAACCAGAGCCTCCTTTGAGGACCTCACATCATGAAGGAAGACCATCTGGCAGTTAGAGTGCAGACTCCGGGACATCTAGTGGGATCTGGGATCCCGTCAGGGGCTGTAACCAGTTATGGCAGGGGGATCCTGGAGAGAGAGAATCCAGGCACGTTTTCTTGACATAAGAAAAGCCATTGTAGGCTGAAGCCATTTTTTGTGGTCTGAGCCTGGCCACAATGCTTGCTCTTGAATAGTCTCAGTAATTAGTGATCTTAAGGGAACAAAAGAACGCAGGGACAAACAACTGTTATCAGGCGAGAGAAGTAACAATAGCAAAGATAAAGTATCAGTTGTTAAGACTCAGGGTTCTGTTGCAATGGTAAAGATTAGCCTGAAGAGCTTAAGCACCAGATCTACTGAAACCTAAGGGATGATGATGTTAATCTTTTCCCACTCTGGCAACTTCTACTGACTCTTTTGACCTTTGTTCCGATTCTATGCTGAATTCTGCGCTCAAGCCCCTTCATGAATATGCCTGTACTCTTACTTTAAAGCTTTCCCAATTTTGCTGTTATGGGAGTCACTGCTTTGGGAAAGATCCCTAGTGTTCTCCTTCCTTACTTGCCACAGGTCATAAATCCATCCTTTTTCTGATCTTTGGCTTGGTTGCTCCTTTAGTCATCCACCAAGAGGCAAATCCAGTTTATTGGGTCACAGGGCTGCCTGATGGGAGCTGAAAATAATAATGAGGCACAGCTCCTGCTGGAGACTCCACCCAGAACAGACAGAAGGGGGAGAATCACCCTTGTTTCTTTCTTTCTCCTATGTTGTTGTCCAATTTCACAGAACAACCAGGTCTGGAAGTTCTCAACTGATCTTGGAAAACATAGTTTGCAGGACTCAATCCCAACTGCTACACAGAGCAGTGGAGAGCAGGGAACGTGGATCTGAGAGCAAAGGGCATGTGCCGGATTCAGGAAGGGAAGGAGAGAAACTGGATGTTGGCTCAAGGGAGCCATGGGGGACGAGAATGGTCAGCTCACGATGGGGGAGGCTCTTACATTGGTGTGAGGGTAGAGCAGAGGAAGAGAGAGGCAAACCCAGTCTGGATGGAGATACAGGCAGCAGAGGGAGATGGTGGACTCCAGGCAGAATGCTGGCCTTGGAGATGGGGCCACTGGATATGGACTTTCTGTGGAAAGAGTTAGTGGGGCCAGCTGATGGCACTAGAAATGAGATGGGCTGGGGCTAGGGTCCTGGACCCTTGCTTTGGTGCTTGCATCTGGACAAACTTCTCCTCAACCAATAGAATCAAAGAAACTGTAAGGGACTAAAAATAACTGCATGTGGGCCTGTGCAGTTGGGGCAAATTATAAACAAAATGCAAAACGGCCAAAACCTGACTGCTTCTTCTGAGATGCCCAGAGAAAAGCAGGGAACTGCCCTGTGATTTCTGCACACAGCACCACCAAGGGGGTGGGCCGACCGCCTAAGCCACCCCTCCACCCTTGCCACATTTAAGGGACCAGCTTGCCCCACTCAGGGGTAAGCAAGGGAACCTGTGACTTATTTTCTTTTCTCATGCTGCGAGTCCCAGTAAAGCCTTGCCTGTACTTCTTGTCTGGCTTCTTAGCAATTTCTATTGATTAAGGAGACCAAGAACCAGTGTCAGTAACAGAAACAGGGAACTTATTTAAAAACCTGTTTGTATGCTACTCTTACTTAGGGCCTTCGGGGAGATGGTTGGATTTGGGGTATGGAAAGGCTGATTGTTATCTATAATATATAAAGGCTAATAATTTTCAAGACTTGTGTGCAGTCTAGACCTCCCCCATCCGAACGTTTGCTAAAGATCTCCACCCGGGTGATGAGGTGTCTGTGCTCTTCCTCATGTCCTGGTAACTCATCTTCACCCTTCAGGGGTCTCCTGAAATGGATTTATTCCCAGAATCCTTCCTTTGGCTCCTAGACTAGACTCCCATTCCAGAGGCTTTATTGGCATCAGCTGTTTAACTTCTCTGTCTCTCCCATCGATCTAAGTAAAGAGGTAAGCTGAGGCAAGCTCAAATTACTAGAAATTTGAGTTTGTCTATTCAGGGAATAGCAGATAAATTGCAATTTTGCAAAACACCATTGGTAGCAAGCTACCACAACAGCGGCAGTTTTGAGGGATTTTATTACAGGCAAGGAGTACAAAGAGGGGGCAGTCCAGCCGAGTCCTACAGTGAGTTCATTGGCTTGTTGGTCAGGAGACAAGTCTCTCTTTTCTGTAAATCAGGCATTTATGGGGAAACCAGTCTCCCAGGTCCAAAGTTGTTTGTTTTTTTTTTCCTTCGAGGGTGCATGTGTGAAATTCTCCTTTTTTTTTTTTGGTGGTTAAATATCCTCCGGGTCTATTTTAGATGGAAATCTTTTCACACTTTCATCTCAAAAGGAGTGACATCTCTGCCACCAGCTCCTGGCACAGTGCTTGGTACAGGGTATGTGCTTAATAAATATTTGGTGAGTGAATGAATGGTTGTAAGGATATGTGGATGTCTGGGTGTATCCCCATCCTTGACGTTCACACAGAGCAGCTATGCCCTCCCTCCTATTCCCAGAGTCCCCCAAGGAGCCAGAGAAGAGAACTGTGTCCGACAGCCTCACTTCCCTAGCGCATGCAGGTCACAGACAAGAGCCAGGAGCTGGAGGGTCAGTTTGGCTGTCATGTAGCGGCAGTGAGATCTCGGAGAAGCCACAAAACTTTTCTCCATCTCTCATCTTCTCGTGGACGAAATGGAGACAGTTGTGCCTGCCCTCTCCACTTCTCCAGGCTGTCGGACAGGAGGGAGCATTGAGGTTCCTGATACAGAAGCACAAACCAGAATTCACAGAAACCCTGAATAGTCTTCACTCTGAGCCCCGGGTAGCCACACTGATGTTACCAGCCCTGTTCATCTCCAGAGATGAAATGTTAACTGGGCGCCCTTAAAGGGAGGCAGACCTTTGGCTGTAAAGCTGGGCCGTCTCCTCGACTTCAAAAGTGGTGATGGAGGGAGCCTCTAGCAGGTACGGGGTGTGCTAGGCAGCCAGCGGGCCAGCCTATCTTCTGCCAACACCTCCACTGTGGGTTTGGCCCATGAGGCAGCTGATAACAGAGGGTGGAACTGGGTGAGACCTGGGCCCAGGACACATTCTCCTCCTGCCAACCACAAACCAAAGAAATGGGTCCAGAACAGAGAGCAGCCTGGAAATGACTGTCCCTTCCCTACAGAGACCTTCCTTTGTCAACCCCCAGGATCCAGGGACTAAAGGTTCTTCCCAGGCGGTGCTAGTGTTAAAGACCCTGCCTGTCAATGCAGAGATGTAAGAGATGGGGTTCGATCCCTAGGCCGGGAAGATCCCCTGGAGAAGGAAATGTCAACCCACTCCAGTATTCTTTCCTATGGAGTTCCATGGACAGAGGAGCCTGGTGGGCTACAGTTCATGGGGTCTCAAAGAGTTGGACACCATTGAAGTGACTTAGCATGCATGTATGCTCACAGAGACTAAAGGCACAGAGTTTAGTTGAATTCAGGGTTGAACAGGGCTTCCCTGGTGGCTCAGAGGTTAAAGTGTCTGCTTCCAATGCAGGAGACCTGGGTTCGATCCCTGGGTCGGGAAGATCCCCTGGAGAAGGAAATGGCAACCCACTCCAGTATTCTTGCCTGGAGAATCCCATGGACGGAGGAGTCTGGAAGGCTGCAGTCCGCGGAGTTGCAAAGAGTCGGACACGACTGAGCAACTTCACCTTCACCTCACCAGGGTATAGAATGGATGTCTTTATCCTGGGCGATGATGGCCTCGCTAGGGAGCAGTGATAGCTGAGGTTTGTTGGGGACATAGGGGGGGTGGTGGCAGGCCTGTCCCAGGGCTGTTGCCTGGATCTTTTTCTCTTGGAGCTGCTGAGGCGGGTCTGCTAGGAGCTAAGGAGGGTGCTTCCTGGCTCCAGTCACTGGGACTGAATCACTGGGATTGGTCAGAGGCGGAAGCCTCTGGGCTTGTCTCAGTGGAAGGTCTGAGGTTCCAGGGGAGAAACAGTCTCACTTCCTCTCTTCTCCAACTGAAATGCTATGTGACCTGCCTCTGGGTTGGGGCCCACAGAAACCTGAGTGGCCCCCACCCCCACTGGCAGGGGATTGGAGAGGAGGTGGTCCGCAGGAATGCAAGAGTCCCCCACGCCCTAATCCCCAGGGCCTGGGTGGAGGGCGTGGCTGGTACCGGCTAGGACTGAAGTTTCACACCGAAGCCCCTCGAGAGCCAGGAGGCCAGAGTGTATGAATTATAGGTAAGGGGGCTGAGGTGGGCCCCGGGCCTCCCATCGCTCCAGGGTAGATAAGGACGGATCAAAGGCACTGCTTGTGGGCTCATCCCTCACTCAGCAGTTTCCAAGATTCACCACCCAGTGAGTGAGCGGATGGAGTGACAAGATGGATAATACATGTACTTAGAGGGGAATTTTTTGTTTCCTTTTGAAGTCCTTCACATAAACATCTTTGTGTGTGAACCAGCCTGAGTACCTCCACTGCATAGCCCCCATCGGATTTGACACCCTCAGGACATCCTGTAAGGCTGGTTCTGCCTCCTCTGCTGGTTTATCCCTTGGAGCCCAGATGGGCTTGAAATGAACATCAAGAGCAGCCTCCGTGCCAGGCTTGGGGTCAGCCGGCACTTTGGCACAGCCTGAGCCCAGGGGGAAGTGTGGACTGTCTTGGAGGTTCTGTGCAGGTCACACGCCAATCAGCCAGCTACACAGCGTCAGGCTTCCCTTCCCTGCCCAGTAGACATCCTGGCCCTCCCTGCCTCCCTGTTCCTGGGCACTGGGCTGCCAGCCCCTTCGTCCCTTGCTGCTCCTCATTCAGACTCTAAAATGCCCCTCTGCTTGCCAAGGCTGGGGGCCTTTCCCAGATCCTCCCCGCAGCCCTTCTGGGGATTCCCCTCCAGTGTGCAGCCAGCAGCTTTTACCCAGCCAAGAACGGGCCCCATGACTGTGTGCATTTTTAAAACCTGCCTGGGTGCATCCTGCCTGCTTCATCCTGCTGCCGAAGAAGAAAAGAGTTAGAGGAAGAGAGACTGTCTGTAGGTTGTCCAAGTTCTTGTGGGCCCTGACTTGGCTTCTGGCATGTTGCCAAAGCTCAGGGATGGGAGCTTCGTCCACTCCCAGGATCTGAGACTCCATCCCCGCTCCCCACACCCTCAACAATCTTTCTTCCCTCCAAACAAAGAGCCCTTTTGATCTTTATCATGCTTTTGGAAAGTACATCCAATAGTCTTGGGTCATAAAAAGTAAGACAATCAGCAAACATTTAGAGAACACTTACTATGTTCTAGATACTGTTCTAAGTATTTCATAGTTATTAACTCATTTAACTTCCGTGGTTGGCGGAGGCGGCTGTCTGGTTGCTCTAATTATACAGTGACGTTCTCAAGGGCGATGTCGGGGCTGGGGTGTCATGTCTTGTATTCCCCCAGATTCCTTGCCCTCCAGGAATATTTGCTGACTGACTCAGTGTGCCCTTGGGTGGTCCCATCCCACCCAGCTTACTCACTTTTCCTTTCTTTTCCCAGGGTGCTCTGATTTCCTGCCCTTTCCTGCATTCTCGGGAGGAATGAGTGATGGGAGTGACCTGGAGAGACCCGGGACCACCGGATGGTCTTCCTCTGACTGTAGGTAGGACTCTTGGCCTGTCAGTGGGAGGCACCAGCCGGAGCTGAGCAGAGCAAGGCACTTGTGGGCTTTCTGAGAGCGAGGGGAGAGAGGCACCCTGTGTATGCTCATGGTGATTGTCTCCAGATGGTAGACTGTGGACAATTTTTGGTTACGCTTTCCTGCATTTTCTACCACGAGCAAGCATTACTTTTAGACTCTCAAAAAAAATGTTTATTGAATATTTTGTTGTGTAGTGATTATTGAGGGAAGTTTGAAAGGATGAATACACACGGCTCAGAGCTGGGCTAGCTTTCAGCAGGCGTCCATCCTGGTGGTCAGTGACCTGTTTTGACTGACCAGTTCTCATGCCACCTGCATTAGTAGATACTTTAATCTCTCCCATGCTCAGAAGTCATAATCTCTTCTTTGCAAGGGAGGAAGATTCTATTCTGGGGCTAATGCCCTTCCCCAAGCCTGCAGCCCTAGTCTGATGACATCCTATATCAATCTCTTTGCTTCTGCAAAGATGCTCAGTGTGGAGGTTAATATGTTCTGCCTGGATTATCCGGTTCAACCTCCCAACTCTTAGAGTGAGCAGTCTCTGCCTCCAAGTTGTGTTCACACTCTAGAGCAGAATCCTTAGCCTTGGCTGCATATTTAAAAAATGCCAGCGTCTGAGTTGTATCCTGTCCCAGTCGCATCGGAGCCTCTGGGAGGAGCCTGCAGTAATTTCCAAGGCCCTCCAGATGCCTCTGATGTATAGCCAGGGTCAAGGACCTGTGAGGCAGCTGGGCAGAGGCAGAGAGGCCCCAGTGTTGACAAAGGGGCCAAAGTGGATTTGCACTAGACGGTTTGGAAAAGGACACAGCTAGGGGCCTGCCCTCTAGGGGCTGGTAGTTGATGAGAAAGCCAGAACCTGGGCAAAGAGGGCCAGGGACACTGGGAATGATGCCCACCGTGTCCAACCTGTGCCAGTTCAGATTTGGGTGTTGAAAGGCTGAGGAGGGATATGATCCAGGTGGCATGAGGATAATCAGGCTGATCTTTCTGGTAGGAATTCTGGAGGCAGTTTTGGAGGGAGAGTCCCTTCTGCGAGTGAAGTGACTCGCAGAGTCACTTGTGGTCATTTTCTAAGGGTTTGCTTTGAGACTCTTATCTGATGACCCAGCCTCTTTGCAACTCTGGCCCCAGCGAGTGTGGCTGGCCACTCTTCAGTCAGTGCCCTGGCCCTCCAGGACACCCCGGCAGGACTAGGCTGGGACAGATAAGATCCGTGCTTGTTAACACAGCTGTTCCCTGCAACACCCAGCGTTGTTTTCAAACCTACGGAAACTTGGGTGCGGAAGTGTGGCTACATCCACCCAACTTCAGAGTTGGGCTTGGTTCCAAATAAAAGGAAATTTAGTCAGTTTTCCCAGACGCAGGGACAAAAATAGAGTTGACAGGAACCTCCAAGGGTCTGCTGCGGTACCAGGGTCCCAAATATAAAAATCAACTGGGTCTTTGGTCTGGGCGCAGCAACAACTGAACTTTCAGCCTCAACAATGAGCCCTGGAATCTGTCCACATGGTTCTTGACAGAGTTCTCAAGATGATGTTGTCTTACAAGAAGGTGATTTTGTTCCTTCTGCTGGAAGCAGTCTTAAAGGTTTCTGTGTTTTTCTGAGCCTCGTTGGCTGATCAGCTAGATTCTGGGGTTTGTGAGGTTCAAACAGTCTGCATGGTCATGGAGATTGTACAGGAGGAGGCAAGGGATTGGATGGTATGACTCATGTTTGGGTAGACTGGAGCCCAGGATGATTTATTCTGCCTGGATTCAACCTGGGACCTTTGGGGGCACTTGTTCTGCCTCAGTGTCCCCAGCAGGACGACTCAGCCAGTGTTGACGTCACACATGACCTTCCTCACCCTCTGGATGGGGCTGTCTACTGTTCTTTCACCAGCTCAGCACCTGGCACTTTACCCACAGTGGCCTTGGGGTCTCTAGCTCACTGTGGGTCTTCTGAGGACCTCTAAGTGAGCAGGTTTCCCTACATCCAGTACAGAGAGATCACACTCTGGGGAGCAGCAGAACTGAGCCTGAAATTCCAACCTCCGGATCCCCAACCCGTCCTCCCCGACGGAGCCAACTGTGGGTGGTGAGATGGCTGGGCCCAGAGATTCCGGAACCCCCAGAACTGGGAGATTGTGTGAAGCACAAATTGTACAACCAGGACTGGACAGGACAGCATCTCCATACGTTTGTGAGGGTGCTGAGCTGCAGGTGGCCTGGCCGGGGCAGGGGTGGGCTGTGTAGACAACACAAATATTCTCATTCCCCTGGGGAAGGTGCCAGAGAGCCCAGAACCCCTCATTGTGTGCATGAGGAAGGGAAAGGATGTCAGAGGGCAGAGCTGAACTCATTTTCCTCGCCGTTAGAAACACAGCACAGAAGTGACTTGGGGGAGTTGTCTGACCCCCTGATCTTTAGTTTCCTCTTTTGTAAGCTGGGAACAAGAAAAGTACCTCCTGGGGACTTTCCTGGCAGTCCAGTGGTTAAGACTCTGTGCTTCCAGTGCTGGAGGTGTGAGTTCGATCCCCGGTTGGAGAACTAAGGGCCCACAGGCTGCTTGGTGTGGCCAAATAAATAAATAAAAGTTTAAAGTAATAAATCATTAAAAGTTGAGATCAGCTTGGTGTTGAGAAGACTCTTGAGAGTCCCTTGGACTGCAAGGAGATCCAACCAGTCCATTCTGAAAGAGATCAACCCTGGGATTTCTTTGGAAGGAATGATGCTAAAACTGAAGCTCCAGTACTTTGGCCACCTCATGTGAAGAGTTGACTCATTGGAAAAGACCCTGATGCTGGGAGGGATTAGGGGCAGGAGGAGAAGAGGACGACCGAGGATGAGATGGCTGGATGGCATCACGGACTCAATGGACATGAGTCTGAGTGAACTCCGGGAGTTGGTGATGGACAGGGAGGCCTGGTGTGCTGCGATTCATGGGGTCGCAAAGAGTCGGACACGACTGCGCGACTGAACTGAACTGAATACGTAAAAAAAACCAAAAGTACCTAGTTCACAGAGTATGGTGAAGGTTTCCTTGAGAGGATGTTTGCAAAGTGCACCGAGAGAGAGAAAGAGAGAGAGAGAGAAAGAGAGAGCGAGCGAGCTCTGGGGAGAGGAAACTCACCAAGGCTGAGAAACCACCTTTCCCTAAGGGCTCCCAGCTGTGTCCCTTGAGATAAGGGTACCCCACCCCCACCCCTCCAGGGAAGTGACTTGTCCCTGAGACTTGCAGGGAGTCTAATAGATGGCCAGTGCCCTGAATTCTGCCTTCCCCTGGCTGGCGTGGGGCCCTGCCTCCCCCCATCTTGCTGCCGTCCTGGCCGGAAAACCCGCCCCATTGTCCTAGGCGGCGGGGCCTGGGGAGTCCAGCTGCGATGGGCTGACAAAGTTGGGCTGACGGTTTCCTCCTCTGACTGAGATAAGTTTGAGAGATGGCTATCGGCTTCAGGGAAAGGGTGGAGGGTCTGAGAGAGGGCCCCTGCCCCATGCTATCTGGCAGACAATTCTGAGACAAGAAATTGATTAACCTCTACTTGGGAGCTTGGGTGTGAAGGGAGACAAGGCCGGTTAACCCCTTCAGCACTCTGGGTGCTGTGGGTAGGGAAGGTGGAAAAGTGCCCTTCCCTGGACCTGGGCTGTGGGCTTATACTCAC
>SJXQ01012091.1:9181-56105 GCA_006408695.1 Aepyceros melampus | reverse complement strand
CCCAGAGCCGCCCTTATCACCCAGAGCAACACCAGAGCTGCTGAGAGCAGGTACCTGGAACTGCGGTCCCAGGTCACATTCTTTTCGTAAGTGGAATAACACAATGCCCCTTTAAACTTCCTTATTAATTGACTCTGCTGCCAAAAAAGCAGTCCATCACCCCTCCGCCTCCACCCCCGCTCCTTGTTTATGGCTCTGGTGAGGCTGGGCTCTCAGTGGGCTGACATGATGATAAAGGGCAAAGCCCCAGACCCCGTGCGAGATCGCACATGGGGGCTGCAGCCAGAGCTGCCTTGTCTCCGGAACTCTGCTGTTTAGAGAAGCTTCAAGCAGACTTACGGGCTTCCCCGTCCCTGGTACAACTTGGGGAGTGATGTCAAATGGTGTTGTAAGGAGCCTGGAATTCCTCTGGCTGCTTTCCCCAGCCTCCCTCTCTGGACAAGTGATTTGTTCTCGTGGAGAGAAAACCAAGGGTACCCCTAGAAAGCGGGAACATGGTCCCCATATTCCTCACCCAGGCATTGGGGCAGTCTTAGGGGGAAAACCCAGAGTGCCTACATGAGTTAGGGGATGAAGACAATAAATTCAAATACATCTGCGTGACCAAGACTGTGTCTTGGCATTGGGTGGGCAGGCCCCTCTTGATGAACATCAGGGTCTGGGTCAGCATCAGCATTTTCAGGGAGCTGCTCCAGCTCTAGGTCACCGCTCTGGCCTGAAGCTGCAGGACGCTGGATGGATAGATGCTGTGGGCATGGGAGACGAGGGGAGGACTGTGGTAATAGAGCCTGGGTGCTGGCTAGGAAAGCTAGCTCTACCTGCTTGGGATCCTAGTTGACCCTCTCCTTCTGGGATCCAGTGATGGTCCTTCTCCTCATCCCTTCAGTTAAAGGTGTGACAGACATCTTATTGGTGGCCTTGGGGTATAGCCATCTCTCTTCTGGTTCCTCTCTAACCTGCCCACACCTTTGAAAATAGATTCTTTATTTAAAAACTCTCCCACAGTTATCTCAGTTAGAGTGTGCCCTTTGTCTCTTTCTGGGATGCTGACTGATACAAATAGCAGGATGAATAGATGGAAAATAACCAGTGGAGCCGAACTGTACCTGAGGCAGAAGCGTGAGTGCTCTAGGAGTGTATGTTGGGGGAGGGTGAGAGGGGCTGGCAGGGAGGACTTCTCAAAAGTCATGGAATCTGGGACCTCGAAGGGTGGTGGGAACTGAAGACTCCGTGAGGCTCCTGGCACAGTGAGCAGCTGATTGGACAGAATAAAACTGGAAAATGATGCTGGTATTCAGCACGGGCTGCCAGCCATCCGTGCCGGTGGGCCACTTGGGTCTTGAGGATGAAGGCTGCGCCTGTGCTGGGATGTTGCCCTCCAAGGAGCCCCTGTCATCTTTGCAACCTTCCCATGACCCTTCTTACTTGTCTGGAGGCAGAGGTAGGAGTGTCCCTTAGCTGCCAAGTAGATTCTGGGTCAAGCTTCCTTATATACCTAGTGCTTAAAACTATGCTTTGCATAGAGCTCAGTTTAAATAAATATTTATTGACTGGCTAAACAAGTGTATGAATGAAAAGAACTGGGTTCTGTCAGTGTTTGAATATCTGATGTGCTCAATACTAAGAGCATCTGGAGGGGCGTGTAGAGGCGGGACCTGCCTTGTTAAGGAGCCTCAGGCCGGTGGAACAAGCCACCGGAAAGGGACCGAGTCTGCTGAAAGGCAAGGGCAAGGTGATAGAGTCCAGAGGAAAGAGGGAACCCTCAGAATGGAGCTGGGAGAGGCAGAGAGATCACCTCGGAGGAGAAGGCATTTGAATGGAGTGTAGATTATGCCTAGTGGAAGAAGGATGGAGGAGGATTCTAGGCAGAGGAACAGCATGAAAAACATGCCTGCAAAGTGTATGACATGTTTAGGGAAAGATGAGTAGGTCCTTAGGGGGACTTCCCAGGTGATGCTAGTGGTCAAGAACCTGCCTGCCAGGGCAGGAGACTTAGAGATGTGGGTTCGATCCCTGGGTCAGGAAGATCCCCTGGAGGAGGCATGGCCACCCACTCCAGTAGCCTTGCCTAGAGAATCCTATGGACAGAGGAGACTGGTGGTCTACAGTCCCCTGGGTCACAAAGGGTCAGACATGACTGAATGGCTTAGCACACGCACACAGGGTGCTTAGGAGAATGGTGAGAGCTGACCCTGAAGGGTGGCTGAGGTCAGATTGGAAAGGGCTTGAAGACCATGGGGAACCAGGAACGATTTTGAAGCAAAGAAATAACACGATCAGACCTGTGTTTTGGAAAAACACCTCTTGTGGTAGGAGTTGGGGGGATTTGGGGGTTTAGGGGCCATGTGAGATAACACTGCAGTAATTAATCCAGGTGGCAGATGATGGAAACCCGAGAGAGGGTCTCAGTGGTGGGGATGGTGGGGAAAGGACAGAGGTGAGAGGCACACTGGAAGCAGAACTGATAGCATCTTGCCGGAGGTGACGAGGGGTAAAGTCCACGACGATGGGTGTCTGGCTGCCATGTGATGTGGCTTTTCAGGGCTTTGGGAACCCAGGAGGAGGAGCCAGTTTTGGGAAGGAAATAATTATTTTCTTTTCATTTTGGCTTCTGAGACCCTTGCTCCCTGACCCGGGTAGAATCCATGCACCCTGCAGTGGAAACACTGAGTCCTAACCAGTGGGCCATCAGGGAATCCATGGGAAATAATTATTTTGGTGTCAGCCAAGCTTGAGGCATCTGTAGAACATGCCCTGACCAGGAGGAGCTGGATGAGGACTCAGTTCAGTGCAGTCATGTCTGACTCTTTGCGAACCCATGGACTGCAGCACGCCAGGCTTCCCTGTCCACCACCATCACTCAGAGCTTGCTCAAACCCATGTCCATTGAGTTGGTGATGCCATCCAACCATCTCATCTTCTGTTGTCCCCTTCTCCTCCTGCCCTCACTCTTTCACAGTATCTTCTCCAATGAGCCAGGTCTTCACACAGGTGAGGGCTAGAGATGTGTCTGGGTTTCCTCAGCAGAGGTATGAGGTTTATACTCCAGGGAATGGAGGGTGAGAGGACTGAAGAGGGAGACTTCCATACTGAAATGCTTAAAAACATTTTTTTTTAAAATTTATTTATTTGGCTACAACAGGTCTTACTTGAGGCAGGAGGGTCTATTTTCAGTTGAGCCACGTGAACTCTTTGTTGTGATATGGGTGTTCTAGATCTCTGATCAGAGATTGAACCTGGGGCCCCTGGATTGGTAGCACGGAGTCTTAGCCACTAGACCACCAGGGAGGTCCCCATAACCAAACTCTTAAGGGTGGCCATTGTAGGAAGCAGAGAATGGGGTTGGCAGGAGGGCTGGGGGTCAGAGAGAGAAGAGCCCAGGTGGAGTCCCTCAGGCTCAGAGAAGAGCAAAGGATTGGCCCAGTTTGAGCACACAAGGAGCTTGTCCACATTGCCTGAGTGGAAGCATTGCTTCTCCCCATGGAATTCTGACCTTTTGAGCAGGTGAAGAGTTGTTATGTCAGGCCTAGGGCCTGATAAGATGGCACTAGTGGTAAAGAACCTGCCTGCCAGTGCAGGAAACCTAAGAGACGCGGGTTCAGTTCCTGAGTTGGGAAGATCCCCTGGAGATGGGCATGGCAACCCACTCCAGTATTCTTGCCTGGAGAATTCCATGGACAGGGGAGCCTGGTGGGCTACAGTTCATGGGGTCACAAAGAGTCGGACTCGATGGAGCAACTTAGCACGCACATGCACACAGGAGCCGATAAAGTGGTTTCAGAAGGCCCACGGACTTTCCTGCTAGTCCAGTGATTAAGACTCTGCACTTCCAGTGCTTCACTTCTGGGGATGCAGGTTCGATTCTTGGTTGGGGAACTAAGATCCCACATGCCTTGAGACATGGCCAAAAAAATTCAGAAAATCCTAGACGAGTCATAGAAGGCAGCTGGTGTGATAATCATGAGTCTCCAAATTCTGTGAGTCCAGGCTCCTGCCAATGGCAGGGCCAGCTCTGGGGACCCTGGGTTGATACCCTGGAGGGCGGGAGTGGAGCACCTGGGCACTCTGTGTGGCTCTGTCGGTGATCAGGGACACTAGTCCAGTGGTTAAGACTCTGCACTTCCAGTGCTTCACTTCTGGGGATGCAGGTTCAATTCTTGGTTGGGGAACTAAGATCCCACATGCCTTGAGACATGGCCAAAAAAATTCAGAAAATCCTAGACGAGTCATAGAAGGCAGCTGGTGTGATAATCATGAGTCTCCGAATCCTGCGAGTCCAGGTTCCTGCCAATGGCAGGGCCAGCGCTGGGGACCCTGGGTTGATACCCTGGAGGGCGGGAGTGGAGCACCTGGCAACTCTGTGTGGCTCTGTTGGTGATCAGGGACTTCATTTCAGGTCAGTTCAGTTCAGTCACTCTGTTGTGTCCAACTCTTTGCAACCCCATGAACAGCAGCATGCCAGGCCTCCTTGTCCGTCACCAACTCCTGGAGTTTACCCAAACTCATCTCCACTGAGTTGGTGATCAGGGACTTCAGAACCTTCATCTCTGCACATCAGCTGGATCTTGTGAGGACAGCTCTCAACTCTCCTGAGTGTCTTAGTAAACTCAATCTGACGATGCTCTCTTCATTTCAGTGAAAGGGTACTTTGTAACTCGGGAAAATCAGTGCCTGCGTCCCTCCTTAAATCATAATTGGTTAGAGATGAGCAATCTGGAAAATTCATTCAATACTCTGTATAGATGGAGGAAGCTGAGGCTGGGACCAGGAATGAGTGACCCCAGTGCTGGCTCAGAGCAGTTCTTAGCTGCTCTGAGTGAGTGGGGCTGTGTCCAAGCCCCTCTTTTCCCCAAAGGTGGCCCAATGAAAATGACAGTTTGTCAACACTGGGGAGATGTGCAGAAGAGCCAGGCAGTGTGAGCGCATTACTCTGAGCCCTGAGCTCTGCTGGTCAATGGAGCAGAGGCTAGATGCACCCCAAGGAAAAGTTAACTTCACAAAGAAAACACACCTGAGTTATTTCTAAAGCAAAAATCAAACCACCTCACCCGCTGCTTGCAACCCTCCAACTGCTTGCAACCCTCCAACTGCTTCCTCTGGCCCTTGGGAAAAAGCCCCTCTTTTCCCCAAAGGTGGCCCAATGAAAATGACAGTTTGTCAACACTGGGGAGATGTGCAGAAGAGCCAGGCAGTGTGAGCGCATTACTCTGAGCCCTGAGCTCTGCTGGTCAATGGAGCAGAGGCTAGATGCACCCCAAGGAAAAGTTAACTTCACAAAGAAAACACACCTGAGTTATTTCTAAAGCAAAAATCAAACCACCTCACCCGCTGCTTGCAACCCTCCAACTGCTTGCAACCCTCCAACTGCTTCCTCTGGCCCTTGGGAAACCCAGGCTATGCAGGACAGGACACCCAACAAGGGCCCTGGTGACCCAGCCCTGCCCTTTCCACCCCATCTGTGAATCCCATGTCCTCTTTGCCTCTGGCCATCCATTTCTCAGTTTTGCAGCTTGTTCTGGCTCAAGGTGTTTGTATGGACTGTATCCTGTGTTTGGAATAGCTTCCCCAAGTCAATCGTTAGGACCCATTAAGATGTCTGCTCCCCGGGAGTCCTTCCCCTCCAAGTCTAGCTCAGGCCATCTGTTCTTTTCTCTTAGCCCCAGTTATTTGCCTTCATGGTTCGTGGTTATTTCCTTAACAGTTATTACCACTGTCTGTAATTTTCTTGGACATTTCTTTGTTTACATGCCTACCATCTGGCTCCCCTCCCTAGATTGTAAATGCCAGGAGGACAGGAGCTGTCATATTCACCATCACGCCCTTGTGCCCAGTACAGAGCCTGGAGCATGGGCGCTCGGTTGATGCATATGCCTGACACTGTGCGGTGAGCAGGGGCGTCACCTAGGACAGGAATGCTCGTGGGCACCAAGGCCACAAGCAAGAGACTGTGGCCATCTCTACAGAGGCCCTTGGCTTTGGGAGTTGAGTGGTTAAAAGCATGAACTCTGGCCCCAGGTGGACCTGAGCTCAGATCTCAGTTCTGCCCCGGGGGAGGACTCTAGATACTTCATTTTTTAAACTTTTAATTGTGGTAGAATACACATGACATCAAATTTGCTGTTTTAACTACTATATGGCTTCTCTAGTGGCTCAGATTGGAGAAGGCAATGGCACCCCACTCCAGTACTCTTGCCTGGAAAATCCCATGGACGGAGGAGCCTGGTGGGCCGCAGTCCATGGGGTCGCTAAGAGTCAGACACGACTGAGCGACTTCACTTTCACTTTTCACTTTCATGCATTGGGGAAGGAATATCTCACACTTTCTTTATCCATTTATCTGTTGATGGACATTTAGGTTGCTTCCATGTCTGGGCTATTGTAAATGGTGCTATGAACATTGGGTTGCATGTTTCTTTTCAACTTAGTGTTTTTTCCTGGATTTATATGCGGGAGTGGAATTGCTGAATCATATGGTAGTTCAGTTTTTAGTTGTTTGAGGAACTTCCCTACTGTTTTCATTATTGGCTGTGTCAAACTTACATTCTCATCAATAGTACACAAGAGTTCCTTTTCTCCGCATCCCCTCCAGCATTTGTTGCTTGTAGGTTTTTTGATGATAGCCATTCTGACAGATGGGAGGAAAAACGTTTTGATTCGCCTTTCTCTAATTAGTAGGCACATCAGGCATCTTTCTGTGTGCCTGTTGACCATCCGTACATCTTTGGGAACATTTCTGTTCAGGTCTTCTGCCCATGTTTTGATTGGGTTATCAGGTTTTTTTTTGATATTGAGTTGTATGAGCTGCTTATAGAGTTTTAGATGTTAACCCCATGGTGGCCATATCACCTGCAAATATTTTCTCCCATTCTGTAGGTTGTTTTTTTGTTTTGTCAGTGGTTTCCTTTGCCATGCATAAAGTTTTAAGTTTAACTAGGTCCTATTTGTTTATTTTTGCTTTTATTTCTTTTGCCTTAAGGGACAGAACAAAAAAATATTGCTGCAATTTATGTCAAAGAATGTTTTGCCTATGTTCTCTCCTAGGAGTTTTATGGCTTCAGGTCTTACATTTAGGTCTTTAATCCATTTTGAGTTTATTTTTGTACATAGTGTGAGGAAATGTTCTATTCTCAATGTTTTACATGTAGCTGTCCAGTTTCCTCAGTACCACTTGTTGAGATTGTCTTTTCCACTTGTATATTCTTTCCTCCTTTGTCATAGATTAACTGCCCAACAGTGTTTATCTTTTTGTGACTATTGTGGCAGTTGTCAGAATCTTCTTTTTGATGGCTGAATGACATTCGATTGTACGTGTGCACCACTATTTATCCATTCATCTGTTGATGGACATTTGGGTTGCTTCAGCCTCTTAGTTCTTGTTAATGTTCACTCCAGATATCTCTTCAAGGCTCTGCTTTCTGTTCTTCTGGATATATGGCCAGTAGTGGGGTTGCTGGGTCCATGGTAATTCCATTTTCAGCTGTTTGAGGAACCACAGTGCCGTTTTCTTTAGTGGCTGTACCATTTCACATTCCCACCAATGGTGCCTAAGTGTTCCAATTTCTCTGTATTCTTGCCAACACTTATTTTCTGTTGTGTTTTGATAATAGCCATCTTAAGGGTGTGAAGTGGTATGCTGTGGTTTTGATGAGTATTTCCCTAATGATTAGTGATGTTGAGACATTTTCCTCGTTTTTAGATGTGTAACACCTGCCTTACTGGGTGGCTAGGAAGATTAAAGGTGAAAATGTATGCAAAATCCTTGGTATAAGTGTTCAATGTAAAGGCCATCCATTATTATTCTAATTTTTTAAAAAGAATTTTTTGATGGGGACAGTTTTAAAAGTCTTTCTTGAATTTGTTACAATATTGCTTCAGTTTTATGTTTTGTTTTCTTGGCCGCAAGGGATGTGGGATCTCTGCCCCCTGGCCGGGGTGAAACCCACACCCCCTGTACTGGAAGGTGAAGCCTTAAGCACTGGAAGCCAGGGAAGTCCCTGTTTTCTAATTTATCCTGGAGAGTGGACCCAAAGCGCAGTCCTGGGGAAGCATGTGTGAAGTGCTACAAGTGCTGGATTCTGGGTCCCCCGGTCCCCTTTTTGTTGAGCACTGTCGCTGCAGGTGGTGAGGCAAGAGCCTGCAAAGGAGGCAAGCACCTTGGAGGTGGGGGGAGCAGAGAGACAGGTCCCGGGGTCCCGGGGGTCTCCTCATTGCTCCTGTACTACCTGCTTAGCATAGGTACCAGCACTAGGTCCCACCTGTCCTCTGCCTCAGTTTCTCCCTTTGTCACAAAAGAGGCCACCCTGAGGAGAGGCCAGATTCCCAGGTACGACTGGAAATAGCTCTGAATTCTGTCCGCAAAGCCTGAGTCCTATGCCTGGGACCTGCAGGGGCTGGTGTGGCAGGGCTTCTGGCTCTGTTCCTTCTCACAGGTTTTCTGCAAGCTCAGGGGACAGGCTCTGATTGCCAGAACCCACAACTAGCACTAAAAGCCCCTTTGAAGTGAGGCAGCCAGTTTTAAGTGCAATCAGCTCAGAGATAACCCTTGACTCCCTGCCGCAACCCAGGAATGTCTCCTCCCCCAAGCTGAGCCCACCCTTGGGAGGATTCCAGCCCAAGAATCCTCCGCGTCTGTTTGTAGTGCTGTTTTGTTGTGTGTTTCCCTATTGTGAGAATGAGAGATGGAGGAAGGTAGATATGTTCCTGGTAGGAAAATGGAGCAGGATCCCAGGGTGGCAAGGAGAGGCTGGAGAAGGGAAGAAAAGAGGCAGGATTGAGAAAACTCAGAGCTAGAGCAGGAAAGACTGGCCCCGACAGGCCAGGGCACAATGTATGGGCTCATTTTCTCCTAAGACCAGGGATTGGGGGGTGGGGGAGTCTGAAGCTAGAAAAGCAGGAAGAAAATGTTTGGAAACCGGCAGGCCTTTGGGAAAGGTAGAGAATTAGGAAGTAGGTTTCTGAGAGCCCGGCAGCCACCCTCCCACCTTGACGCTTTCTACTGCTCGGTGGTTGGAAGATGCTCTTCCTGAGCTGATCCTTACCTGCTCAGAGAAACCAAGTTGGTGAAGTCACTGTGTTGAAGCCCTGGATGGCCATGGCGGCTGGTTGCCCAGGTTCAAGGTGGGGAATGGGAGACCGTGGTGCTGGGACCTTAGAGGCAGACTTGATTTCCAGTCCCTCCTCCGTGCCCCCTTGACCTTATGACTGTCAACCTCTCAGAGCCTTCGTCTCCATTTCTGTGAGATGGAGCATTGGCACCCACCTGTTAGGGTGTTAGGAGGTCTAACTACAACCAGCCGAGTCAAGTGTCTGTCATCTATCATGAGCTCATGAAGCATTTCCTTCTTAGGTGGTAGAGCCAAGGCTCTTGGTGATGGGGCTTGGCTTCCATCTCCAGCCCCTGGCTACCCTGATGAGCTCACCTCTGCAAGCTTATGCCCAGGCTCTTTGCCCAAAGGCTCAGAAATGTCTTCACCACTTGTCTTCTGGATGGGCCCACTCTGCTCCCTCCTGGCCAGGGCACTTGTTCTGCCAAAGCCAGGTCATTATGCCCACTTTTGAGGGCAGTAGCTTCTTGTAGACAGAAACAGTGCAGTCATTAGGGGGTTCCATCTAGCTGCCAACTATCTGGGGTCTCCAGGTAGCTGCTGCAAGGGGAACTCTGGCCTTGGAAGTGTGTTAAGGAGCCCTGGTCGTGCACCCCAGGCTTGCACAGAATAAGGAACCAGGAATCCAGACAGTCATTAGATGAAGGTCTACCAGCACTGAGCTGATGTCTGCAGTTTGGTGCCTGGGAAGGAGATACTTCAGCTGGCCTTCAATGTGTGAGACTGTTAACTCACACATTCTCTCAAGCATCCCGTGAGCAAACTCCCGTCCACCTCCTCCACAGTGCGCCTTGTGACTTCCCTTCCCCTTTGAGGCTGGCGTGGTGGTTGCTAGAAATTTGTTTTCTTTCTGCTGGGTGAGACTGCGGGGAGGGGGAGGGGTGCTCCTGGCCGCACCGTCTCAAATTTCCAACCTAGTGTTTGATTGGCCCCTGTTTAACTTGGGTTCTTTTATTGTTACTCATTTTTAATTGTGGTTTAAACACCATATAAAACTAACCACATTAACCATTTAAATGTACACGTCAATAGCACTCTACATAGCTGTGCCACAGGTCTCCAGAACTTCCTCTTGTAGAACTGAAACTCCATACCCCTTAAACATCAACTCCCTGTCGCCCCCTTCTCCTAGCCCCTGACAACCACCATTCTGCTTTCCAGTCTCTGTGAAGTTGACTAAGTACCTCTTACGAGTGGACTCACACAGTGTCTGTCTTTGTGACTGGCTTATATCACTTAGCATGATGTCCTCAAACTTCACCGACGTTGCTATGTATCCATGTCCACGTCCATTTTAAGAGACTGGATAATATTCGTCATTCGAATATACTACATTTGATTTATCCATCCATCAGTCAATGGAGTATTCCGCACACATTCTGATTCTGACCTAACTGGCCATTGTTGAGTGCCCACCCTCTGCTGAGGGCTATCTTAACATCTGGGATACCCACCACTGAGAGAGACGTTTTCAGCCACGTCCGGGAATGTCCACTGCAAGTGGACACAAATAGGGTCTTTGTTCTTTGTCACTTTCCTGATCCCTAAAACCCTGTTGTGTCACAGAGCAGCCTCTCCAAGGATTCAGCCATGAACCTATACTACTTTGATAAATGTTCCAAAAGATAAAAATAATTTAAAAAAACAAAGCAAACAATGGATTCTGGAGCTAAAACAGGCTTGGAAACTACAGCTTTATCTCATTTGGTCATCGTACCAGCTGTGTGAGATCTACGCCTCCCATTTTTCAGACACAGAGGTAAAAATAGTGCAGATCCTGGGAGCAGGATGGTTGGGAAGGAGACAGAGTGGTCGTGGGGCTGGAAGGCGAGAACTCCGCTAGGGAGACATAAGAGAGGTGCCCAGGGGAGTGCCCCTACATTTACGCCCTGGTTACCTTGCTCGCCCCACTCTAGTCGTGGCCCTAGGATGAAGGCCGAGCCTTTGGGGCCTCTCCCAAGGCCAGAAGCAGCTCCCACACATGAAGGTCTGAAAGCCACCCTGAAGGGGCTCAGCCTGCAAGGGACTTGGGTTGGAGGTGGGGAGGCGGGGCTTCCCTAGACAGGCAGAGCTGTGGGCACTGTCCTGTTGCCTGTCACCCCATCCCATCCTCCGACTGTCCCTGTCTCAGGTGTTCAGTGTTATTCCTGCTTCCCAGCATCCCTGTGAGGACCCACCTGGAGGTCCGTACACGCAGATGAGGAAACCTGTGTCCAGGCAGTGCTCCTGAAGGTGCCTTGTGCCTCCCTAAGGAGGCCTGAGCCCTTCGGTTGAACTTAAAACAGCTTGAGGGGAGGAATCGTGGGTGGAGGTCTTGGCCTCTGTGCTGTGTGGCCAGGGCGTGCCAGGACGCCTGGTCCCTGGGACCTCTGTGTTGAGGCGTAAAAACCCGGGACACATTTCAACAGAAGCACCCACTTTTAAAGCTTCAGATGACTTTCTCAGTCTTCTCTACTTCTGTCCATGTCTACTTCCATCCATGTCGGGTCCCGGAGAAACTGAGCTCTGGCTTTGAGAGGGTGGAGTCTCGGGAGAAGCAGGCCCAGTGGAGGAATCCTCTCTGAATGAGTGGGGCCCATACCCTGCTTCTGCCATGTCGGTACACAGAGGGCAGGCCTCTGGGTGTCTGGAGTGGGGAGTGTTGAGTAAGAATGTGGGGCGTCACCTATGAGGGTTGCAGAGGCCAAGGACACTCCCAGAGCCTGAAGGGCTGGCCTCTGGTGCCATCCGCTCTGGATGGGCCAGAGTGCACCCCTTGAGATTGTTTCCTGTTTCTAAAGCTGGCGATGATAATACTTGCCTCTGAGGATTGTTGAGAAAGTCAAAGGAGAAAGAGGGTGAGAAAGCACTTGACAAAGCAGAAAACGTTCTGCTGGTGGGAGGTTTTCTTTTACTTCTAACGATGTGGAAGGGAGGGAAACGCTGATATTTGGGGAGTGGATGCGGGAGAGAGGCATGAGACAGGAGTATCTGGGAAAAGATAATGACGAGAGGTTTGGAATTTGTAGATACTGAGGAGAAGAGGGGAGGGGGAGAGGATAGAGGAGCTGGAGAAAGGAGACATTAGCATCTACCAGAACGGTGGTGGTCTGTATGTGTTGTATAGGTGTTTTGTGGTGTGTGTGTGTGGTAAGTGGTGTGTTCAGTTCAGTTCAGTCGCTCAGTCATGTCCGACTCTTTGCTACCCCAATGGACTGCAGCATGCCAGGGTTCCCTGTCCATCACAGACTCCTGGAGTTTACTCAAACTCGTGTCCATTGAGTCGGTGATGCCATCCAACTGTCTCATCCTTTGTTGCCCTCTTCTGCTGCCTTCAATCTTCCCCAGCATCAGGGTCTTTTCCAGTGAATCAGTTTTTCACTTCAGGCGGCCAAAGTATTGCAGTTTCAGCTTTGCATCAGCCCTTCCAATGAATATTCAGGACTGATCTCCTTTAGGATAGACTGGTTGGATCTCCTTGCAGTCCAAGGGACTCTCAAGAGTCTCCTCCAACACCACAGTTCAAAAGCATCGATTCTTCAGCGCTCAGCTTTCTTTTTATAGTCCAACTCTCACATCCATACATGACCACTGGAAAAACCATAGCTTTGACAGATGGACATTTGTTGGCAAAATAATGTCTCTGCTTTTTAATATGCTGTCTAGGTTGGTCATAGCTTTTCATTCAAGGAGCAAGCGTCTTAATTTCATGGCTGCAGTCACCATCTGCAGTGATTTTGGAGCCCCCCAAAATAAAATCAGCCACTTTTTCCATTGTTTCCAATCTATTTGCCATGAAGTGATGGGACTGGATGCCATGATCTTAGTTTTTTGAATGTTGAGCTTTAAGCCAACTTTAAGTGGTGTGTGGAGTGTGTGTGTATGGTGTATAGGTGTTGTGTGTGTGTGGGGTGTGTGTGTGTGTGTTGTGTCCTTTGGCCTCTTCCCCACACACTCTCCTCAGCCTCTGCCTCAGGCTGCGCTCTGGGTGGCCGCCCGGACACCATGGTCAGCTCAGCTGGCTTGGGGCTGCCACCTGGTGGCTGAACGCGGTAGCGCAACTGGACGTCTCTTCAGGGCTGAGGTTTGGACGCGTCCTCTATTCCCGCCTCCGACCCCCTCCTCTACCCTTCTGCACCCGAGGCGGCCGAGTTTCTCCCCATCTTCCCCAAACTTCTCAAGCATAAATGGGGGTCCATCCTAAAGGAAATCAACCCTGAATATTCATTGGAAGGACTGATGCTGAAGCTGAAACTCCAGTACTTTGGCCACATGATGTGAAGAGCTGACTCACTGGAAAAGACCCTGATGCTGGGAGGGATTGAGGGCAGGAGGAGAAGGGGACGACCGAGGATGAGATGGCCGGATGGCATCACCGACTCGGTGGACATGAGTTTGAGCAAGCTCCGGGAGCTGGTGATGGACAGGGAGGCCTGGCGTGCTGCAGTCCATGGGGTCGCAGAGTCGGACACGACTGAGCGACTGAACAACCACCACAGAGCTGCCTGCTTCCCGGGGCCGTGTGAGGATGAGACAGACCCTGGGGTGGGTGCCGTGACAGGACTGTGTGTATCAGTGTTACCCAGCTTGCACCCCGGCCCTCTTGGTGGCCGTCTGTCTGTGAAGCAGTCCCTCGGGGCCCCAGCGAAATTCCCATCACTTTGGGCAGTGCCTGGGTGACGGAGGTGTAGACATTTCCATACCGTACTCAGCTGCTTTATTTTTCCTAACAAGGATTTTAAAAACAAGGGACTTATTTGTGACAAACAAAATTACACAGTGCAGGTTCCCTACACAATTAAACAGCAGGACTAGCGGTTGGTGTGCCATCCAGGTGTTCTGGTTACTACTCCTGTTCCCTACAGAGCTGTCTGGCTCCTTGGGACACCACTGGGCTTGCTATCCTCCCTGCTCAGGGAAGGATTCTTTCGCTTGCATGTGCATTTGGTTACTGATGCAATAAGTATTTATTTGGTGCTCGGAACACGCATGGCACCGTGCTAGACACAGGGGACAGCAAGATGCATAAACACACACCTGCCCCCGAGGGTCTCGACGGGCAAGCTGAGAGGCCACTTCAGGATAAGTGCTCTGACTTGGCTGTGTCCTCGCTGCGGTCCCCAGAGGGTTCTGGTATGGAGAGGGGGCAGGTGATGTTAAAGGTTTGGCAGATCAGTGCTGTAGAGCAGGACCTGCCTGGGGAGGGGGGGCTCAGCATGCCAGCTGCTGTGACACCAGGACGCAGACACCACCACACAGACGGTGGGGCCCCACCCCCAGCAGCTCCACCCTGTGGCAGAAAGAAGGTGGGCAACACACTTGTGTCAAATAAGTGAGGTTTGATGTTAGTCGAGCAGTCGTGTCCGACTCTTTTGCGACCCCACCGACTGTAGCCCACCAGCTTCCTCTCTCCATGGGATTTCCCAGACAAGAATACTGGGGTGGGGTGCCAATTCCTTCTCCAGGATATCTTCCCGACCCAGGGAATCTAACCTGGGTCTTCTGAATTGCAGGCAGATTCTTTACTGTCTGAGCCACCAGGGAGTCAAATAAACCAGGATTTCATGACCGTTTCGTAAAACATCTTTCTGCTGCCTGCTCCTGCCTGGAATCTGGCGTGGAGGTCTGGGTCTATGTTGCGTGTTCTCTGGACTGATGTCAGAGCTCTGTGGACCGGTTGGCCTGCCTTGACCGACTCACAGAAAAAGCTGTTTGTTCACTTTCTGGGCCAAACATCACCAGAAAGACCCACTTTAGAAGAGAAGACAATACTGTATCTACAGCAGCATTTTCAAAAGTATGTTCTAGAAATATGAATTCCAAATAATTTATGAGGGAATTCCTTCACAGTCCAGTGGCTAGGACTCCGTGCTTTCCCTGCTGAGTGCGTGGGTTTAGTCCCTGGTCGGGGAATTAAGATCCCACAAGCTGTGTGACAGGGCCAAAGAAAAAAAGAAAAACATAAATTAAAGGAAAGAGACTTCCCTGGTGGTCTGGTGCCTAAGGTTCTGCGCTTGCAATGCAGGGGCCCAGGTTTGATCGCTGCTCAAGGAACTAGACCCCAAATGCCAGAAAGAGGAGACATTTGTGGTCCTAAGTTAATATGTACTGATGTAAGAATAAAACGGGTGTGTTTCTAAGTAGCTACTCAGGGATTTTGGTAAGATGACTCTCCAGGAGATGGAATGGTCCTGCCTTCAGCCTTCCGCAGACATGTTTGACACTGAGCTCTTTTTATGAACCAACTCTTCTTTTCACACTGGAGTTTTGGGGAGGATTCATTTGGGAGAACCTTCCTTATGGATTTACCCTTCTTCATCTGGGCTTCCCTGGTGGCTGAGAAGATAAAGAATCTTCCTTGCAATACAGGAGACTTGGGTTTGATCGCTGGGTCAGGAAGATCCCCTGGGGAAGGAAATGGTAACCCACTCCAGTATTCTTGCCTGGGAAATCCCATGGACAGAGGAGCCTGGTGGGTTACAGTCTGTGGGATCGAGAAGAGTTGGACGTGACTGAGTGACTAACACTTCACTTCACTTCTCTACCTATATCCAATACTGAAGGAAGGAATCAGTCAGACTTCGGGCCCTGCTGGCCTTCTTAACAGGACTAAGACCACCCTCGAGGGAATGCAGTAGTTCTTGAAGAGAAAAACAGTCTTTCTCTGCTTGTGTATTATTAGCCATATAGTGCCTGCACAGATAGGCAGGATATCTATACTATTAAAATTTCACGGGGGAGGTAGGGACTAGTGATTAAAGGAAAACAAAATTGACTACAAAGTCTCCTGAGAAGGGCAATAATGAAAAACAGTTTGGGAAATGCTGACATGCAGACTATCAGCCAGTCCATCTGGGATCAGGTGACAGCCCTGCTGCTGTGCGACCTGCGGTAAGTTGTTTGCCTCTCTGAGCCTCAGGTTCCTGACCCAGAAATAGAGGCTCTTGTGATCTCATGATACTGCTGTGACCTTGAACAAAATAAATACAGTGCCTAACACACAGGAAGTGTTTGACAGACTAAAGGCAGGCCTTCAGGCCTGAAACTTTGCTATCCAGCATGGGTAATTGTAGTGGGGTTACTTGATAGACTTTCCTGTTGGGTTTCTCAGCCTTTAGGGGACACAGAGGATGAGATGGCCGAATGGCATCACCGACTCAATGGACATGAGTTTGAGTGAACTCCGGGAGTTGGTGATGGACAGGGAGGCCCGGTGTGCTGCAGTCCATGGGGTCGCAAAGAGTCAGACACCACTGAGCGAATGAACTGAACTGAACTGAGGCTGTAGACTGATGCATAAAGATACAGGAAGCTTAGAACAGCCAGGCCTAAGGGAAAGGAAATGGGGAAATACTATTTTAAAGCTTGTAAGATAAACAAAAAAGCAGTGTAGCCTGGGGGCACCCTACCAAGTCAGAGTGGGCCATGGGGGTGGCGACAGTACCCCCTGGCACTCCGTTGCCCCCTGGATGGCAGGGCCCTGGGATCAGGCCCTTCATCCTGTAGGCCCACCCTGCTGGGTTCCAGGGGCTGGGATAGACACCCCGGTGGGTAGGGCAGGCCCAGGCAGGAACTGTCTGTTGCGCCTAAAAATAGTGTGGGAGAGAACAGGAAACAGAAACTTCAGGCCAACAGGGAAATGCTTTTTGAATTATCAGGAAATCAGTACTGGAGCCCTGGGGCAGCCACACCCTGCAGCAGTCCCGAAGGAGACTGTGGAGGAAGCTGGCGCTGGGGAGGGGAGGGGGCGCCTAACTGGGAAAGTGTTAGGCTCCGTGCTTTGCTTCCTGCTCTGTGCCCTGTTGTCTTTGTTACATGTGGATGCAAATCCGTTTTAGATGGACAACAGTCCCAGTGCTCCCAGGACTGGAGGGGACGTGGAACTTTGAGTTTTCAGACTGGGGGTCCTCACGAGTTGGTCACCTTCTTAACACAGGATGTTTCAGTCTCTCAAAGCGATAGTGCCAGGGTTGCCATCATGCCTGCACAGAGCATCCCTGGAGGAGTCCTTAAAAATCCCCAGGTCAAGGCCTCACTCAGACTAGTTTACTTAGACTCTGGGGTAGGGGAGCAGGCATCTTGGATTTTAAAGCTCTGCAGGTAGATGATTCCTCTGTGCAGCCCAAGCTAAGAACAGAGGCTTTCCTGTGAGTTAAACATCACCTGGGGTCTGTTTTCCAGTCTCACCCCCAGAAATTCTTGATGTACTGTCTGCAGTGGAGGCTTTGAATGCTTCATTTAAAACCAAGTCAGCAGTCTGGATCAGGAGCATAAATTTATTCTCCCAAGGTCAACTTTCTATAGGTCTACAGCTCAAAGATGGTTCTCACTGTTTGCACAGAGAGGCCAGCTGCATGACAACTCACTCCAGGACTTTCCTGGTGGCACAGTGGATAGAAATCTGCCTGCCAATGCAGGGACACAGGTTTGATCCCTGGTCTGGGAAGATTCCATATGCTGAGGAGCAACTAGGCTTGTGTGGCACAACTACTGAGCCTGAGCTCTAGAGGCCAGGAACAACTGCTGAGCCTGCATGCTGCAGCTTCTGAAGCCCGTGCGCCTGGAGCCTGTGCTCCGCAAGAGCAGCCACCGTGATGAGAAGCCCATGCACCGAAATGAAGAGCAGCCCCCACTTGCTGCAATTAGGAAAAACCCCCGTGTGCAGCAACAAAGACCCAGCACAGCCCCTCGCCCCCCCTCCCCCACCCCCCAAAACTCATTCTATACATCTGGGGAAAAACTGGAAGATTTATTTGTGAGAGGTTCCTTTGCTGTGCAATTCCATACAACTTCATGGAACAAAAAAAGATTATTTTGTTGGAATGCCAGCCAAGGGACCTAGAACTTAGAATCAACTCTTATTGAAGTCTGATAGGTTTGGTAGATTTTACTGCACTGAAAGTGAGATTCCAAGCCGTGTGAACTGAGGAAAGAGGGTATGAAAAACTGTACCAGTTAGGTTGTTACTAAATTTTATTTGGCTTATTGTAAAACTGAAATATATTTGAAAAAAAAAAGAAGTCATGTTTTACTCATGCAAGTTTCCTCTGGGCACACTTTGAGAAAAAACTGGCCTGGCATCTTATTCCTTTGTGAATCTGCTAGCTTTGAACAGGAAAGCATGCTCTGATCAATCCAATCAAAATGTTTATTCAACACCTCCCCCAGGATGACAGAAGAGGTTACAAAGATGACTTCATCAAGGTCCCTCTTCTAAAAGCAATTAACTTCTAATGAGCAAGACAGCCACACTTCAGGGCAGCTGGTGACAAAAGTCATTGCTGAGGAATAAACCTAGGATTGAACTGATGAAAAGAGCACTGGAGTGAGCGTCAGAATTCCTCAGCTGTTTACACATCCCTTCAATGAATGAGTGTCAGAATTCCTTAGCTGTTTTCACATCCCTTCAATGAATGAGCAATGGTGAGACCCAAAACAATTCTTTCTGAATCCTCATCTATAAATTGTAAGGCTGATGACCTGACTCCTCAGGCCCTCACCTCTCTGAATCAGTGATTCTGAACCTGATCAGCGTGTCATGTTGGATAGCAGAGTACGTAGCATTCACCCATGCTATGGACAAGCTCCTTCTCTCCTGTGGCTAAAAAGAGAACACATTTTTGCTTTGGGACTGAAGCAAGAGGAAGATGAGCCCCCGCTGGGTGAGCAACTGGGGGGTCATTCTCTGTGGACAGAAACTCCAAAATATCATGTCCAAATTCCAAATTTCATGTCCTAATAGCAGAGATCGGCCCTGGGATTTCTTTGGAAGGAATGATGCTGAAGCTGAAGCTCCAGTACTTTGGCCACCTCATGCGAAGAGTTGACTCATTGGAAAAGACTCTGATGCTGGGAGGGATTGGGGGCAGGAGGAGAAGGGGACAACCAAGGGTGAGATGGCTGGATGGTGTCACTGACTCCATGGGTGTGGGTCTGGGTGAACTCCGGGAGTTGGTGATGGACAGGGAGGCCTGGAGTGCTGCGATTCATGGGGTTGCAAAGAGTCGGACACGACTGAGCAACTGAACTGAACTGAACTGAATTGAATAGCAGGACAGTCAAGAGAGGAGGCTGGGCCCTGCCCAGATAAGAGATAATAGACCACCAACTGGGCTTCCCTGGTGGCTCAGTGGTAAAGAATCTGCCTGCTAATGCAGGAGACACAGGTTCCATCCCTGAGTTGGGAAGATTCCCTGGAGAAGGCAATGGCAGCCCACTCCAGGATTCTTGCCTGGAAAATCCCATGGACAGAGGAACCTGGTGGGCTACAGCCCATGGGGTTGCAAAGAGTCAGACATGACTTAGTGACTAAACAACAACAGGACCACATACTTCTCATTCTCAAAGTCAAGGAGACCTTCCTGACTGGAAAACTTCTTGGAGGTCCAGAGGGGAGTGATGCAAAGCTACCCGTAGGCCTCTTTCTTGGAATATATCTCGGCTGAGAGATGTGTGAGTGCTTAGGGGAGGATCCTGAGATATATCAACTATGGACTCAGAACTAGGCAAGTCAAACTGATTGGTCAAAGCAAACTCAGAAGAAACGCCCCATGTAACTAATTCAAACTACCCCAAGGGCGCAACTCTCTGAGTCCCCCTGGGTGAGCACTGGTCTGGTGCCTAGGATTCAGCTGCCACTGCCACTGCTGTGATCTGACCTCAGTCTCGGACCAGGAATTTAAATCCTGCTTCAAGCCACTGCAGGCCAAGGCCACTCAAGATCAAGATAAGACAGTGAAAGTCATAAGGTCCCATACAGAAGGGGAAATCTTGGGGCGCCTGAGTTGACTACAGCGTTTGTTGCAGGCAGGACAGGCAGGTAATAAAGCCTTTCAGAGGTGTCCTGGGTTGCTCAGGCTGTTGTCACAAAGCATCATGAACTGGGTGGATTAAATAGTAGAAGTTTATCTGGAGGCGATGCCTGAGGTCAAGGTGTGGGGGGCCATGTTCCCTCTGAAGGCCCTAGAGAAGGATCTGTTCCAGGCTTTTCTCCAAGCTTCTGATGACTGCTTGGTTGTGGCAGCCTGGCTTGGTCTTCACATGGAGTTCTCCTTACATTCAGATGTCCTTTTTTGTAAAGATGCCAGTCACGCTGGATTAGGGGCCCTGCCTACTCTAGTAGGGGTTTCCTACATGGCTCAGTGGTAAAAGAACCCACCTGCCAGTGTGGGAGTTGCAGGAACCCTGGGTTTGATCCCTGGGTTGGGAAGATCCCCTGGAGGAGGGCATGGCAACCCACTCTAGCATTCTTGCCTGAAAAATCCCATGGAGAGCAGAGCCTGGCGGGCTACAGTCCGTGAGGCCACAAAGAATTGGACACCACGGAGGGACTGAGTGTGAGCGTGAGCGCTGTGCTAGTGATGACTCAGCTAATTGCATCTGCAAGGATCTCATTTCCAAATAAGGTCACATGTCGACGTGCTGGGAGTTAGGACTTCACCGTGTAGATTTTGAGGGGTGCCCTGTTCAATCCATTGCAGTGGGGATGCACTTACAGGAGCAGCTAAATAGCTCCAATGACTCAAAAAGACTCAAAGACCCAAAAGATGGTGCTTGCAAACCTACAATTTATTAACAGCAACAACGTCAAAGTGGAGATAGCATCACAGCCAGAGGCTGCTCATGGCGGGGGGTCTGGAGAAATCAGATCCCAGCTCCCATTGCCTCCCTCTGTCAGGGGCCATGGCAAGACGTGCTCTCCCTCAAATCAGGAACCACCGACGTGTGCATCTGAGCCCCGGATGGAGCCTCTTTCTGGGTTTCTCATACCCACCGTGGGGTGCGTGCATCTCAGTCGTGTCTGACTCTTTGCAACCCCATGGACTATAGCCTGCCAGGCTCCTCTGTCCATGGAATTTTCCAGGCAAGAATAGTGGACTGGGTTGCCATTTCCCTCTCTAATATCTGCTGACACTCAGGCAGAGCCTCACTCCACTGCCTCACCTAGTGGCAGCGCCTCCATGGTCTCCCCGAGACCAGCTGCAAACCATCAGTCTCATTGCTGCTGCTGCTAAGTTGCTTCAGTCATGTCCGACTCTTTGCGACCCCATAGATGGCAGCCCATCAGGCTACCCCGTCCCTGGGATTTTCCAGGCAAGAACACTGGAGTGGGTTGCCATTTTCTTCTCCAATGCATGAAAGTGAAAAGTGAAAGTGAAAGTGAAGTCTCTCAGTCATGTCTGACTCTTAGTGACCCCATGGACTGCAGCCTTCCAGGCTCCTCCGTCCATGGGATTTTCCAGGCAAGAGTACTGGAGTGGTTGCCATTGTCTTCTCCAATCTCATTGCTACCAAAGTACAAGCCAACAAGCTGGTAGAAACCACCCTAGTCTTTGGGGGCATTGTTACAGAGCAACACTCTTAATCAGTGTGTTTTCTGCCTCCACCAAGATCAGTCCATGGACATTGCTGATTTCACAGGCAGAGATCAGGTGAATCCCAGACCTGCTGGAATTAGTCCTCACAGTCCAGAAGGTGGAGAAGATTACACAGGTGACCCTCTTCATTAGGTGCTGAGTTCTCTCTTCCATAAGTCAGTATGTATGAAACTTATGTGGTCACAGGGACAAAAATCTGAGGCCGTTTGAGAGACCAGGGGCAGTTTTATCCTCTTTGCTGTTGGCAACTGAACTGAACTGAACTGGGTTAGGGGCTGATGGTTTAAATCTTACTATGTTTTTAAAGATATTTTTTCTTGATGTGGACCATTTAAAAAGTCTTTAATTTGTTATATTTGCTTATTTTCTTATTTAACTTATATGCAGAATACAATATGAGAAATGCTGGTCTGGAAGAAGCACAAGCTGGACTCAGATTGCCGGGAGAAATATCAATAACTTCAGATATGCAGTTGACATCACCCTTATGGCAGAAAGTGAAGAACTAAGGAGCCTTTTGATGAAAGTGAAAGGGGAGAGTGAAAAAGTTGGCTTAAAACTCAACATTCAGAAAACGAATACCATGGCGTCTGGTCGCATCACTTCATGGCAAATAGGTGGGGAAACAATGGAAAAAAATGACAGACTTTATTTTTTTGGGCTCCAGAATCACTGGAGATGGTGACTGCAGCCATCTAATTAAAAGATGCTTGCTCCTTGGAAGAAAAGCTATGACCAACCTACACAGCATATTAAAAAGCAGAGACATTACTTTGCCAACAAAGGTCTGTCTAGTCAAGGCTATGGTTTTTCCAGTGGTCATGTATGGATGTGAGAGTTGGACTATAAAGAAAGCTGAACGTCGAAGAATTGATGCTTTTGAACTGTGGTGTTGGAGAAGACTCTTGAGAGTCCCTTGGACTGCAAGGAGATCCAACCAGTCCATCCTAAAGGAGATCAGTCCTGAATATTCACTGGAAGGACTGATGCTGAAGCTGAAACTGCAAAACTTTGTCCTCCTGATTCGAAGAGCTGACTCATTGCAAAAGACCCTGATGCTGGGAATGATTGAAGGCTGGAGGAGAAGGGGACAACAGAGGATGAGATGGTTGGATGGCTTCACCGACTCAATGGACATGAGTTTGAGTCAACTCTGGGAGTTGGTGATGGACAGGGAGGCCTGGCGTGCTGTGGTCCATGAAATTGCAAAGAGTCAGACAGGACTGAGTGACTGAACTGAACTGAATTTGTTATAATATTGTTTCTGTTTTATGTTTGTTTCGTTTTTGGCCATGAGGCATGTAGGATCAAACCTGAACCTCCTGCGTTGGAAGGCGAAGTCTTAACCCCTGGACCACTGCTGCTGGTGCTGCTGCTAAGTCGCTTCAGTCGTGTCTGACTCTGTGCGACCCCAGAGATGGCAGCCCACCAGGCTCCCCCATCCCTGGGATTCTCCGGCAAGAACACTGGAATGGGTTGCCATTCCTTCTCTAGTGCATGAAGGTGAAAAGTGAAAGTGATGTCACTCAGTTGGGTCTGACTCCTAGTGACCCCATGGACTGTAGCCTACCAGGCTCCTCCATCCATGGGATTCTCCAGGCAAGAATACAGGAGTGGGGTGCCATTTCCTTCTCCAGGAAATCTTCCTGACCCAGGGATCGAACCCGGGTCTCCCACATTAGAGGCAGACGCTTTAACCTCTGAGCCGAAGCCTCTAAATCTTATTTTTATGTGCATCCTTTTCAGGTCTTTTGTAGCTCCAGCCACTGGAGTTTCTCTTTCATCCCTTCCTGTTGCTTTCCTGAGTTACTGCCCAGGCATTTTGGGTCCAAGATGCCCCTGGAGCCTGTTGTGTGGGGCAGAAGGCTTCATGCCTGGCCCTGTGGCCTGTGCTAGCAGTTCCAGTGTCCCGGGGGCAGGGGTGCAGTTGGTGAAGCCCATAGATGGGTGAGCCCAGTGGTCTGAGGGAGTGCCCATGGCTTATTGCCCATGGGCAGTTGGTTTCAGAGTGGCTGTTCAGAGCTAGTGGTGCAGAGAGCCTGGGCAGCCCCCAGACTAGGCACAAAGGATGAACTGGAGTCCTGGACCCGTGGGCTAATGGTCTGTGTGGGAGGTGTCAGGCTAAGGGGCCCTGCAGGCTCCAATGGGCAGTGAGAGCCCCCGATCCTAGGTCTGGGGGAATCAGAGGGGTCCGGCTGGTTTCCACAGCTGTTTCTTCCCCACGAGATAGAGCAGAAACCAGCACTGGGAGTGGAACATGCAGAGGGAAGGGGCAGGGGGCAAGGCAGAGCAAGACTGACTGATGCTGAGCACCCATAGGGTCCTGCTTATTTCCAGTCCACCAGGGACAGGGTGCCCCAGAGCTGGGGGCCTGGCTGCATGTGCAGACATGAGGGGCCAGGAGAGAGGGGACAGAGGAGGAAACCAGGCAGGTCCTAGAGTCAGCAAAGAAAGCCCTGCTGAGACAGGGCAGGGCAGCTGAGGCCTCAGGGATGTTTCCTGATGGGGCTGAGAGCAGCGCTAGAGGCGATAGGGAGGAGACCCCAGCCCCAGTGGAGAGGGGCTGCTGGCCTTCCTGGCTTCCCAGCTCTGACACTCACATCCTTTCAGCCTCTACTTCACGGTGCTCTTAGCCCCGCCCTTGTCTACGAAGGCTTCCCTGGTGGCTCGGACAGTAAAGAATCTGTCTGCAGTGCAGGAGACCCAGGTTCGATTACTGGGTTGGGAAGATACCTTGGAGAAGAAAAAGGCAACCCACTCCAATATTCTTGCCTGGGAAATCCCATGGACAGAGGAGCCTGGCGGGCTACAATCCATGGGATCCCAAAGAGTGACACGAATGAGTGCCTAACACTTCCACACTTTAACCAAGTTGTCTCCCCCTGGTTCCACCCCAACCTGGACAGACACACACCACACCGTTTATGAATTTTAACTCTATAGGAAGATCAAAGTAACACAAAGAACACTAAGAAGGGACCGGAAAAAAATAGATTCCAGTGGCCCCTGTGCAATTCTGCGTTTTGTTCCATTTGTTAAGTGGTGTGAATGATCGCTCAGAGAGTGTTTCTGTGGATGGTGACACATGGGAGTCTCAGGTTAGCAGCTTGCTGGTGGGTAGTGACGATTATTTATGTGTTATATGTCTGCTTTGTAGTTTGAGGGGTCTCTTGAGTAACCCATATGCTCATTTGCCTGTTTTATGTGACTTCAGAGCAACATTTTATAATTTTAAATGATTGTGGAGGCTAGGGTTTTGGAATCTTTACATTTGGAGGACTTTTTTTCTTGTGTGTGTGATGCTGTTGAGGCTGAGACCTTACTTGGTTAAGGAGATGCTGGAAAGGCTCTGAATCAGGGTTGAGTCCCAGCTCCATCCCCAGTGGTCACGTGACCCTGAGCAAAGTGTTTATCTGAGCCTCATTTCTTCCTCCATGCAATGAAGAGAGCACAGTGCCTTCCAGGACTAAAATGCAGTGGAGTATGTGATATGGGAAAGTTTTTGCAAAGTTCTACACAACTGCTGAGTATTACCCTACAGTTACTATTCCATGTAACATTGTTTTCATGGGAAAGTACAGTTTGCCTTTTAACAATTGGATTTACAGCGTAGTTTCCAGGAATGCATTTGTCTCTAAAGCAGTCTTGGGCCAAAAGCAACACAACTTGACCCCGAGATAAAATGCACTGCAGCAAAAGGCAGGAACTGGCCCAGCAGGTTTTCAAAGAAGAAGAGAAAGAAAACTGCTCCCAGCTATGATGCTCATCTCGCCCATCTGCCAAGAAGTCCTGTTATTGGATTTCTCCAGTGAAACAGAAAAAAACAGGATGTACATGTGTCTGTTTGTTTCTTTATTTATATGAAAGAATTGGCTTATGCAATCATGGAGGTTTGGCAAGTCCAAAATGTGCAGGGTGGTTCAGTGGGCTGGAGACCTGCAGCAGAGCTGACAATGTAGTTTGAGTCCATAGGTAGTTGGCTGGCAGAATTCCCTCTTCAAAGGCGAGGGTGGTCTTTTTCTATGAATGTCTTCAACTGATGGGATGAAACCCACCCACTCTATGGAGGGCAATCTGCTTTCCTCAGAGTCTATTGATTTACATGTGAATGTCATCTAACTATCCCCTTACCCCCAAGGGGAGGGGTAGGGGGTACTCGCTTCTCACCTCAAGCTTTGATTAGTGTCCTCTGCACTTTGGGGTGCTTGGTGGACAGGCCACAGCCTCTCACTTGAGAAATCTAAAGTGTGTGAGGGAGGCAGTAAAGACCAGATGCTTTGAAGTTGGAGCAGAGGAGAGGTGGCTTCACTGGGGTCTACCTTGATGAGAAGGACATGAGATCTGTTGGAGCCTCAAGCGCAGGAGAGCTGCCTGGACTCCTCCAAACCTGCCAAGAGGAGAGCCTATAGGAGAAGGGGGTGAAGAATCTTCTGCAGATAGAGGCCAGGACATCTCCAGAAGCCCAGGGGCCAAGGAAGGAGCAAGTGATGGCCAGGTGAGGCACGCGCTGGCTGTCACCAGGGCCCCAGAACTCCAGATCCTAGAACTCTGGAGGGCCCTTGAGAGTGTTCTTGAAGGTCTCCTGGGAATGTTTCTTTCAACCTTTAACCAAGTTGGCTCCCCGTGGTTCCACCCCAACCTGGACAGACACACACCACACCGTTTATGAATTTTAATTCTGTAGGAAGATCAGAGTAACACAAATCGCACTAAGCAGGGACTGGAAACAAACAGCTTCAGGTGCCCTGTGCAATTCTGCGTTTTGTCCCATTTGAGTGGTGTGAATGGTCACTCAGAGATGGTGCCCCCCACATCAAGTGAGAATTCTCCTGCCTCTTTCTCCTCCCGCTTCCCTCTTCTTGGACCTGGAGAGGTCAGGAAGCAGGGTTGGCAACGTGAGGGAGGAGGGGCAAAAGCACCAAGGAGGGAAGGAGAGAAGAAGCCAGGCTTGCTCTCCACTGGATAGCTCGATGGTGACACTGGGGAGCGTGGCTTTGATCCCCCTCCACCTGCCACCTGATCACAGTGGTGACGTGTATTTCCTCCCTGGGCTGGTGTTGGGTTTGGTCATGTGACTGCCAGGGGAATGTTAGTAGATGTCATGTGAGTAAAGGCTTGCCATGCACTTGCAATGAGGACTTTCCTCTTGCGTTTCTGCCCTCGTCAGGAGAACATGGCCCAGGTAGAATGTGCTCTCCTAAAGAGTGAAAGACGTGGAAGAGTCCCAAAACAGCGCTCTCAGCCTGGAGCAAGCCCTACTGAGGTCAGCAACCTGCCCTCTACTTATGAGCTAGAAACAGATGCCTATTTCTGAGTGTCCCTGGGCTTTGGGGTGGTTTATAATGTGGCATTATTATGACAATACTTGATAAATGGGGTCAGCAAATAAAGTTGAGAACCATTATGATTACACTAAGATAGACATGACTTATTGACTGCAGGACATTTTTTATTGACTAGAACTGTCTAGATTTCATTCTAGGGCAGGGGAAGGACATGCCTGACTGAATAAACTTAAAGAAACATTAATAGATACTGATGAAGCACTTTCTGATTATACCCATGAGCCCTGCTGTTTAACTTAGCAGTTACATATACTTCCATAAACAATATATAATAATGCTATATAGGTTTAAAAACGTGTACAAGTAGCATCGTGTATCCTGCAAGTTGCCCTTTCCGCTTGCGGTTAGGCTTTTGAGACTTAGCCAGCCTTTAATGAAGGGGGCTGAGATTGGTTCAGTCTGGTCCAATCCTTGTTTGTGTCTGTAGCCTTTCTCTTCTGAACATGACTTTTCTCTGCGGTCACCATTTGTGTATTCTTTAAATCTTCACCGGTACCTGGCCCCTGGAGGAGAAGGAAAGAGAAGGGAGTAACATTTATTAGGCATCTCCTGCATACGGGTACTGAGCTGGGTTCTTTATGTATATTGTCTCATTTAATGCTCACAGTACCCCTTTGGGGTAGCTGTTGCCATTCCTCTTTTATGGATGAGAAGCCTGCGGCTTGGAGAGATGAATCGTTTACCTGAAACCACATAAGCAGAAGGTTTGTCTGTCTGCAGAGCCGGTGCTGCTGACAAGGGCCCTGCTTCTGTCCTTGTTAGTAGAACACCCGCCCTTCGGTCCCACGTCAAGTTCCTTCGAGTCCCCTCTGCAGTCCCTGGATCATGTGCAAAGGGTGGGGCCTACCTGCTTCCTCAGGTGGGAAGGCCCACCCGCATTGAGACCACAGTCCCCGGGGAACAAGCCTTACCCTCTTTTTTCCCAGTACTGCATGGCATGTTTGTACCTGGGGTTAGCGACCCACATAGAAGTGTCACCAAGGGAAGAGAAGCTGCTCTCTCACGCGGGAGCCAGTAGGTCCCCTGGTGCAGGGAGAAGCTTTTGAGGGCCCTGGGGGAGTGAATGATGGGCAAGGCGGAGGAGGAGGTAGGGGACAGAGCAGGAACACAGCTGCTCCTGGCGGCTCCGAGTCATGTTCGGAGCCTAAATTAGCCTTGCTCTTTTCCAGATCCTCTGTGGGCTCGCTGCAGCCTGCCTCACCTCCTAGGTGTTGTTTTGTCCTTTCCTCCTTTTCTAGTCCTCATGCTTGGGCTCTTTCATCACAGTTAGCTTGCTGAGAAGCTAGATGGGGTAGCCTAAATGTGGCCTGAAAGATGGTGGTGTGGGGTGCTCAGGTTTCTTTCTTGTCTCTTCCTATCCCTAGGAAGTTTCACCATTAGAGATTCTTTTACTAGAATGCAACTTGGGGCTTCCCAGGTGGCAGAGTTGGTAAAGAATCTGCCTGCCAGTGCAGGAGGTGTTAGAGATGTGAGTTCGATCCCTGGGTGGGGAAGATACCCTGGAGGAGGAAATGGCAACCCACTCCAGTATTCTTGCCTGGGAAATCCCCTGGACAGAGGAGCCTGGCGGGCTACAGTCCATGGGGTCATAAAGAGGCGTACATGACTGAACACGCGAACACACAGAATACAACTTGAAGTAAAGTCTTATCAGTACAATTGATCAGATTTCCCCTTCAAGACAGCATCTCTGAAAAACACACAGACAATTCTCATACGATTTGCTGCTATGTAGAGTGATGCTACCCACTCCAGTGTTCTTGCCTGGAGAATCCCAGGGATGGGGGAGCCTGGTGGGCTGCCGTCTATGGGGTCACACAGAATCGGACACGACTGAAGTGACTTAACAGCAGCAGCAGAGTGATGCTTGCCTCCTGTCCATCTTATCCTCTCTCCCCGCTTAAATAGCTGCACTGATGGAAGCGGGGTGCATCAGGGCTCTGAGTTGAGAAAGGTCAAGGAGAGGCCTCACCAGAAGGAGGCAGCAGAAAGGGCAAGTTGGCCATGGGCATAGGTGTGCTCTCAGCCAGCTGTACTGTGGCATCAGAGCTGGAAAGCCCAAGTCTGAGCTTCAGCCCTTTCACAGATGGGATGCAGAAACTGGAGAGAGTTGCTTCTTCCTGGGCTTCAGTTTCCTCTCAAGGAAAACAAAGGTTGAAGAGGATGAGCCCTGAGATGCCGTCTCAGGCAGTGAGTCTGCGTTTTCTCTGCAGATTCTGTACTGCGGGGGAGTCTTCTCAGTCCGGGTTTTGCTGACTCAGCACTGCAGCTCTCTCTGCTGCCAACTAACCTGCTCCCCATAACTGATCTTAAAAACAAGGGAAAACAGCAAGCCACTGTTTTTCTTATTAACTCTGCAAACAGCAGAGGTAGTCTAGGAGTGGACTGCTGACAGGTTATTAGATGGAGCTGGGCTTTGCTCCAAAGTGCAGGGGGATGGGTGCACTCTGGGGGCAGCCTTGGTGGACCCTGGCATCTACATGGCACGAACGATGGGCTTGCAGCCATCTGGTTTTCCCTTTGCCGGTTAGTCTTTCTCTAGATTCTCTGCATGTCTTGTCTGACTGGGGTCCTTAACAGTTGCCAGGCAGTGTAGAGGCACTGCCCATTACTTTGCCCTGAGATTTCTTTGGCATCTTTACCAAAATAGCTTGTTTTTCTTTCAGTGGTGTGTGTTGCCTTTATACCTTTAATTATTTTGTGTATGTCTCATTATTTTGAATATTCTGATTTGTCTCTCTCAATTTTTCCTTTACCTGAAATTTTGGGTTTCTTGTACCCTTGCTTGTTTTGTCTGCTGGTTCTTATTCAAGGCGACTGTTTCCTTATAATTTGGAATTGAAAATTTGGATTGTGACCTCTTATCTTGGGGCTGGGGGGCTTGATCTACAGGTTAAGTACACGTTCCTTCTGGGCTTCCTGGGTTATCTCTGGTCATGGATCCATTTCATGTTAATTTCTGTTTTTCGAGAGTCTTAGATCCCTAGTATAATTTCAAATCCCTTTGTGAGTCACAGCCCCGGTGCCTAGAATTCTCAGCTGAGACTTCTCTACTTGATTCTAATAAAGTAGGAAAGAACAGATAAGTTTCCTTGAGGTTTCCCTGTGCTAGTGAGTGAATTTTTATAGTCCATCTCTTTACTGAGGTTGCATCTCTTTGAGAGTTCTGGCTTTATGCAGGGATCTTGGTTCCCTTGTACCAGCTAAGTGTCATTTCTGATGCTTGGATAGAGGATGGTCCTGGTTATTGAGATGAGCGGTGCAGCTTAACTGGGGCAGATTAACTGGGAGCAGCAGCAATGTCATCACAAACCATGGATTTCGGTTCCCATTTGGTTTCTGGCACTGGAGAATCCGCCCTTACTTTTTCTTATGAGATCAGCTATACTTAAAATCCCTGGAGAAGGAAATGGAAACCCACTCTAGTATCCTTGCCTGGAGCATCCCTTAGACTGTAGCCTGTCAGGCTCCTCTGTCCATGGGGTCGCAAGAGTTGGACACGACTTAGCAACTATACCACCACCATACTTAAAATACTTTTTTGGTTATATTTCCCCAGAATTTCTAGAAAAGTTTAGGATAGCTTAATCCCTATCTCACTGGAATCTGAATCTCCTAGACTCTCCTGTTTACCTAATAGGAGTTATGCTTCTTGAGAAAGAGAGAAGGGAAGAGAAGGCCAAACTGGTTATGTTAATATGTCAGTAGCCTTTTAGGGCTCAGACAGTAAAGCGTCTGTCTACAATGCGGGAGACCCGGAGTCGATCCCTGGGTTGGGAAGATTCGCTGGAGAAGGAAATGGCAATACACTCTAGTACTATTGCCTGGCAAATCTCATGGACAAAGGAGCCTGGTACGCTACAGTCCATGGGGTCACAAAGAGTCGGACACGACTGAGCGACTTCACTATACTTACTAAATGGTATCTGCTCCAGGGATCTTTTCTCTCATTTAGTTAAAAGAAATTTGAAAACTGATGTGTTTCTTTAGTACATTTTGGAATTCCCTTATGAACAATTTCAAAATAAGTTGAAATAATTGCAAAAGATATAACTTCCAGTGTATCTGAAATATGTTAATTAAAAACAGTTACATCACTTTTTAAAATGGTAGAGATTTGATATCTACCATCATTTATTCAAAATACACATACAATTTTTTTTTTTCTTTTGGCTGTACAACATGGTCTGTGGGGTCATGGATTGAACCTGGGCCCTCGGCAGTGAGAACACAGAGTCTTAACCACTGGACCACCAGGGAATTCCTCTACAAATTCTTTTCTAAACGTTGAAACTTTATATCCTTTTCTCTTTGAGCTCATTTTTCTGTACCACTTTAAAATAATTTTATGATCGAATGCTTTGCCTTTATAAGTATTTTAGGTCGTCTTATATTTCTCAGCAACACAAAGTAACAAAGTTAAATTTTATTTCTTGTGATCTTAAATCCTTAAGTGTTAAACATTTTTCTGTATTGAGTTATTTTTTGTAATTATTACGAATAAGCTATGGATAAAAATAATAGAAATACATTACAAAATTTGATAAATAGTTAAATATTAAAAAAAGGGAAATATTTCAGGAGATGGATGGGACTGGCCAAGCCTCCCTGGGCAAATATTGCTATTTCTTGAATGAGACAGGAGTCAATATATCTCACTTCTTTTTATTTTTATGGTATGAGCACTGAACAACTTCATTCACATAAATAAGAGGATTTGGAAAAGAAGGATTTTCATGCTACCTGTTACTCAGTTCTTTAATTTTCTTTAAACTTTTTAAGCCCAAATTACATGGCCACATGGTGATTCAGCAGCAAAAATTACTTTTTGCAACCTATCACTTAGTCTGATTAGCTTCTCCTCTGATTTTTGAGCAAGGAAAGAATTGAAAAAAATCATGATTGACAAAAACTGAAGGCAGTCAATTTCTCTCTGGCTGTGCTGGGTCTCCGTTACTGCCCTCGGGCCCTCTCTAGTTGCTGCAAGCGGGAGGCCCCACTCCAGTTGCCGTGCACAGGCTTCTCATTGTGGTGGCTTCTCTTGTGGAGCACGGGCTCTAAGCGCTCAGGCTTCAGCAGCTGTGGGGTACGGGCTTAGCTGCATTGAAACATGTGGAATCTTCCCGAACCAGGGGTCGAACCTATGTCCCAACCAACTTTATGTTGCTTTGTGTTGCTGAGGAGTATAAGACGATTTAAAGTACTTTAAAAGGCAAAGTATATGATCATAAAATTATTTTAAAGTGTTACAGAGAAATGAGTTCAAAGAGAAAATGATATAGTTTCAATGTGTAAAAGGAAGTAGTAGAGCATTTCCCAGCAGCCCAGTGGTTAGCACTCTGAGCTCTCACGGCCGAGGGCCCATGTTCAGACTCTGGTCTGGAAACTGACCAGACAACTGCCCCGCCTGGTGGACTCATAAACTCTAGGCCGCCAGGGAAGTTCAAGTCACACCACATAGTCAAGTTCTCACCACACAGTCCAGTGTTTCAACCTTGCTGTTTGGTCTGGTACCCTGGGGATTTTCATACCTGGAATCGAGCCGCACACTGACAGTTTGGGTGGGTGGAAAGGGGGTCTTCCTTTCATAAAGCGGGAGAAGGGAAACCGAGTGGAGACCCCCGCTGCAGGTGTTTTCAGGTTGATCGGCTTTGGGAGGAAGCTGCTTGGAGGCTGAGGATCTGGAATGGAAAACCAAGCCTCCCCTTGAGATTTCTAGGCCTGAACAACCCCTGGAGAGTTTTCCAGACCCTGTTTGTTTTCTTCCTGGAAGAAGAGGGCTTTGTAGCTTGATTAAGAGCTCTATGAATGGGAACCATATCTGTGTCCACATGGTGCTCAGCAAGTTCAAGGTGGATGGTAATTAGCTAACATTTCTCATGTGTTTACTGGCATATTAGCAACTGACTTAGCTCAGTCAATCTGCACAGAACTCTGTGAGGAGTTTCTTGGTAATTTCATCTCACAGGTGAGGCGCTGAAGACTCGAGGGGCAAACAACATGCTAAGGACGCCTGATGGTGAATAGTAGGCTGGGGCCTGAGCCCCATGAGTCTGCCTAATGTTGAAGAAGCAATGTGAGACCTCGGGGTGGCCTGACTCCCCTTCTCTTCTCTCCATTCAGGGAGAAAAGAGAAGAGATTGCTTCTTGGATAATTAAAAATAATAGAATGGTAGTGTTGGAAATGACTTTAATGAGCAACCTGCTATGGAGTGACTTAGTTGGCTTTTCTCAGTTCTTATGCCTCTTGTGTGAAACAGGGATGTGACGATGCTGGTAACGATGAGGATAAGGATGATGGTAAGGATAAGGATGGGTGGTGATGATGGTGTGGCAATAGTACCTACTGCATAAGGGAACAATTATCTCATAGCCAGTACTTGCCATTGCTGGACACTTAACTCGTTATTCAGTTTAGGCAAACATCTGTTGTCCATCTCCTCATCTACAAAATGCTCTCCTTATAGTAAGCCTTCAGCTATTTGATGTTTAAATACCTCTTCCCTTTGTTGTCTTTTCTCCAAGATAAATATCCTGAATTCTTTGTCTAAATGGAATATATAATGTTAAGACTTCTTATTTTCCTGGTCACTCTCCTCTGGATGTATTCTCATTTGTCAAAATGACTTTAAAAATATGATACCCAGATTTTATCACCATATTCCAGATGTGGTTTGACCAGGGCCGAGTGCTGTGAAATTGCTCTTTCCCCAGATCTTTAGGTGTCATCAAAACACTTAATGCTTTTCCCTGAGTGTCCTTACTGTTGACACGATAAACTTCTATTAAGTCACCATTCACAGATTATGATGCAAGTCTGCTGCAAACCCCACTTTCCAACCCATCCTACAGTTTGGCAGCAGACAGTATGTAACCTTCAACGTGGGACTTTATATTTACCTAGGTGAAATTTGGTCTTGTGAACCACAGTCCCTATTCTAGTTTTTGTCAAAGTGGTTTTGAATCCTGGTTCCGTTCCTTAAGGAGGAGAGCACAGCAATGATAGTGGAAGGTGAACAGGGTGGTTTAGGAGAAAGAGCAGTGAATGAATGATGTTGCAGACATCCAAGCCAATTAGGTCATCGCTATTTTAAGTTCTTTTCGGTTGATAGCAATCCCTTCTATCATTTACAGACAGGGAAGGATATGCCTCCCCGGACCCCTACTACACCTAGTTTTGTAAGTTCTGTGATGTCCCAGCTCCCTGTGCCTTGGGCTTTCTTCTGTGCACTTTACATACTTGGGATGGATGGATGAAGCAACGCTTGAGCAGAGCATTCAGCTAACTGTCTAGCCAGAACCAGGTAAGCACTGATGGAATCCCAAGGCCTGGGAGCTACTCTGAAAGGCATGGCTACCGGGCTCAGTGGATTCTTCTCCTCCACTCACACATGGGTGAGAATACCTGCGACGTCATTTAGCCAGTCCATGCGTCTTGAACAGCATTCAGTTTAGCAACAAAAATATTTTCCGACATTTATTCAACCAATTAACCAAAATGATTAGTGTGGATCAGAGATTAAGTTGGCTGGAATGCTTGTCAGTAATTGTTGGGTGTGGGATGTTCATGAGCGCATTTCAAATGCTAACTGCCTGACTGTGGGATCCCATCATGTGCACATGTGCTCAGTGGCTTCAGTCGCGTCTGACTCTTCGTGACCCTATGGATGAGCCAGGCTCCTCTGGCCTTGGGATTCTCCAGGCAAAAATACTGGAGTGGGTTGCCATGTCCTCCTCCAAGGATCTTCCCAACCCAGGGATCGAACCTGTGTCTCCTGCCTCTCCTGCATTACAGGCGGATTTTTTTTTTTTTACGGCTGAGCCACTGGGGAAGCCTGTGTATCTCCATTAAGGAACTTCAAATATTAAATAACCTCCCCTGGGCTACCCATGGATGACTGTACTATTTGTTACTATGGGGGCTAATTTTATGTGTCAGCTGGACTGGGCCACATTGTGTCCAGATATATGGTTGAACGTTACATCTGAGTGTATCCATGCATGCTCAGTCACTTCAGTCATGGCCATCTCTTCGTGACGCTATGGACTATAGCATCCTCCACACCGCCCGCCACACACAGCCCCCCCAGGCTCCTCTCTTCATGGGATTCTTCAGGCGAGAATACTGGAGTGGGTTGCCATGCCCTTTTCAGGGCATCTTCTTGACCCAGGGATCAAACCTGTGTCTCTTACATCTCCTGCATTGGCAGGTGGATTCTTTACCACTAGCACCACCTGGGAAGGGTATTTCTGGATGAGATTAATATCTGGATTAGTACTGAGTAAAGCAGATTGCCCTCTTTAAGGTGGGTGGGCCTCATCCAATCTGCTGAAGATCTCAGTGGAACAAAAAGGCTAAGAGGGAACTTCTGTCTTTTGAACTGAAACATTGATTTTTTTCCCCTGCCTTCAGATTAGAACTGAAAAGTGGGCTCCTCTTGGGTTTGAGGTGGCTGGCTTTTGACTGGAACTTACCCCGTGGGACCTGCTGGATATCCAGTTTGCCTGCAGATCTTGGGGCTTCCCAGCCTCCATAATTGTGTGGGCTTACTCCATGTGATGAATCTCTTTCTACCTCTACCCCTTTCTGTGTAAGTGTATATCTCCCGTAGGTTCTGGTTCTCTAGAGAACCCTCAGGAATGTATGTGTTACCAGCTACACAGAAGTAAGTGATAGCAAGATAGCAGACTGGGAGATGGGTGGTGGGCTTTCTTCCCATCTATTGCTGCTGATTGGTTCAGAATGCCCTAGTGGCCCTGTGAGTATCACCGTGGCCACACAGAGGGGTCCCCGCTGGGCGCCCAGCCATTGGTTACACAGCGAGAGTGGTGCCCATCCCACAGTGTCACAGGGTGCAGGTTAAGAGCTAGACTTCTCCGGGAGTGAGGGTGGAAAAAGGGGGCATACAAAGCACAGTCCACACCATCCTCCCATCATCCCTGCAAAGAGACATGGCCGGGTGGGCTCTGCTGCGGGCGCAGCAGGTCTTGCATCCCGATGACCAGGGTCTGTCTTATTTCAGAGGCAAGGGTGAGTGTGATCCAATGGCAGGCAAGGGAGCCCTTACTGCCTGACACAGGGGGTCCAGGTTTCTTGCTCCAGCTGTTACTGGGGGTTTTCTGGGAGCACCAGTTGCTTAGCCTCTGGAGACCTGGGGCCCCTGGGGACTGGCAGCTCCTCTGCAAGGGCTGGGGGGAGCAGGGAGGATATCCACTATTCCCGTGAGAAGTGGGCTTGGGTGCAGCACTTTGTGGGGGGAGGGGCACTTCCAGCTGGCTTGGTGCCCAGGAAACCCAGAGTGGGGTCTTGGGGTCACAGTATTGTGACTGGGAAGGCTCTGTGCCTTCCTGGGCTCAGTCTTCTCACCATTAGGGGTGATGAGATTGTTTTCTGGTTCTTTTAGGCTCTTCACTCTAAATGGGGACAGAGGCCTACTTCCTCTAGGGCACAGAGACTCAGTACAGAAGTGTGCACATGTCGTGTCCGACTCTGTGACCCTGTGGACTGTAGCCCACCAGGCTCCTCTGCCCAGGGGACTTCCCCGGCAGAATACTGGAGTGGGTTGCCATTTCCTCCTCCAGGGGATCTTCTCAACCCAGGGATCGAACCTGTGTCTCTTGCTTCTCTTGTATTGGCAGGTAGAGTCTTTACCGCTTGTGCCACCTAGGAAGCCCAGACACAGAAATGGTGTGTGTCAAATATATAAACTCCTCCATTCAAAATATTGAATAATTTTCCTTTAAATAGCAGGTAAATTTTAATATTTTGCTAGTAATGATGCTCAGTGATTAGAAGGTGGAAAGAAATTTAAAGAAATGCTCAGAAAAAAAAACAAAAGACGGATAAAGGCTTCACACTGCTGAGTGACAGAGCCTTTGTAGAACAATGATGTTCCCGTCATTTTCTCATGCTCATTAAAAAAGGCATGTGGAGATTTGGGGTCCATAGAGTTCTGTCTTTTCTCTGTAAAAGTGTCGCGTTTGTTTTACTTCTCTGTGCAACTGATTTTGGAGACAGACGGCCCTTTTCAAAAGTGTAGATCTTCTTGACTTCAGGACAGTGACACATTCAATCTTCACATTTTCATGACCAAATGGGGGCACAGGATCGCGGAAACACGTTGCCCGCTGGCTCATATTGGCAGTGCTGGGGGAGAAGCGGGAGGCTGTGGGGCGTGGGATATGGATGTAGTGTATCGACCGGGTTACCGTGCAGCTGAATAATTATGGGATCATTTTTCTGCACTCAGCCAAAATTGCACGCAGAGCAGTCTGACGGTGCCCGTTGGTCTGGACCACTTTTCTTTATCAAAGCCACGGCGTTTGTCTCCTTTCCCTCGAGACTCATTTCAGAGGCAGATAACTTACTTCCAAGGTACAGATGTGCCCCTTTTCACAATCCCTCAGAAATCTCTCCTCACTTTTCCTTTCCTGCATCTGGCAGAGTGTCCTGAGTATAACAGGCAGTCAATAAATATCTGGTGTGGCTGATGATGACGGGGAGAGAAATTGAGGAAGCCTTTCATGGCTTTGTAATGGTGATGCTGTGCAATAGGTTGGTGCGAGGGCTTGCCGGAAACATCCGACGGTGACTGCTACAGCCCCATCTCTCTCGGTGAGCCTTTGATTGAACGGCGATAAAGGTATCATTTTGCTGCATTAGGAGGAAAAGGTGTATGGAGATTTGACGTGCACGGTGTTTCATAACTTTCCCTTTCATCTGAGGCTGAATCATTTCTGAAATGGAGACCTAAATTTTAAGGCACGGAACATTTCAAGTTAAACATCCTTGAGAAAGCTCACTTCATGGGTTTTTTTTGTCTTTTTTTCCTGCCCAAATGGGGAGTAAGAATATAGAAGAAACCTGTTACCTTTTGATAGCGGCGCTTCTGAGTCAGAGCGTGGGGAGGGGCGGCTGCAGAAGGCTGCCTGACATTGCTGGCTTGTTTTTGTTTTTGATGCATTTAAGGGCTGGAACCCAGACAGTGGAACCTGCAGAGGGCAATGGTAGGGGGAAGCTGGAGGGTGACTTTGGCAAATGAGGATAAAGGGAAATCCTGCAGAGTGACATTTCTTGAAGTCCCATCGTAAGGCACACACTGTTCCAAGGAATAGGAAGCCAAGGATGCTTATGGTCTCTGTTCCCAAGGAGCTCCTGGTGACGTGAGCGACATGGACCACGAAGCAAACGCTTCCAGCACAGACAAGTCCATGGTGACACAGAACGGAGTGCTGGACGGTATGAAAGTGCAGGGGACGGGAACCTCATGCAGTTCAGGGGGGTCAGAGAAGCTTCCCGGGGAAGGCATATTTGCAGTGCTGCTGCTGCTGCTAAGTTGCTTCAGTCATGCCCAACTGTGCGACCCCATAGATGGCAGCCTATCAGGCTCCTCCGTTCATGGGATTTTCCAGGCAAGAATACCGGTGTGGGTTGCCATTACTTCTCCAATATTTGCATTGAGTCAATAACAGATGCTGTGAGTTAGTCAGGCAAAGGCAGTGCGGGGCAAATGTGGTGTACGCTGGAGGGGGTGTTCCAGCAAAAGGAGAAGCACATGTGAGGGATAAAGCAGGAGAGGTCGTGGCAAGGTGATTTTGAATCCAGGGAGAGGGGAGGTCCTGAAGAGATGTTTGAGGAGGAAGTTAGACGCAGAAGTGAAATGACAAGCAGGAAAGGACAGCCTGCCCAGCACCTCCTTTCCGCTGCCAGTTTAATGCCAGGCTGGCCCTCCGTCCTCACACCCCCCCCCCACATTCTTTGCTTTGGCCGCACAGCGTGCAGGATCTTAGTTCCCCAACCAGGGACTGAACCCTCACCCCTTTGCATGGGAAGTGTGGCATCTTAACCGCTGGACCACCAAGGAATTTCCATCACATCCCACATCCAATCAGATACCAAGCCCTGTTGGACTTACCCGCAGGATGCTTCAAGGACCCACCATCACCACCCCTCTTCACACTCACCTCCAACTTCATCCTCTCTGGCCAAGACCCTGCCAGACCCACCAACAGAGGGACCATAAATAACAACAGCTGAAACACCCGAGAAGTTCATTCCTCTTTCACAGGGGGCTGCTGTGTCAGCACAGCAGCTCTGTGGTGCCCGGCACACAGCATCTTCTGGGTCCTCACTCTGCTGGTTCTGTGATGTTGCCCTTGTTGGTGAGACACTAGGTACCATAGCAGCTTAGCTGCAGACCAGTCCGTGGAAGAAGCGCAAGCAGAAGGGAAGGCATGCTCCCTCCTTGAAAAGCATCCCCTAGAAGTTTGCACAAGTTCTTCTCACATCTCCCTAGCCACATGGTCCCACCTGTCAGCAAGGAGAGCCAGGGAATGTAGTTTTACTTAGGGTGGCCAAAAATTAAGTGATAAACTCAGGGTTCAGCTGGTGAAAAAGAGAAGGGTTATTGAGGGACAGCTGGTCATCCACTCCTCGTCTTGCTCTCTTGGCCCACTGTTCACAAACTCTGAAGGTGAAGGTCTCGGCATCCTGTCTACTATAAAACCACTCAGCTCTGTGTCCACCTCTCTGGGAACATGCTTGTTCCTGGGGGAGCCTCCAGGCTCCACTTGTTTGCTTGGGCTCTGCATTTTGCTGGAGAAACAACAGAATATGATGCGAGGAAGGTGAGACCAGAGTCAGGTAATTCTGTAGCTATGGGACCAGGGGCTAGCTCTTCTAGCTCGGAGGCACTGTCGTCTGTACAGTTTGGATGAAAATTTAACTGGAGGACAAAGGTAGATGATAGCATAGGTAAAGCTGGTGCCCAGCAGATGTCAGCCGCTACAGTAGCCTCCCTGCCCCACTCCCCTCAGGTGACACTGGTCACCCATCAGCTTGTGACTCTGATCCTTTCCCCACAGAGCTCCCCTCCAGGGGCACCCGGTTCCCTCCTCATGAGGTTCAGCCTCCCGTATCCTCTACTATGATGACTTTTATCCACGTCCACCTTCCCTGGTAGACTGAACTCTGTGGTGCCCCCTGCCCCCAGAAAGATGCCTGCTAAAAGCAGGGGTCTATGTCAGTTAACAAAGATCTTCAGAAAACGAAGATCATGGCATCTGGTCCCATCACTTCATGGGAAATAGATGGGGAAACAGTAGAAACAGTGTCAGACTATTTTTTTGGGCTCCAAAATCACTGCAGATGGTGACTGCAGCCATGAAATTAAAAGACGCTTACTCCTTGGAAGAAAAGTTATGACCAACCTAGATAGTATATTCAAAAGCAGAGACATTACTTTGCCGACTAAGGTACGTCTAGTCACAGACTATTTGTTTGGGCTCCAAAATCACTGCAGATGGTGACTGCAGCCATGAAATTAAAAGACGCTTACTCCTTGGAAGAAAAGTTATGACCAACCTAGATAGCATATTCAAAAGCAGAGACATTACTTTGCCGACTGAGACCTTCTAGAACCAACACCAAAAAAGATGTCCTTTTCATCATCAGGGATTTGAATGCAAAAATAGGAATTCAAGAGATACCTGGAGTAACAGGCAAGTTTGGCCTTGGAGTACAAAATGAAGCAGAGCAAAAGCTAACAGAGTTTTGCCAAGAGAATCCACTAGTCATAGCAAACACTCTCTCTTTCAACAACACAAGAGAAGACTCTACACATGAACATGACCAGATGGTCAATACCAAAATCAGACTGATTTATATTCTTTGCAGCCAAAGATGAAGCTCTATAGAGTCAGTAAAAACAAGACTGGGAGCTGATTGTGACTCATATCATCAACTCCTTATAGCAAAATTCAGGCTTAAATTGAAGAAGGTAGGGAAAATCACTAGACCATTCAGGTATGACCTAAATGAAATCCCTCCAGTGGAAGTGACAATGAGATTCAAGAGATTAGATTTGATAGAGTGTTTGAAGAACTATGGATGGAGGTTCATGATATTATACAGGAGGCAGTGATCAAGACCATCTCAAGAAAAAGAAATGCAAAAAGGCAAAATGGTTGTCTGAGGAGGCTTTACAAATAGCTGAGTAAAGAAGAGAAGCTAAAAAGGAAAGATATACCCATCTGAATGCAGAGTTCCAAAGAATAGCAAGGAGAGATAAAAAAAAGCCTTCCTCAGTGATCAATGCAAAGAAATAGAGGAAAACAATAGAACTGGAAAATCTAGAGATCTCTTAAAGAAAATTAGAGATACCAAGGGAACATTTCATGCAAAGATCAGCACAATAAAGGACAGGAACAGTATGGACCTAACAGAAGCAGAAGATATTAAGAAGAGGTGGCAAAAATACACAGAAGAACTGTACAAAAAAGATCTTCATGCCCAGGTAATCATGATGGTGTGATCACTCACACTCACCTAGAGCAAGACATCCTGGAGTGAGAAGTCATCTGGGCCACAGGAAGCATCACTATGAACAAAGCTAGTGGAGGTGATGGAATTCCAGCTGAGTTGTTTCAAATCCTAAAAGATGATGCTGTGAAAAAGTGCTGCACTCAGTATGCCAGCAAATTTGGAAAACTCAGCAGTGGCCACAGGATTGGAAAAGCTCAGTTTTCATTCCAATAGCAAAGAAAGGCAATGCCAAAGAATGTACAAATTGCACTCATCTCACATGCTAGTAAAGTAATGCTCAAAATTCTCCAAGTCAGGTTTCAACAGGACATGAACTGAGAACTTCCAGATATTCGAGCTGGATTTAGAAAAGGCAGAGGAACCAGAGATCAAATTGCCAACAGTCGTGGGATCATTGAAAAAGTAAGAGAATTCCAGGAAAACATCTATTTCTTCTTTATTGACTACGCCAAAGCCTTTGGCTGTGTGGATCACAACAAACTGTGGAAAATTCCTCAGGAGATGGGAATACCAGACTACCTTACCTGCCTCCTGAGAAATCTATATGCAGGTTAAGAAGCAACAGTTAGAAGCAGACATGGAACAATGGACTGGTTCCAAATTGGGAAAGGAGGCTGATATTGTCACCCTGTTTATTTAACTTATAAGCAGAGTACATCATGAGAAATGCCGAGGCTGGATGAAGCACAAGCTGGAATCAATATTGTCAGGAGAAATATCAATAACCTCATTAACACAGATGACACCACCCTTATGGCAGAAAGTGAAGAGGAACTAAAGAGCCTCTTGATGGAAGTGAAAGAGGAGAGTGAAAAAGCTGGCTTAAAACTCAACACTCAAAAAAACAAAGATCATGGCATCAGGTCCCATCATTTCATGACAAATAGATGGGGAAACAATGGAAACAGTGAGAGACTTTATTTTTTTATGATCCAAAATCACTGCAGATGGTAACTACAGCCATGAAATTAAAAGACCCATGCTCCTTGAAGAAAAGCTATGACCAACCTAGACAGCATATTAAAAGGGAGAGACATTACTTTGCCTACAAAGGTCTGTCTGGTCAAAGCTATGGTTTTTCCAGTAGTCACATATGGATGTGAGAGGTGGACCATAAAGAAAGCTGAGCACCGGAGAATTGATGTTTTTGAGCTGTGGTGTTGGAGAAGACTCTTGAGAGTCCCTTGGACTGTAAGGAGATCAAACCAGTATATCCTAAAGGAAATCAGTCCTGAATATTCATTGGAAGGACTTACGCTGAAGCTGAAATTCCAATACTTTGGCCACCTGTTGCAAAGAGCTGACTCATTAGAAAAGACCCTGATGCTGGGAAAGATTGAAGGTGGGAGGAGTAAGGGATGACAGAGGATGAGATAGTTGGATGGCATCACCAACTCGATGGACATGAGTTTGAGCAAGCTCTGGGAGATGGTGAAGTACAGTGAGGCCTGGCGTGCTGCAGTCCATGGGGTCACAAAAAGTCGGACACAACTGAATGACTGAACTTAACATGGGGTGTTAATATTCAGCCACAGTCCCATAAAGGAATTCCCATGTGGACTTCAGGAGCTCTTTATCCAATACCCTTGTCTTTGGTGCCTTTCCCTACTGATTCCCAGCTACCTCAACCCTCCAGAATGCTGAACTGTCTTTCTCAACTTGGCCAGATTGCCGTGGTCTGTTGGGAGCCCCTTCCTTATACCATCAGTTAGAAACAGGCTTACAGGCTGTGAGCTAGAATGCTAGAGTCTGAGACTCAGTCACATTGTTCTCTTCTACACCACAGCTGACTGTTGCTCAATGTCAGAAGTCATTGGATTCATATATTTGGTCTAGTTTTCTAGTTGGTTTTGTGGGTGGGGGCAAGTTCAGGGCTAAGGACACCAATGTGGCTGGAAGTGGAAGTTCTCCCACGTGGTTCAGATGTAGAATAAAAGTAGGGGAGTGTCATAGGTTCCTGGGGCTGCTGTAAAAGTACCACAAGCTGTGTAGTTTTAAACCACAGAAATGATCATCTCCCAGTCATGGAGGCCAGAAGTCCATGATCCAGGCATGGGGAGAGGTGGTTCCTCCTGATGGCCATGAGGGAGGCCTTTCTCCTGGGATTGGAGAGGCTGTCAGTGCCCTGAGTCTTCACATCATTTTTCCTCCATGCATGTCTGTGTCTCCAAGTGTCCCCTGTTATAAATGTGCCTGTCATATTACATTAGGGATACACCAAAGACCTTATTTTAACTGGATTACCTCTGTAAAGACTGTTTCCAAATAAGGCTACCTTCTGAGGTGAGGAGCACTAGGACTGCAACACTGGAATTTTGAGGCAGGGGACACTTCAGTCCATAACAGGGAAATTCAGATTCAAGTCTCAGTCCTTCTTCCCTGGATAACCAAGGCTGCCACTGCACAGTGCCTGCCTCAGCCTTGCAATCACTTGCACCTTTGTTTAACATGGGGGTCCCTTTCTATCAGGAAACCAACCAGGAGGTGTTTGTAAACAGAATCAGCAAGTTGTATTGAAGATGGTTGAAAACAGTACATAGCTTTCATCATCAGAGGGATTAGATCCAGTTATTCCCCAACCAATTCCAGGCAAATCAACAGGTCTGTGATCTCCATCACAGCTTTCTAGAGGAGTTTACTTTCACCTCCTTCACATCTGAGAAATGAGCACAAACACTTTTCCACAATGTTACAGGATGTTGCAGGCTTTTGTTGTGGAGATAATGCTGGTAGGGTGGTAATGAGTCACCTTAGTGGCTGTGGCAGGAAAGGCTGATGGGAAATAGATCCTTCATGGCCAGAGCTAGAGGAGCCCTCAGGGCCCAGTGGGGTACAGTGGGGGGATGTGATGCCTGGTGCCCTGGGGGCCAACAATCCCATCATTTTACAAGTTACTTTCAAGGTGACAAAGTTTTACTGTGGAGTTTGCAATCCTGCCCTTGTGAATGTGAACCTCTCCCCATGGGAAAAGCTAGCAGCCGCTCCCATGCCTGGCACACAGTGAACACATCCATGAACATGCCCTGTCCAGAGAATTGTTTTAAAATCCTTTTTATTGTCAAAGAAAACACAAATATAGCAAACCACATAGGGCAAATGTATAGCCTTATGAATTTTTCTTAGATGACTGCACCCTCCCCTTGTAACCACCAATCGCTTGAAAAATAACTTTGCCACCCACTGCTGGAGGCTCATCATGTACCCCATCTGAACCACAACCTTCTCCTGTTCCTCATGTGTGACTACTATCCTGACATGTAGACACATCTCTTCTTTGCATTCTTTAATTTTTTTATTACTGAAAAGGGCATCCCCTAGACACAATAATGCAAAGGAATACTACTCAGGCATAAAATAAAGTGCCACAATGCAATTTGCGGAAACATGAATGGACCTAGTGATTATCATAGTAAGTGAAGGAAGTCAGAAAAAGACAGACAAATATAATATGACCTCACTTATATGTGGAATCTAAACAAATGATACAAATGACCTTATTTACAAAACAGAAACAGACTCAGAGACATAAAAAACAAACTTATGGTTACCAAAGGGGATAGGGCAGGAGAGGGATAAATTAGGAGCTTGAGATTAGCAGATCTGGACTACTATACATAAAAGAAACAAAGATCTACTGTATAGCATAGGGAACTATATTCAATGTCTTATATTAATAAAAACCTATAATGTAAACAAATTTGAAAAAGAATATATATATATATATATATATATATATATATATATATAGATGTAAAATTATAGTAGAAGAAATTGAAAGTCACCTCAAATTGAAAAGTAGCAAAGCCTCAAGAATCATCAGTTAATTGTGACTTGTTCATCTTTTTTAATTGCTCAATCATTGTTTTAAAAAAGTAATTTTTAAAGAAAAAAATTGAGAAATGATAATTCTTGAGAAAAAAAAGAAAACACAAAATATATTTTGTTATCTGAGACCTGAGGAGAGGAGCTATTTACTGCTGAGTTCAATTAAGTTTCAGAGAAGAAAATCAGAATTAGCAAATCCTTAATAAGCAACTCTGGCAGGAAGTTAATTTTTGATTAAATAACATGATTATAGAATGAAGGAGCTTAATTCATGAGGGTGAACACCGCTGCTTGTGAATGCACTGCGGCAAGCAAGATGGTGAGATTCTAATTGTATCGTTGGTTTTCCTTTATTAGTCAGCATACATTTGTGAAAAAGTTCATGAAGTGGTTCCCTCACCTGCTCTGAGGATGACACATTCTTTTTCTTTTTTAATATCATGATGAACTCTCAGGTTTAAATATATTTGATGGATTTCAAGCCACTGTGATTATTACAATTTATTAAAGCTTGAATTGTTCCATCTTTGTCCAGTGGGAGTGTCTTCACCTTGACCCCTGAGTTCTTTCAATAAGTTCCTTGCAGAACAGTGTCCCTGTGAAGAGCTTCAGTTCAGTGCTGGCTGACTGCTTTTGAAAGGGCTTTGTCATGCATCTTTCACTTCTAGAAGCCTGGTCCCACCTACTTAGTAAAATGCTCCAAGAAAGCATCATTTCAGCTTTTGTATTATCACAAGTCTTGGGCAAAGATTTAACAACTAGAGGCAGGGTGTGCTGGTAAGTTTCGCACACAGACTGTGCTGGATGCGGCTGCATCCTTGGCCCTTCTTTACTTTCAGCTTGGCCACCACATCTTCCTGAAGGAGGTCTCTTGGGTATGCCCATAGCATCTTAGCTCTCCCTTATCATAGCGCTGATCTTGCTGACAGCAATTGTCTGTTTATCCATGTGCCCATTTCCTCTGTTGCCCACAAGACTGAGTGGAAGGGCCTGTTCAATGGCTGGTTCACCTCCATCCCCCCGCCCCCGTGTCTGCCCACTGTTAGGATGTCAAGAGATAATTGCTGAACGAATGTCTGTATCCTTCTCCTAGCAGAGTGCTCCTTTGTGGGATTGAAATCTTCCTGTTTCATCTCTTCCCCCTCTCTCAGCACCCCAGCTGCTTGGTGAGCCCTAACCTTGTGCCCCAGCCCCAGCCCACCAACACTGTTATTCAAGGCTAAGAAATGGGTTTCTACAAAACAAAGAGCAATTAACTTGAAACTTGTTTCAGCCTCCACTTTGACTTCCTCTTTAGAAACATTTTTTGGGAAGTACAACAAAGTTCCTCTTCACATTTCCCTACCAAAGTGGCCTTTGGAAAGTTTGGGGTACCCCTGGTGCCCCAGGGCATTCTCTCATCCTGACAGTGACGCTGGAGGTTCCTCTCATGGTTAGGGGCTCCACGCTATCCAGTCCCAGGTTTTTGTGACAGAAAGTTCTCTAATCATTAATGCTTCTTCTTCCATCACTCCTATAAGCCTACACAAATGCTGTTATTTCTGTCGTCTTAAAAACAAGCACTTGATTACACTGTTTCGTCCCTCTTCCAAGTGGCCAGATGTCTCCTGAGCACTTTCAGTTCAGTTCAGTTCAGTTGCTCAGTTGTGTCCGACTCTTTGCAACCCCATGAATCACAGCACGCCAGGCCTCCCTGTCCATCACCAACTCCCAGAGTTCACTCAAACTCACGTCCATCGAGTTGGTGATGCCATCCAGCCATCTCATCCTCTGTCGTCCCCTTTTTCTCCTGAGTGCTTTACACCATCCCTAAAGGCAGACCCTAGCCAGGCCTTACCTGCCAGGTTCTGTTTCCTTTTCCCTGTCCCAACCTCACATGGGGTGACTGCTCACCCCCGCCCCCCGCCCTTTTGATTCTGCCTCTTGCCCAGCGTCAAAGGATCTTTCCATTCTGAGCCCTGATTGCAGGTC
>SJXQ01012090.1:750930-768367 GCA_006408695.1 Aepyceros melampus | reverse complement strand
GAAAGATAAAGTAATACTTAATATTGTAGTTCTTCCTTGTATGTGTTTTATTAAAAGAAATTAAGATAGACGGTGATGACCTTGGCTTTTCAGGTGATGCCGTGGTAAAGAATCTGCCTGCTCATGCAAGAGACGCAGGTTTGAGCCCTGGGTTGGGGAGATCATGTGGAGAAGGGAATGGCTATCCACTCCAGTACTCTTGCCTGGAAAATTCCATGGACAGAGGAGCCTGCTGGGCTGCAGTCCATGGGGTTGCAAAAGTGGGACACGACGGAGCATGAGCACGCGTGACCCTGTGAACCACGAGGATGCCAGGCAGAGGGTGGCGTCGGGAAGGGCCCACCATAGGACCGTCGTAGCGTAAGGGAGTCCAGTCACATCATGGAGCGTGGACACCATCTGAGACAAGGGGAGGTAATTTTTTTACTTGAAGAATGAAGACTGTCATGTGGGAGGCGACAGTGAGAGAGGTGGCAGTCTGCCTGAATGTCCATTATCTGGGTCTGAGCTTGTGCGACCTCTAATTTCAGGACACACCTTTCTCATCCTAGACAAACATGGACGATTCATTGGGAAAGTATCTCTGAGCAGCGTCTGGGTCTGACTGCCTTGTTGTGGCTAGGAGAGATGAGATAAGCCCTAGAGGGGAAGAAGAAAAGCTGAGACTGCTGGGCAGAGAGAACCTGGGCCCAGAGGGAAAAGGAGCAGACAGCTCCTGTCTTCTTGTTAAGAATGATTCAAGTTGGAAAATTCTAGAAATGTAGATCCTAAAGCCTTCCGTCCAGGCATTCTAGTACTCGGTTGATGTTTGTTATATCACACAGAACACTTCCCAACACATAGACCTGGAGGCGGAATGGTGTAATATTCAGGGAACTGGGGTTGAATTTAGGAGACTTCAGCCTCCTTTAACTCCCTTATGTAACCATGGGCCGTCTGGAGCATGAAGCTCACATTCCTTGTCTGTGTAAAGCAAGTTTTAAAGGCACCGTACAGGTCTGAACCAGACTCAACTGTTAGCAATTCACATCTCTTTTATAAACTGTATGGCAACTGGATTCAAGTTGAGTTTCATTCATTCTTTCCTGAATATGAAGGGCCTGTTTTTCTTGCTGTTCAGTTGCTAAGTCGTGTCCAACTCTTGCATGGACTGCGGGCCCCCCTGTCCTTCACTATCTCCCGGAGTTTGCTCAAACTCATGTCCATTGATTCGGTGCCTGCCAGGCTCCTCTGTCCATGGAATTCTCCAGGCAAGAATACTGGAGAGGGTAGCCATTCTCTTCTCCAGCGGATCTTCCTGACCCAAGGATCAAACCCGGGTCTCCTGCATTGCAGGTGAATTTTTTACCGTCTTTCCCAGCCACCAGGGAAGCGCACCAAGAGCTACCAGATGCAAAGCCCCAGACTGGACCCTCAGTGAGCTCAGCTCCTCACCTCAGACTGCCCCCGCCTTCTGCTGGAAGTTGGCAGGTCCTTTCGTCTCTTCTCTTATCAGCCCTCTTACTCACCAGCACCCGTGCCCCCAGGAAGTTTTCTCTGGATCAAGCAAGAGATACTGGAGGCCTCTATCATCCCCCCTGTCTCTGCTAGTCCCTTTCCATCAAGGGTATGCTTCTGTTTCTCTCCTCCCACCAACATTATTTTCTTTCATACCTTAAAAAAAAAAAAAATCACACAATCAAGCAGGAATACATTTTCCTTGTAAAAGCATTTTAACAAATAGATAAAAGGAAACTCCTCTTGACAATCCTCCAGCCTCCCAAGTTAACTGATTAGGAAACTCAGCCACCCCAAAGAGGCAGAGGTGCAGTCTAAGGATGGGTGGAAATGCAGTCTAGAAGTTTCCAAATCCTAAGCAGTTGCCGTTAGGATCTACCCTGTAGAGGTGAGCATTGGCCTCTTTAAATAACGGGCAAGATGCCCACACTGGCCCTCAGACACTACAGCAGCAGCAGCAGCAGCGACTCCAGGCCAGTCAGCTTGTCCCAATGCCCAGCTCCAGGGGCGTGACTTTACGACGCTCCTGGGTCCTGTCGCCAGAGATAAAAGTCAGGTAGTTCCAAGTTCAGGTAATGGAGGTTGCAAGGGAGAGGATGATTATAAAATCGAAAAGAGGAAATGGGGAGAAGGTGCCTTTGATGCCTGGCCAATGTTCCTGATTACAAAGGCAAAATTGTAGCAGGCAGTAAAGTTACCCGTCCAAGGCCTGGGTGAAGGTCTGTGAGTGGACTCAGAGAATAAGAGATGATTGCGGCTGAGCTGGGCGGGGACGAGGGCGGCTGGGGAACAGGAGACAGCAGAGAATTGCTTGCAAGATCACACACCCCGAGAGGAGGAGATGCCGTGGATTAAATAAGACCCGCGTCAAGTTCGGGGCTCGGTTGAGCCCTGGAATGCCCTTTGTGAAGAAGTAATGAGATCACATGGGAAGGAGGCGGGCTGAGAACTGGAAGAGCTTGTTCAGTGGGGTTGGAGGGCTGAACCAAGAAGGGAAGTGACCGTGGATAACGAGCTGTCCCAGACTGGGCTGAGGGGAACACTGGCATTCAGAGCTGCTGTGACGACCGCCAAGGGAGAAGCTGTCAGGACGGGCTTTGTCCCTTCTGAGAATAAGAAGGCATTTTACTAGTACGGATGCAACGGTGTCAATAAAAATAACGACCGTTTAATGAGCACTTATTGGGACAAGCCTGATAATCCAGGGGCTAAGACTTGGTACCTGCAATGCAGGGGAACTAAACCCGCAGGCCACAGCTAAGAGTTCGTATACTTCAACTATAGATCCCACAGGCTGCAAATAAGACATTGTGCAGCCAAATAAATAAATACACATAGATAAATATTTAAAAAATAGTAATGAGCACTTAGTGAGTGTCGGGAGGCTCCATGCTAGGCACTTAGAGCCATTGTCTCCAGACTTCATGGTAATCAGGAAGCAGTTTTTATTCCATTCTGAACGTGAAGAATGGGAAGTTCAAGAAAGCTAAGAGACAACCTGTCCCAGGTCACACAGCTAAATGATGGAGTCAGAAAATGAACCTAAAGGCTGGGAAGTGAATGGAAAAAGCAGAACAAATAAGGTGAAGGAGGAGGACAGGAACATACAGACCAGAGCAGGAAATGCAGAGCCGCCAGCAAAGACCTACGCCCTTACCTCGGTGCTTAAAGTGTGTGTGCAGAGTTGAGTTCTCAGCCGGAGTGGCCTGGACCCTATGGAAGAAGTCCTTGTAATTTGCTCTTCTCCTCATAGCAGTGTCTAGAATTGGGCATTGGGTCTCCTGGCCTTTCGGCAAGATGCAAGTAGTCTTTAAGCTGGCTTGGTTTCTAGGAGCCCTCCCAGCCACACTATCCCCAGGTCCTGCAAGCCCATTTCTCTTGGTCCTCTCCTGATATCACTGACAAGACAGGGGGCCAATGTGGAAATCGGTTTATAATCTGCATTATCAGGAGACATTGCATCCCAAAGAGGCGGATGCGTTTAGATCTGCTTTATTCTCAGGCGCCCTCTTCCCAGCTGAAAATTCCCTGGAGGAGGGGGTAAAATCAGCCCTGGTGTTACACCCTGGGGTGTAAGACCAACCCTGCCTTGCTAGGGAGTTGAATGACCTTTTCTTGGCTTTTGTTTTTAAACTGAGAACGCGTACTTGAGAAACTCTCATTGTAAAAGACTCCATACATAAGCACAGTCAGCATGATTTTCCTGCTGCAGATATGACTACAAGAAATACCATGGTACTTTATTTTTTTCAAATGGAATTCCTAACCTAAAGGTCCTATCTCACTTTGCAGGAGACCCAGGTTCAATCCCTGGGTCGGGAAGATAGCCTGGAGATGAGTATGTCAACCCTCTCCAGCATCCTTGCCTGGAAAATCCCATGGACACAGAAGCTTGGGGGGCTCAGTCCATGGAGTCGCAAAGAATCGGACACAACTGAAGCGACTGAGCATCCCCCTCACAGAGCAGCCAAAACTGAGATAACTAATTCTTTTTACTTGTCCACACTGGTCGCTACCAATGTGACCACTGTCCTAGCACAAGTGTTCCCTTGGAGTCCAGGTGGGCGCAGCATCTTTGCCAGGGTCCAGCCTCTGGGGTCCCTCCTTCTGGGGCATAGGCTGTAGATTCCCACCAAGTGGCACTCTCCAGGCTCTCCCCATCCTCCAGATTCTGGGCACTCTGACCACCCGCTACCCCCACCCAGCTCCTCAGACAGACTCCTTTCTGCCCTCAGGACACTGCCTTATTCTCAGTGACTTCAGACTTTCTCCACAGTCAGGACGAGAGACCTTTAGCAACTTTTGCTTTTGGTAAATGTCCCCCAAGGCAAGGAAATAGAACAAAGGCTCTCTTCTTGGAATGAGAGGAGGGAAAAGACAGGAACAGTGTATAAATAGCTCTCATTCGTTTTTATTCTTCCACAGCAACACAAAACTCAACATCTTTTGCACACTGTCCTATGATTGAAGTACTCAGAGCAAAACACCAAAATCTCTTCTCCGTCTCCTCTCTAATTCTCCCACAGCCATGATTATCAGGATTTTGGTACATCATGCTGTCTTCATAGGTAACAGTTATCTGGTTGTAGGCATTCTTTAAAACCTATGTAGCAGGGACTTCCCTGCTGGTCCAGTGGCTAAGACTCTGAACTCCCAATATAGGGGACCTGGGTTTGATCCCTGGTCAGGGAACTAGATCCCACTTGCCATAATCGAAAGATCGCAAATGCCGAAACTAAGACCCGGCGCAGCCAAATAAATACTTTTTCAAAAGAAATAAATGAAACCTATGTAGCAGGCACTGGAGGGGCAGTGGAGGTCTGTCACAGGCTGCAGGAGGGAGGGAGAGAAGTAAGTAGATAACTAAAATACCCTGAGGTAAGTGTGTGTGTGTGCTTAGTCGCTCAGTCGTGTCTGACTCTTTGTGACTCCATGGACTATAGCCCACCAGGCTCCTCTGTCCATGGGATTCTCCAGACAAGAATACTGGAGTGGGTTGCCATGCTCTCCTGCAAGAGATCATCCCCACCCTGGGATAGAACCCGCGACTCTTGCATTGGCAGGCCAGGGTAAGTCTGGGGAATTACAGTACTCTTAAGGGCCTATGGACAGAGGAGCCTAGCAGGCTACAGTCTGTAGGATTGCAAAGAGTTGGACGCCACTAAAGTGACTTAGCCACACACAAGGGCCCCGAGAAGGGTCTCCAACCTACCTTGACAAAGCAGCAACACCAAAGTTTTTGAAGACATGAAACAAGTTCTTTCTGAAGCATGGGCTGCCAGTAGGGAGAGGTTGGAGGGGTGGTAAGCTATGAGGAGGCATGAAGGCTAGCTGGAGTGGGCAGAGCCTCTTAAGCTGTGTTAAATAGTGCAGACTTTATTCTAAGAGCTATGAGGAGCCTTTTTAGCTCCTAGAGAGAAAGAGTGAGTGAAAGTGAAAGTCGCTCAGTCATGTCTGACTCTTTGCAACCCCATGGACTATACAGTCCATGGAATTCTCCAGGTAAGAATACTGGAGTGGGTAGCCTTTCCCTTCTCCAGGGGATCTTCCCAACCCAGGGATGGAACCCAGGTCTCCCGCATTGCAGGCAGATTCTTTACCAGCCACAAAGGAATAGCGGAGTGGGTAGCCTATCCCTTCTCCAGCGAATCTTCCTGATCCAGGAATCAAACCAGGGTCTTCTGCATTGCAGGTGGGTTCTTTACCAACTAAGGTATCAGGGAAGCCCAGAGAGGAAGATAGATGCCCACATTAGACCACTTTGGCTTCAGTATAGGGAACTGAGCGTGGTGGGTTGACCCCAGTTAAGTGGTTAGTTCAGTGAATTGGATGGTGTCTTGTGTTAGAGTTAGTATGGGAATGACAGAAAGAGGACAAAGAATAGAAATGTTTAGGAGATAGAATTGCTGGAATTTGATGATTGGGGACTTCCTTGGTGGTCCGGAGGTAAAGAATCTGCCTTGCAACACAGGGCACAGCTTCAATCCCTGGTCCGGGCACTAAGATCACATGCCTCAGAGCAGCTCTGGAGCCCATGTGCCCCAGTGAAGAGACAATGTGCTGCAGCTAAGTCCAGACACAGCCAAATAAGTCAGTATTAAGAAAAGAATTTGCTGATCAGTTGTTGGAGGTGGTGGGAGAGGAAGGAGCTCAAAGGAGACTAGGAAGTCATCTAACTTGAGTAATAGGTGGATGGTGTTCCAGTCCCTCAAATAGGGAACACTGGAGGGGTAGTTTTGAGGCATAAAAGTATTAGTTTAATGGTGAAATGCTAAGTTTGAGGTGTCTCATTTAAGGTTCTTCAGGCAGAAATGTCCAGGCCCCTTGTGAGGGTCTGGAACTCAAGAGAGGTCTGGGCTGCACTTACGTAATTAACCACCTCAGTGTGGAAATCAAAGTTGAGGGTTTGGCTGGAGTCACCCGGGGACACCATGGAGCACTCTTCGCGAAAAGAGAGCCTGGAATATTCCTGGAAGTCACCACCAGTATTTCAGGGACTTGTGTTTGGGTTGTATGCTTTAGGAATGTATAATTAGGAAGGCAGATTTTCTTGGTTATGAATTAGGGGAAGGTACCATGTTTTCAAAGTCAAACAAAGATTGTTCTTTTATTTTTTTTTAACTTCATCTTACTTCTTTCTTTCTCTCTAATGGTCTGCTCTTAGCTGTGTAATCCTGGGCATGTTCCTTAACTGTTCTGTGCTTCCGTTTCCTCATTTTTAAAATGGAGATGATTTTAGGGTTGTTAGGAGGATAAAACGGAGAAGGCAATGGCACCCCACTCCAGTACTCTTGCCTGGAAAATCCCATGGGTGGAGGAGCCTGGTAGGCTGTAGTCCATGGGGTCGCGAAGACTCGGACATGACTGAAGCGACTTAGCAGCAGCAGCAGCAGGATAAAAAGAATACACAAAAGTGGTTAGGATACTGGTCCACCATGCTTACTCAATACATGTGAACTCTCATCATCACCCTCATCATTGGATGGACAATGGCAGAGTCACTATGTTTTTCTTTCTTTCTTTCTTTTTTTTACTTTGTTTACAGCTGCGCTGGGTCTTCACTGCTGCAGGCCAGCTTTCTCTGGTTGCGGCAAGCAGGCCCACTCTGTGTAGCCTTCTGATGCGCTGGCTTCTCATTGCAGCGGCTCCTCTTGTTGCAGAGCACAGGCTCAGTAGTTGTGGCACATGGGCTAGTTGCCCTGTGGCGTGTGGAATCTTCCGGGCTAGGGATAGAAGCCGTGTCCCCTGGATTCTTAATGCCTGGACCAGCCAGAAGTCCAACTATGTGTCTCATTTGGAGTTACATGACTCCAGAGGGTGGAGTCAGGCAGAGCTGGGTTCTAATCTTGTGTGACCTTGATTTCTCTGTGCCTCAAGCTTCTTCCTCTAAGTGGGGGTGAGCACACCTACCTGGTAGTGAGATAACATCTGCAGGCTCTGGCAAGCCAACAGCCTTTACTAATGGTTAATTTCCTCCGTCTCCTTCTTCTGTAGCTGTTAGTTCGGGACCAGGGAAGTCTGGTGATGCTGCACCATATTTCGCCTCCATCTCAGCACCTTCTGTTGAGCACTATAGGCGAGGACATGTTGGTTCCCACCCCTGCAGGAAGACTTGGGGGCAGTGTGGTGGTTACATTTTCGCAAATCCTTCTCCAAAGACTGCTCCTCCCCAAAGTGACTTTCTCCTGCTCCCCTTGACGCTCTGGTCAGGGAGAAGCATTTTGGAGTTATCTTGAGAAAGTTGGACTATACGTGCCACCTACATAGTAGGTAAGATCCTACGTGCATGCCCTGCGTGCTTGCTCAGTCGCTTCAGTCATGTCCAACTCTTCACGACCCCATGGTCTGCAGCCTGCCAAGCTCCTCAGTCCATGGCTTCTTCAGTTTGCAGTCCCTCCCAACCCTCAGCACTGGCTACTTCCTCTGCCATGAAGCCACCCTCCCCCTTACTGTGGGTCCACTGGGTGAACACACATCATTTAAGCCCCCAGAGGAGCACAAGTCCCTCTGCCCCGCCCTGTGGGATTGTAGGTCCCTCTCCCCAGGCCCTCCAGAGGGCCCTTGAAGGAACCGGCATCACTGCAGCACAGTACTCTTGTATTCTGAGCTTCTTTGAGGCAAAGAGCCTACAGTATTCACTGTTGACTCCTCCTACATTCATTGAACAGTGCCTGGCACCAGGAGGGCCTTTGGTGTTGGTGAAATGAAGAAATGAATGAGCAGATGGACAGATGAGTAGAGCTGTTGAGATGGGGCTAAAACTTCACTATAGCCCCCAACTTTATGCCCACACCATGTCTCGGGGCTGGGGGATATAGAAACTTTTTCTCACACTAAATCTTGATCACCACCAGCCTGACAGTCCTCAATTTCTAGCAGCAAGAAATGGAACTCGCTCCTCTCTCAACACCCCCTGCTCAGAGATTTTTATTCATAGGGATATAATTCAAAGTGAGCTAGTGCACGCTTACTGAGAACCTACTAGTTCAGGAGACTGCAGTGACACAGTCTGAGAAAATAGCCCCAAAGTGCTTTCAAAAAGTGGTTGTGCTTTTAAATCCAGCATTGGTATTATCATGCTCATAGACATCTTCATAAATTCAAAGTTTTCTCTGGTTCCTGGGACCAAATTCTCTGGTTCTTCCTGGAAGTCCTTTAGACTTCAACAGCAGGAGCCAGGGAATCGTGGGCACCTCCCTAGTAGGAAGTCCCATTCTTGACAGCATACGGTGGGTTTCTACCATGTGGGACTCCCTGGCCCATAGAATTATGCTTTGCTCTCACAGTACTCTGGGAAAATTAGGTTTGAGTGGGTATTAGAACCACCCTGAAGGAGGGACTTCCCTGGCAGTCCAGGGAAGTTTGGTTAAGACTCACGCTTCCAAGGCAGAGGTAGCAGGTTCAATCACCGGCTGAGGAACTAAGATCCCACGTGCATGCCATGTGTGTGCTCGAGTGCTTCAGTCGTGTCCGACTCTTTGCAACCCCATGGACTGTAGCCCTCCAGGTTCTTCTGTCCGTGAGATTCTCCAGGCAAGACTACTGGAGTGGGTTGCCCTGCCCTCCTCCAGGGAATCTTCCCAACCCAGGGATTGAACCTGTGTCTCCTGCATTGCAGGCGGCTGAGCCACCGGAAAAGCCCCGCATGCCGTGAGGTCTGTACAAAAAAAAAAAAAAAAAGTCACCCTGAAGAAGAAGAGAGTGTGCAGAAGGGCAGGCTCGTCCCTTTGGTGTGGGGACCTGCAGTCTCTGTTCAGCCTGTTGCCTGCTTCCCCTGAGTCACTGCTCCGCACCAGCCAGGCTGGAGGCCCCAGGTCTTGGCTGGACCTGCCATACTCAGAACAGGTGGGCAGAGCAGGCTGCATCCTCCTGTCCACCCCTCCAGGGCACAGGATGAGCTCCTAGGAATTGTGCTTCTAGGAATTTGGCCAAGAGACTTAACTTTTAGCCAAACCTTATCCCCAAACAGTTCTCCTCCCTTATCAGCAACCTGCTTACTCCCAGGATAGGCAAAGGGGGATGTTGAGGGGAGCAAGACAGCACCCAGTGAGAAGACCCAAGCCACAGGAGCGATGGGCATCTCCATGGCAACAGCTGCCATGGGGACAGGAGGCACCAGCAGCGCCCAGCACTGCACTTGGAGAGCAAGGGAGGAAGGCAAGATTCTGAGTGCACTGAGAGAGGCTCTGCACCTGGGGTCTTGGAGCAGAATTAGGAGGTGGGAGGGGCTAAGGCCAGGAGAGCCCTTTGCAGCTGACCAGTTTGGAAAAGCAGGGCTTGAGGGTTGCTGGAGCGGCTTTGCAACAGGCTCTTCACTTAGGTGCCCGTTTTGAACAGCCCTCACTCCTGTGTCCTGCCACCCCCATGCACCCTTGGTCTGGGGGCTCCTAGCTTGCTATGAGACCATCTGATAGGAAGCCTCCTCTATTGTGGCACCAGAAGGCCTGCCAGGCCCCTGTGAGAACAGTGAGGAAGTGCCCGGCTCTCCCAGCTGCGTCTTCTGCTCCCTAGAGCCTCCTAAACCTGTCTCTCTCCTTCTCCTTGCAGTCTCACCCCCTATACCTGTGCAACGCCAGCGATGACGACAATCTGGAGCCTGGGTTCATCAGCATCGTCAAGCTGGAGAGTCCCCAGCGGGCCCCCCGCCCCTGCCTGTCACTGGCCAGCAAGGTAGAGTCACCCTTGACTCCAACACACTCTTCACCCAGCTCTGGGCTTGAGAGGTCCTGTGCTTGTTGTCTACTTGTTTCTCGAGAGTAATGTGCTCAGTTGAGGTTTTTATAGCCATGACAGCTCTGAGAGACATGGAAATGCAGGCCCCTGTCCTTTCGCCACCAACCATGTAGCAGCAGAACCTCCTGGTGTCACCTAGGGTTTGGATCCCACCCTGCCTCCTCCCTGGCATGTGGATGTTCCAACACCCTGCCCCCTGCCCAGCATCAGCGCAAAGAAGGGGTCAGCCAGAGGGCTTTTCCATCTTTCAGACATAGTCACTGAGCACCATGCAAAGAGAGCAGAAACAGGAGCCAATGCCCCTTAAAGTACTGCTCCTCGGAGATTGCAGAGTGGCGGTCCGCACTTCCACGGGGTGCCTGTGGCTGGAGCTGGCAGCCACTGCCACCTGTCCACTGTCACGGGCTCTCTGGCTGGCACACTGCCCACTGGCCTGCCACCTAACAGACCCGCACACATCTACAGTCACGACCCCTGCTTTCACATCAGTTACTGTTTTCTCTGTGCTGTTATGAGGGTGGGACCCAGCGTAGATACTTCTTGCATATTAATTCTCATTTATGTTCCACAACGATCAGGAAAACTAGACATGATTATCCTCTATTTGACGTAGAAGACAAGTGAGGGTCAGAAAACTTGAGTAACTTGCCAGAGGACGCAGTGAGCAAGGGACGGAGCTGAGATTTGAACCGAGCCTTGTCTGGTTCTCAGCCCCGAGCTTTTAATCCCTGTGGCCTGTTGCCTCCTGTTCTGGATGGGAAAATGGAACCTCTGTGGCATGATCCTCATGCTGACACAAGCCAGAGTGTAGCTAGGTCGTGGGGGGCTCAGTCAGGCAGACTTCGGGGCGGGGGTCCTACTCCTGGAGAGGGTGTGAGAGAGGAGGGTGACAGCCCCAGCCTGTGGGCTTGCTCCTTGTGCTCAAGCCCAAGCCTTCCCGGGGGTTTCGTGGTCCTCCTGAGGGCTGTTTCCTGGGCCAGGAGTCTCAAGGGAAGAGCCTGGGTTCTTCGCTGATTCCCCAGAGGAATCAGTGGGCAGAGTATAGTGCCCATGGATGGATGAGGATATTCTCTGGTATGCTGATGCTGAAGGGGCTCCCAGGGAGGGGGAGATGGGGGCCAGGGCCCACCGGAGGCGCTGGAGAGTGTGGTGTGTCTGCAGGATGGTGCGGGGCTTTGCTGGCAGCAGCGTTTTGTTAGGCTGAAGCTGCCTTGCTTCTGGCTATTTCATTTCCATCGCTTGACAAAGTATGGCAAATGTCACTCATTGTTCATTTGGTAAATGACTGCCTGCTGTCAGGTAGGGAAGTGTGAGCGGGTTGGGTGGGGAGGATGGACGGATGGGGAGGTTGGGTTCTGAGAAGCCCTGCTGTCCCTCTGAAGCAGAGAGTGACTTCACATGCACGTGGACACTCAGCAACCCGTCAGGATGTGCCCACATAAGACAGGAGGCTTCTTGTCGCCCCTAGAGGAATAGGTTTCTGTAGGAGACGTGACCATGTGCAGAGACGCTGGGTCACGAGGAACATCGGTTAGTGCTCTCTGAGGCACTTAAGTAACCTGGTTGGGCCTTTGTTTCCATTCCCATAAAATGGGACTTTGATTTCCTACCCTGGTGACCAAGGTGAGGTTGAAAATAGTGTCTGTCAGGTGCCAAGTAGTGCCTACGCTAAATCAAATGCAAAACCAACAGCTCAGGAGAAGCACCTGGACCTCCCAATATTTTAGACATCCCACGGGCTTAACTAAACTCTTCAGTGTGGTTTTTTTTTTTTTTTGCTTTTGGTTGGAATTCTATCAGTTCCATGTGTTAACACAAGTTTTCTCATAGGAAAATGAATTGTGCCTAAGAAATGCAGTGTGCGACCCCATAGACGGCAGCCCACCAGGCTCCCCCGTCCCTGGGATTCTCCAGGCAAGAACACTGGAGTGGGTTGCCATTTCCTTCTCCAGTGCATGAAAGTGAAAAGTGAAAGTGAAATCGCTCAGTCGTGTCTGACTCTTAGCGACCCCATGGACTGCAGCCTACCAGGCTCCCCCATCCACAGAATTTTTCCAGGCAAGAGTACTGGAGAGGGTTGCCATTGCCTTCTCTGTACTTGGGTAAACATAGGGTCATGAGAGGAATAGGGGAAAGGTGGCTCTTTGGTGAGGAAATTTGAAAACCACTGACCTCCATCAGCTCTGCGTTGGCGTATCAGTCAGTGTCGGGGGTGCCATCACGATCCCCAGAACTGGGGCTCGGGAGCCAGGAAGCCCCGTGCCCAGAGCCCAGCATCTCCACTGCCCTCAGTGTGATTTGAACATTTCAGCTCTTGGAGCCTCCGTTTCCCCGCCTGTAAAAGGGGAATAATGATGGGGCTGACATCATGTAGTAGTTAGGAGGCGTGGAAGAGACAGTGCAGATGGAAGCTCTTGCCCTGTGCCTTGCACACAGCGATCACCCAGCAAATGATTGCAGCGGCCACCCTGGCCCTGGTCATCGACATCTTTATCCTGTGCGTCCATAGTTAACAAGGTTGCTCTTTATCTCTCACTGTCCTCTCCCCACCTCTGAAACCCTCACTGTAGTTCTTCTGGATTCTTTCATTCTTGTCCACACCACCACCTTCCTCCTCCTGCCCAGTCACCCAGGTTGGTTTCTTTTTTATTATTATTTAATATTTTTTTGGCCATGGCTCACAGCATGTGTGATCTTAGTTCCCCAGCCAGGAATCAGTTTAGAGCCCCTTGCACTGGAAGTGTGGGGTCTTAACTACTGGACTACGAGGGAAGTCCCCATCTCTGTTTCTCTGTTAGCACCCTTGTGATTCCTCAGGCCCTTACCACCCTGTTCCTGGACTGGAACAGTGGCCTTTTGCCTGGTGGAAGGAGCTGGCTCTGGAGGCAAAAAGATGGCTATAAGCCCTGCTTCTCTTACCATAGAGACCACCCCTGGTAACAAGGTACTCAGAAGGCTGAAATCCTGGGTGGGAATTCTGCTTCCACTGCTTATCAGCTGCATGACCCTGGACAAGTTGTTCCGTCTCTCCGCGCCTCAGTTTCCTCAGTTCAGAAGTGGGCCTGATGACTGTCTTATAGAGTTGTTGTGAGGAGCAAATGAAATCACTCACGCAAAGCCACAATAATAGCTAATATGATAATAACTAACACTTACGGAACACTTACTCTGTGCCAGGCACTTATTATAAGGCTTTACATGGATTAAATTATATAGCCCTCAAAACAACCCTATGAAGTAGGTTCAATTATTACCCCTAGTTTATAGAAAGGAAAACTGTGGCACAGAGCAGTTAAATGACTTGCCCAAAGTTTCACAGCTAATAACTGATAGCAGATTCAGTCTGGGCAGAGTGGGTCTCAATAAAGGTGTTATCCCTTCTACTTCCTCCCACCCTCACTTTCAAGCCGAGATGAAGCCCACCTCTTCTACTGAATCTGTCCTGGCTGACTCAGCCCAGCTGAGCCACTGAGAGCAGAACCTTACCTCCAGGCGTGCTGCAGGGTCTCTGGGCAGGCTTTACATGCCAGGCTTCATGAAGGGCCTTGTCAGGGGCTAGGTGGGAGCGGGGAAGCCAAGGGTCCTTCTTCCCCCCAGTCCCACCCTCAACCTCAGCTCACTTCTATCTCTTGTGTTAAAGATTTGGCAGTGTGTACATGAGTGCATGTGTGCGTGCGTGTGTGTGTGTGTGCGTGCGTGATGAGAGGGAAGATGGAGGAAAGGGTTTTCTGCAGTGAAAAAAGGTTTGGAAATGACTGGTCTGTTTCATTTATTTGGACTCTAGAATGTTATCAGCATTATCATTTTACACATATGCCTTGTCTCCGCAGCTAGATTATGAGTTGTTCTGGAGGGCTTGGCCTTCCCCGGCTTGCTGTCCTGGGCACAGTGGGTGCTCAGTTAGTCAGTGATGAGGGGGAGATCCACAGTGATGTGTCTGGAGAGGAAGATCTAAGGCGCGGGGCAATGCGGAGCGTAGACGTGCCCGAGTCCTGGGACACACCAGCCTTCCTGCTCTAGGCAGTGGGCAGCCTGCTTGCTGCTCTTAGAAGGCCGGCTGCCTCTGAAGCTCCAGAGAGGCCTCTGGGATGTCTTTCTAAAGCTTATCTTTCTATCTTGAGGGCCTATCCATCCTCTCTCTCCAGGTTCTCGTCTCTGAAGAAGTGCTTCTCTTCCTCCCTCCCTCTTGCTCAGGTGCAGGAGGGCAGCATGGGTAGTCCCCCGAGGGGACAGCCATCTGGCCCTAAATCTTGCTTTTTGATTCCTAGAACTCTGGACATGGACACCCACTGCCTGAAAGTCCTGTTTGTTTTCCCTGTTAGCCAACCCTCTCTCTTTGATCACTTTTACAACTTTGTAATTATGGGCTGTATTCGGCTAGGGTGTTTGAACGTCAGGGTAATTACTTTCCACTGTTCCTACCCCAACCCTTCAAAGAGAGAGGGGTGGAGAAGTCAGAACATCTCCAGAGGAGGAAGTCTGTGCCCTTCCCTCCTGCTCTTCCCGGCTGGGCTGGGTTCAAGGTCTCACCCTGGGGATGAGAAGCAGAAGGCCGTGGTGGCACTGAGGATCCAGGAGTCTCAGTTCTGTGACTACTGGGGTGCCCCCAACCCCGCCTCTTGGCCAGGTTATGGACTAGGCTAGCAGGAGTCCTTCTCCTAGTCCCCTGGGGTAGCTCCCATGCTCTGGTTTGGAGGCCTCTGAAGACTGGACAACTGTTTTGGTTGTTTTTAGTTTGGTTGGCCACCTTCACAGCATGTAGGATAGTCCCTTGACCAGGGATGGAATCCACGCCCCTTGCATTAAAAGAGCAGAGTCTTAACCACTGGACCACAAGGGAAGTCCCTGGACCACTTTTTTTTTTCCTGGGGTCACTTAGATGGCCTAGGGGGTCTCCTCGGGGACACTGGCCGCGCATAAGCAGGCGAGAGGAGGATGAAAGCCGTGAGCTCTCCGCCTCTTCAGCAGTCGCGCAGGGACAGCCTGGCCAGCCTGGGCCTGGGCGCTGGTGGAGGGCCCGGCTCAGCTCCGCGGGGCCGGAGCAAGGGAAGGGGAAGCTGCCCTCCTGACCGAAAAAGCCCCGCTTGAGTGTCTCCACCAGCCTCCCGGGGCGCGGCTCCCCTGCGGCTGCCCGGGGAGTGGGGAGCCGCGAGGCGGGAGCAGAGCCGCGCCCCCTCCCCGGCCGGCCCGGCGGGAGACCTGCTCGGAGACCTGCCCCGACAGGCTCTCCCGGGAGGGAAGCCGAGATCAAAGCGCTGGGGTGTGAGCGAGTGAGTAAGCCCGGCGCGGGCTCCTCTTCCTGCCTCACCGCGTGCGGAGCGGTTAACTCCTTCCGCGCCTGCAGGAAGGCCCCGGCGCAGGCCCTCGGCAGGCCCTGGGGCCTGGAGGGCGTGTGCGCCCGAGGGAGGCCGCGGAGCGCTCCGGCTGCCCGCGCGCCCCCACCGCACCCTCAGCTCTCAGCTCCCGCGTCTGCCCGCACCCCCAGAGCCCTTGACTCCCGTTTCTGGTTCTCTCTGCGGCTCTGCCATCTGCTCGCCCGCTTGGCTCGACTCTGGGAGCTTGGCGAGCGCGCGTGTGGCGTCCTTGTGGAAACAGCCTCTTGAGTGCCTCCCCAGCCCAGGCTCTGTCGCCCCCCTCAGGGAGGGGTGAAGGGCAGAAAGCACCGGCCGGGGGCCTCCCACAGGGCCCTGAACTGGAGCCGAGGAGGAGCTGGCCAACTGGACAGCGGCGGGGAGACAGAGATGGGCTGAGCCCGGGGCTGTCCTTGACACCGGGAGAGAGCAGCGCCCCGGGCTCCTGCATCGGCCTGCGGAGGAGGCGGAGGCGAGGGGTTGCCCTGCACCCTCCTCTTCTCGGGCAAGGCTGGACCCTGGAAAGCCCAGTTCTGTTCTGAAGGAGCTCTCCGCCTTTCTGAACAGGGGCAGTTCACTCTCCAACGCCCCAGGTTGGGGGACTGTGGTCACTTCCTGCTCTTGGTTCTCACCCTTCTTAGTGAAGGCGGACTAGAGGTGCCTCCACGGCAGGGCCACCTTACCTGTCCTCAGGCCTGGAGCCTAGTCCAGCCCTGGCACCTAATGAACCTTGTTAGGGGTTTGCTCCATTACAAAAGGAAGGACTGAATGTGGTCCTTGAAGGCAGTGGCCCTGGGTGAGCTCAGGGCGAGGCAGGGTGACCCTAACCCCACTACCCCTTCATGTGTTAGAGGTGTGAGCAAGCAGAGGTGTGGGGTACGCCTTAGGCAGGGGTGGACGTGTGAGAGGGTGAGGCTGGGGTGTGGACGGGCTGTGTCTGACCCCTGCCGAACCTCTGCTGTGTGTCTCTGCAGGCCCGCATGGCAGGGGAGCGGGGCGCCAGCGCCGTCCTCTTTGACATCACGGAGGACCGCGCTGCTGCTGAGCAGGTACCCTGGATGAGGGATGCTTGAGGAGGGGGCTGGAGGGGGGAGGAGAGAGGTGCTGCGCGAGCAGAAGTCGGGACACAGCCGCCCTCGTGGGCACTTCCTCTCCTGCAGCTGCAGCAGCCCTTGGGGCTGACCTGGCCCGTGGTGCTGATCTGGGGCCACGATGCCGAGAAGCTGATGGAGTTTGTGTACAAGAACCGAAAGGCCCACGTGAGGATTGAGCTGAAGGAGCCCCCGACCTGGGTAAGCGGGCCAAGTCTCCAGCCCCGGCCCCGGCACCCGCAGTCACCCCCACCTTTCCCTGTGCCACTGTCACCGAAAGCCCTCAGACTCCTGGAGTGCAAGAGACCTTAGAAGCCCCCCAGGCCAACTCTGTCCCCCAGCTGTGCTCCTCTGCGCAAGTTTCGTCCCCACTCTGGGCCGCATCTGCAGGATGAACAGATTGGGCCAGCTGAGTTCTGAAGTGGTTTTTCAGCATCTTGGTTTCATGGAACACAGTAGCAGAGCCAGAATGAACCCCTGGGCCCTGAGCCCCCTGACGCCTGGCTGGTATTTCTCCACCCACTGGGAAGCTCCCACCTTGCAGAGGGGTCACTGTCCCCTTTTCCCCAAGCACACAGACCTTGAGATTGTACCTCTCAAAACTGGTGTCTGGAGGACCCTCCCCAGTGAGTGTCTGTGGGCAGAAAGGGACCACCTAACCCCACCTGCAACCTCACCCTCTCTTGGAGACTCAAGGGGCCCCCCTGTTCTCCGTGTGTCTCCTGTGTTTCTCCCGAGTTGGCCTCGCTCCTTCCACAGGTGTGG
>SJXQ01012090.1:721064-744182 GCA_006408695.1 Aepyceros melampus | reverse complement strand
TCTCCTGCCGTTCCTCGGACACAGCTCCAGCCAGAGCCGCCTTCTGCTGATCTGCACGCAGCCAGGTGCAGCCCAGCAGCCCTTTCAGGGCAGCCCCCTGCCCCGCAGAGGCCCCGGGCCCTCACGGAGCCAGCCCCGGGGCCACCCGACGCCTCCAGCCCCAGCCCCGCAGCCAGCAGCCTCTTCCACTTGCAGAAATCCAGCCTCTCTGTCCGACACCCACAGAGAAGACGGCGAGGGGGACCCCCGGAGCCCACCCCAGCCCTCGATCCCAGGACTTGACTGCCCACCCAACTTGCCAGATTTTCCCCCATTATGGCCCAAGCCTGCCACACCCTTGGTCCCCAGAGGCCCACCCACTGATCTTCGGACATCCAGGCCTGGAGAGGAGGCTGCTACCAGAAGCCCCAGGCCCTACATACCCGAGTTCCCAGCCAGTGTGGTTGTGTCTGACTCCACGCCAGCCCCCTGGACCACACCCATCTGGGGAGGGGCCTTCCGCATGGAGTTCTGGCACCCCGGAGGGCAGGCCATGCCCTTATCCACACTGCCAGGTGCTACCAGCCCAGCCTGGTGAGTTCTCAGGGGAAGTGGGTCTGGTGGGGAGAGGAGACTAGAGCTGGATATGGAGTTATCCAAGGGGCTGATGGAAGCTGAGAAGGGCCCCCCGGGGTGGCATTTCAAATACTGGACAAATGCTGGCATAGGGTGGGATGCTGGCTTGAATGGTCTGGCTCTTCCAGGTGGTAATCCTTCAGTTGCCAGATTGTAGGGAGGTCTAGGTGAGGTCCGAGTGTGGCTGAGGCACCAGAAAGCGCTTGGGGTGGTTTGCGGCAGCAACTTAAACACAAGTGTTTCTTTTTGCTCATTTGTTTTAATAATTTACCTATTTTGGCTGCCCTGGGACTCCGTTGCTGCATGTGGGCTCTCTCGACTTGCTGCAAGCAGGGGCTGCTCTCATTGTGGAGCACTGGCTTAGCTGCCCCGTGGCATGTGGGATCTTCCCAGACCAGGGATCGAACCCGTGTTCTAAACCACTAGTCCACGAGGGAAATCCAAACACAAGTGTTTCAATATTTTAAAAATTGGTACAGCTATACCAATGCATACAGCTCAATGTTAGTTGTAAATACAAAGGAAGCCAGGAAGAGTCTGGACAAATAGTTACTGAAAAACATAATTCCAGGCCATATGAGATCTTACAGGAGACATAACTAGAGATAACCGTATTTCTGGGCTTCCCTGGTGGCTCAGATGGTAAAGAATCTGCCTGCATTATGGGAGCCTGGATACGATCCCTGGGTTGGGAAGATCCCCTGGAGAAGGGAAGGGCAACCCACTCCAGTACTCTTGCCTGGAGAATTCCATACACAGAGGAGGCTGGTGGGCTACAGTCCATGGGGTTGCAAAGAGTCAGACACGACTGAGTGACTGATACACACACCCATATTTCCGGGCTATATGAGAAGAGTTATGTGAACGATGGGGGGAAAGTGGAGAGAGATCACAGGTGGTTCCCAGCAGGCCTGTGATTTTTTCCTTTCCCCTGGGCTAAAGGAACTAGGGCTTCCCTTCTGTGTACCTTTGCTGATAAGACCAGCATTACTCTCTCGGGGACTCCATGCATCCCTGTTACTGTATTGCAGCCAATGGTGAGAATGTAGATCCTCAGCTTTAACTTGGTGTTTATTTGCTCAAACCCTCCCCTCCCTCTTCCTGGTCCCCCAACTCCAGTTCTTCTCCATCTTTTCCTATTGTGTGGATGACAGTATTCTTTGCCATTGCTAAGAGGATGCCTCCGCCCCTAAAGGGGCCCCGGAAGTCCTGAACTGTAAGACTTCAGGGTCTAGGAATTCCACAGGCAGAACCTGGGAGCTGCTGTCATCCCTTCACTCATTTCTTCCTCCCGCTTTTCTTTCTGCATTATACGCATGCTATGTGCTAGGTGCCAGACTCTTAGGACATGGAACTTGTCATCCAGGAGACCCAGGTCTGTGGAGAGACGGGCTTGCAAACTGTTATCATATAGAAAAGAATTGTCCCCACAGGGCCATGTGATGTGGACTTTGACCACGTGTTTGATGGCTCCAGTGTGGATCCTGTCACACGTATACTTGCGCTGCTGCCACTGCCAGACCCGCCCACCTCCTCTATCTCCCAAACTCATAACTGGTTTCAGTGCCTCTCTTTCCCCTGCCCTTCAGATCCAATCCACCCCCAGGGTCTGTTAACCGCATCTCTGCCAGCTTTACCATATTCTTATCCAGTACTGCTTGTCCCTGCCCAGGTCTTAGGTGCAGCCTAAAATCAAGGTGGGAACCTCCTGGGTCCTTCCTTCCCTCTCACAGGGCCATGGAGAACAGCCCGGAGCATCAGTGTCCTGTCCTGTCGAGCCATGCAGTACAGTGACCTTGCTCATCTCCCCTCCCTTCTGCAGCCAGTGTCCTCCTCAAATACACTGTCCAGAAATCTTCAAGTGTTCTGTTTTGCTCAGGGTAAAGAAAAATCCAACCTGGTTTGACCTTCAAGGCTCTAGTACCACCTAGCCCCCATCCGCCTTCCCAACCTTATTTTCCACTTTTTCACCTTTCCTTCCTCTGCTCCAAGCTTTAGCCAAACTAGGTAAACATTTCCTGCAGTTTCTGCAGCCCAGAATATTCTGCTGCCTTCCTATTCCCATAGATGGAATTCTTCCCTATTCCTGCAGGGCTAGCTCATGTATCTCCACTTTCAGGAAGCCCTTCCTGATGCTCCACTTAAGACATGGTCTCTCTCCTCCCTTGATTCATCTCTTATAAGCCCAGTCTGGCCCCACTGGCATAACTGCAGCTTACTAAATGCACACCTCTCCTACAAGGTTGCCAGGACCCTGCTTAGTCTTTTTGTCTTCTATTTGGCACAAGGTTGCAGGCCAGATCCACTAGTGATCAATACATATTCATTAGATGAATGAATGAATAGTAAGTGTTGGTAACACACTGGTTGCTATATATGTATCTTACTCTGGATTTGTTTTTCTCTCTCCTGTGTCCCAACGGGAGTCCCTCTCAGCTTTCAATCTAATCACCCCTTCTGGACCCATTCCCTGCTCTTGCCTCTCTCTTACAGGTGGAGCAAGCAAGAGGCTGGCCTGACCCTCAGTGACCTCTCTCCTCCCCTCTCTAAACGCAGGCACAGAAGAGGAGCTGGAAGAGCTGTGTGAACAGGCCGTGTGAGATGTTCAGTCCTGGCTCCAACCAAGAGAGCTTGCTGGATGACTTGGGGCCCTACCTGGCACAGAGTCCTGCTCCTCAGAAAAGAAAGGACTTCAGAAAATAATGCCCTCTTTTTGGGCCATATTCCTGGAGCCACTGGCAGAGGGTGGTGATGGTGGGTGGCAGGTGTCCTCTCCTGCTCCCAGCTCCAGACCTTGTTGGCAGAACCATCTGTGTCCAGCCAGGCAACCACCTACCACTGGTGTGGGTGGGCTCCCTTGCAGGCTGCGCTTTTCTGCGAACAGGAAGCTAGGCATGGGTAGACAGGTGTGATAAAGGTGGTGCTCCTTCCCCAGCCTGAACACTTCTCCTTCATCCCAGGCCTCATGTTCATACCAGCAAATGGGTTCACCCGAATGAATGAACCCTGCTCACCTCCTTCCTGAAGACAGTCTTGCACACCAGCTTTGGCTTCCCCTCAGTAAGGCTGCTGCAATAGCAACCCTGGTTATCGTTTTCCTTCTTTGCAAAAAGTTGACGGGCTTTGCAGCTTCACCAGGCAAGGCCTGTCCTGGTGCACAAGGAGTTTTCCCTCCTTGTCCGTACTTGTCAGCTCCTCTATATTCAGAGGAGAAGCCAGGGTGTGCAGTCCCTGAGGTGGTGTGGCACCCTGAAGAACCTGGGTTGAAGCCTCTGATCTTCAGGCTCCCTTGTCATTCCAGCAGCCCCAGTCCCTCTGGGGGGGGAATGGTGGGGGTACTGGGAAGGGGTTCACTCTTCCTTGGAGATCTCTTAGCTGAAAATCCCAAAGGACGTGGAAGAAGAGGATTTCTGCTGGACTTTATTTAGGAAGAGGGAGGAAGGGATGAAGGTAGAAAAGGCTGAATTATAGCTGAACAAGGAATTTTTCTCTGGGCACTTCCTCTCGGAGCAGGGAGAGGGAACAGAGGAGAACAAAGGAGAAACAGTTTGGGGCCCTTGAGATTAGATGCCCCAGAGGCCCAGCTTCCCAGTATAAGCCATGCAGGTCAGATACACACAGTGCAGAGTGGGGTCAGAGAAGGAAGTCTGGCCTGGGGCAGCTGGTCCCAAGTGGGCAAGAGCTGAGGGGCCTCCTCGGGGTGACATTCGCCCTAGGGCAGCTGGACCAATGCTGCCCCCTCAGGCGTTATCCCATTTGGAATGTGAATGCGGGAACAGAGTGGGCACAGTACCCACCTGGGGATCCTCTTCCCTCAGAGTCAGTGGGGAACTAGCACCTAGGCACCCACGTGGGTATTTATATCTGAACAGGCAGAAAGACGCTTGAATCAGGCACTATGATGAGAAATGTATTTATTTGCTAATATATTTATCCATAAACTTGATCTGGTCTCATGGTTTTCTTCTGTCGTGACTGTCACTCGGGGTAACAACTTCACCTTTTACATGGGCAAAAATATTCCTGATATCAGAGGCTAGGCTCCAATTGATGAAAGGACAGAGTCGCGTGGTGGGCTCGGCAACAAAAACTGAATGGTAAGCCCTGAAAGCATTGTTTAGTGAGATCAGGGAGAGAGCAAGTGTGACTGGATTCTCCTTGTGGTTCAGGGTGTCATTTGTACTGTTACTGTATGTTTGCTTCACACTCTATGATGCTTCATGGACTTTCTTTGTGACCCTGCAAAACACTGTTGCCTCCCTTTTCCACCCATGAAGTGGGCCCACTTCACAGAGTTGTTGGAGAGCTCCCCTGGGACAAAGAGGGTGACGTGTGTTTCAAAGTAGAGAGTATGCAGTGATAGAGAATATCCTAACCCCAGTCCCAGCGCCCATCTGAACAGAACATGGGACGGGTCCCAGGCACAGACCGGCCTTGAAGAAGCTCCGTTTCAATTCAGGAGGCCTGGTTGGGAAGAGACAACAGCGGGGCCTGAAACCATCTATATCCCACAGTTCCAGTCTAGATAAACGCAGACGAACGTCCTCTGCCTACTCGTGGGGCTACCGTGAAGCTCAAGGGAGCTGGTGCTACGTGGGTATGGAGAATTCCATAGAGCTTGCAGGGGCTTATCTTCTCACAAAAAGCGTTTTTCCTTCCTGCTGCTTCGGGAAAGGTTCGGTAGAGGTGGGGATTGTCTGGTGCCAGTTTTGAACCAGACAGCAAGGCATTTGTAAATCTTCCTATAGGGTGCAAAAAAAAAGGACACGATCTGAAGTAGAGGAACTGGATCTAAACGCTAAAAGCTGCACAAAGCGTAAATTATCAGTTGGAACGAGGAAACTTACATAACTAAATACGCATTTTTTTTTTTTCGGAAGTCGGCTCACAAACTAGCATTCCTGTGGACGCAAAGGGAAACCTAATCACTCGCTGGCAGGAAACCCGATCAGTTGCTGTTAGGAAACTCGATCACTCGCAGGTAGGAAACCCAATCACTCGCCGGTAGGAAACCCAATCACGCTCTCGCTGGTAGGAAGAGGGGGGCGGTCCCTGGACTTCTCATCTCCGCTGAGATAATCCAGAGGGAGACAGTGGACTCTCTGGCCCTCCACTTTTAAGACAGGAAGACCCAAAAAACCCTCTGCTGTCATCCGAGACGCTCCAGGGGACCAGCGGTCCAGGTCAGACCTTCCGGCCCGCAGCTTGCTCCCGCGCAGACGCCAACCGTGTCGCCCCGCCCCTCGGGCCCCGCCCACACGCTCGACGGCGGCGCAATCTCGCCCCCGCGCCGGCCCAGGTGCCTCTCGGCCGGCCCCGCCTCCTGGCGGGAGAAACCATATCAAAGGCGGGGGGCGGGGCGGGGCCGCCGCGCCGGAAGGGGAAGTCTGAGGTAGAGGAAGTGCAGGCATTCTGGGTAATTTTTACTATTTATCTGCAGGGAGGCTATCGTGTCTCATTCCTTCGCTGATCTTCGTTGCGAGAGGATGGCTCTGGAGACGGTGCCGAAGGATCTGCGGCATCTGCGGGCGTGTCTACTGTGTTCGCTGGTCAAGGTGTCTGTCTGGGACCTGGTTATACTGGCTGACGGGAGACCAAGCTGAGGGAAAGAGGCCTGAATAGATGTGGGGGAGCAGTGAAAAAGAAAGTCGGATCCAGGATCTGGGTGGGTGGCAGAGTGTGGGAAGGAGCAGGAGGCCATCGTTTACTTTAGCAGGGACACTGCTAGGTTGTGCAGCTATGGGCAGGGGCCTCTCACATGCTTTTGCAACTTCCACTTCAACAACTATAACTATAACAAGAAAAGGGGTAACTATAACAAGAAAAGGGGTGTGAGAGTGGAACTTAGGCAGGGGGCTGTAGGAATGGTGGGTGGGGGGTATGATGAGACGGCCAACATAGGAAGCTTTGTGCTTCAGCAGGCAGAAGTATGGAAAAGTGTTTTTTCTTTTGGCTCAGCTTTCTTTTTTTTTTTTTTCCCTCTCCCAAGACTATAGACCAGTTTGAATACGATGGCTGTGACAATTGTGATGCATACCTTCAGATGAAGGGTAACCGAGAGATGGTATATGACTGCACCAGCTCTTCTTTTGATGGGTAAGCCCTTTGGATTGCTACATTCATTCTTTATATTACCCCCACCCCACAAAGTAAAAATGGACAGACTGTTGAGAATCTTAATATGAGTTGGTCTCAGTTATTTTGAGACACACTAGTGCTGTGCTGTCCAGTACATTTTGAACATACTGGGTTAAAGGAGCTATATTACTGAAGGCAATGGCACCCCACTCCAGTACTCTTGCCTGGAAAATCCCATGGACGGAGGAGCCTGGAAGGCTGCAGTCCATGGGGTTGTTGAGGGTCGGACAGACTGAGCAACTTCACTTTCACTTTTCACTTTCATGCATTGGAAAAGGAAATGGCAACCCACTCCAGTGTTCTTGCCTGGAGAATCCCAGGGACGGGGGAGCCTGGTGGGATGCCATCTATGGTGTCGCACAGCATTACTGTAGTTAATTTTCTTTTTCTTGTTACTCCTTTAACATGGCTATAGAAACTTTAAAAACGAATTGTGTGGTTTTCAGTATATTTCCACTGGACAGTTCTTCACTAGACTATTAGGGAATTTCTGGTAGAGATTGTATTTGTCTCATGCACCGTCAACCTGGTATAGGGCCTTAATACATGCTTATTAAATGCAGGAGGATCTGTTTTGAAAATGAAGGATAAATTTTGGCCCCAAAGCTGATACTTTTAGATGTGTCTAAGAGGACCTATAAGAAAAGTTTTCACTTAGTGAGATATCCAGTGGGGGCAGAGGAATGAGAGAAACTTAAAGTTGGATGGGTCTTAGTTTTCTTTCCTCAAGGGAGGAGCCAAGAGGCAGTATTCTTTGGGGGTTAAGGAGGTACTGTTAAGTTTCTTTTGGTCTCTAGGCCAATGAAGGGTTTATACATGAACTGGACCCAAACCAGTGCTTGCTAAAACTACTTCAAGGTGGGCCCACTTCATTCTTTGTTTTCCTTTAAGGGAGAGTAAAGGATTGGGCAGGAAAGATGTTTCATGGAACTTTTACTTTGTACATGTGTAGACATGCATGTACACTCCCAGATACTCCAATTCTTTCGCTCGTTAGCACATCTTCTCATTTCTCCTCCTCCCAGCCCCTGGCAACCACCGTTTAACTTTCCTGTGAATTTGATTACTCTCGGTACCTCATATAAGTGGAATCATACAACATTTGCCCTTGTGTGATTCGCTTATTTCACGTAGCATGATGTCTTCAAGGTTTATCCATGTTGTAGCATGTGTCAGAATTTCCTTTTTAAGTGTAATGCTCTCCCTTTTTATGTATATACCAAATTTTAATTATCTGTGCATCTATTGATGGACACCTAGATTGCTTCTACCTTTTGGCTGTTAGGAATAATGTTGCCATGAATATGGGTTTACAAATACCTGTTTTGAGTCCCTGCTGTCTTCCACTTCTTTGGGGATATATATCCAGAAGTAGAATTGATGGATTATTCTATGTTTTAACATTTTGAGACGCTGCCGTACTGTTTTCTGTAGCAGCGTGGTTTTATATCGCCACCAGCAGAGTACAAGGGTTCCAGTTTCTCCACATCTTTGTCAGCACTTGTTGCTTTATTTTTTGTTTTGTTTTTGGTAATAGGTATCCTATTGGGTGTGATGTGGTTATCTTACTGTGGTTTTGATTTGTATTTCCTTAATGATTGGTGAGGTTGAGCATCTTTTCATATATTTATTGGCCATTTGTATATCTTTGGTAAAATGTCTCTTCAAGTTTTTTTGCCCATTTTGTATCAGGGTTTGGGTCTTTTGTTATTGAGTTATAGGAGTTACTTATGTATTTTGGTGCATATTTTGAGGAGTAAGTATATCCAAGGCTAAAGATTAGGGGAGGGCTTGATGAAGTCAGCCAGAAGTGGAGGAGATAGCATATGAATCAAGCTCTTAATAAAGGAAAGAAGTATAGGATTTTTGAGGAGGCCAAGATGAGAAAAGGGAAGAAAAAGCATTCTAAACAAAGGGATTGATTTGAGCAAAAGAATGGAGTGGGTAAAGCAGGGTATGTTTGGAGAGTGGTGGGGATTCTGATTAGATTAAACCATCAGATTGAATTAACAGGCACTGTGAGGCTGGAAGGATAGATTTTGAAGGACAGGAAAATACACATTAGGTCAGCAGAACAGCCTGTGTACATGCCTGCCCCAGACTGGTCTGCTAGGCCAGAGTGGGCCTTACCCTACTTGCCATCTCTAGAGGTGAGGTCAGTTCCACTCGAAGCATATGACTGCGAGTATAGGATTTGGATGGGGAGGGAGGCTTCCTAAGTAAGAATCCAAGATTGTTAGCAAGAGGAGGAGGAGAGGATACTGAGGAGGCGGTCAACAAACAGCAGTGCAGGTCTGTCACAGGAGGTGGTCAGTAAACATCTGATTGAATGAAGGGGTGACAGAAATGACCTCTGTAGCTTCTGAAAGCCCCTGAAGTTTACCTGTCATGCTCAGTAGCAGGCTTCTGGCCCTTTCTGTGGCCTGTGCTCTGGGTGTACAGACCCTGGGAGGAATGATGAGGATAGTAAGGAGAGCTGATGTTTATTTAGCATCTACTCTGTGCTAGGGCTCTTTCATGTATTAGCTCACCCTTTTAATTTCATCTCAAGTTCTGAGGGAGCTCTTCATACGCGAGTCAGGCTGGACAACGCATTAGAGGCAGAGCTGGATTAAATCTAACTTGTTTCTACTCGGGGGACCCACTGTTTAGACTCAGGCTCCCCTTCGCCCTGGGCCTCAGTCTCAGTGGTCGTGCTGGTTGTAATAGCCATCCACCTCGAAAGCTCTCCTACTCCCTGGGGCATCAGTCTTTTCAGGGGGGCGGGGGGGCGAGTGATGACTGACCTGTGACTGGGGGCCAGGCACTTAAGCCCAAGGACTCTCAGTACTAGCTCTGAGTCAGTCCCTTCCCAGCACTAGAACTCTGTGCAGAGTTTTCCTTGCTTCCTAGTAGAAGCTCAGTTCTTGGCTTTTCCTGAGGTTTCCTCTCCCTGAACTGCTGTGCTAGCTGGCAACGGGGTGAGCTGGGCAGTGCCCTCAGTCTCGCTTTCTCCAGTGGAGGCGGCTCAGGCTGACTCTGTTTCTTTCCCTTTCCTAGAATCATCGCGATGATGAGTCCAGAGGACAGCTGGGTCTCCAAGTGGCAGCGAGTCAGTAAGTGTCTCCCTTTGTCTTTATCCTGGCCTAGATGTATTGTCTGGGCTGGGAGGGGGGAGTCTTCAATCAACGGGTAAGTGGCCCCAGAGTGAGAAAGATGGGGTCGGAGGAAAGCCACGAAAAGTGTCCTGTGTCCTGTCACTTAAAACTTGTAGCCGAAAGAAGCAGTTGCTGTTCTCTTAGAGTTGCAGCATTTCTTTCATTTTTAGCTTAAGGTTGTGTGTGGTCTTTTGTCGTAACTCACTCTTAACCGCAGTCTCTTTTCTTCTCTTTCAGGTAACTTTAAGCCAGGCGTGTATGCAGTGTCCGTCACTGGTCGCCTGCCCCAAGGTAATAATAATTATAGTAACAGCCCTTGTTCATTTATTGTGCCAGGCTCTATGGAGGTTTCTCATGTGAATTAATGCTGGTGCTCAGGACGACTCTGTGAGGAAACCAGAGCTACAGAGAGGTTAAATAACTTGTCCAAGGTCACCTAGTTAGTAAGGAGCCAGAATTTCCACCCAGGCATCCTGGCTCCAGAACCCTTGCTTTTGTCAGCTACAGTGTGTCTCCTGCCGTTGTCTTCCTGTTCTTACTAAGTCATTGACAAGCACGTGCCTGGGTCCTCAAAGGGGGTGACATTCCAGCCCGCAGTTCTGATGAGCAGTCCAGATGAGCAGTCCAGAAATTCCAGTTTGCCTAGAGCGTACCACCCCCTCCCTTCACCACGTGGGAGCCAGGGGACCCTTCTTGTCTTCTGACTCTTCTCCCCTCACAGAGCTGTTTTCTTCCCACTGCAGGAATCGTACGGGAGCTGAAGAGTCGAGGTGTGGCCTACAAGTCCAGAGATACAGCCATAAAGACCTAGAAAGGCGCCCAGCTGCCAGCATCTTGCCTCCTCGTCTCTGCCGCTGCTAGTTTTCTGTTGTGGAGCTAAATGGGCAGAACTTCAAACACATCCCGCCCTCTGATACTGAGACTCAGCCGACTGTCAGCTGATCAGCCCAGTGTGTCCTTGGGCCATTTTTACCCTCTTTGGACTACTGTAGGGGGTGGGTAGAGACTGAATTCAGTGGGGAGTAGGATGCTAGTTTTCCTACCTACAGCCCAGGGCTGCGCCCTTGCTCATAGGCAGGACTCTGGGTCAGATGGCAATAAACATGAACCCCTAGAAATGTTCTTAAGCCCACAGCAGAAGCCTTCCCTCGCTCTTTCCCTTAGCTGGGTGCTGTAAGAGCGCACTGCCCAGGAGGCATCTTCCCAGAGCAGCAGAGCCCTTCTGCTCTTCGTGATCCATCTCTGAGCCTCCAGGGTTGTAGCCTTTCGAATGTGCTTCCTTGGATCTCGGAAGGTCTGCTGTCCTGAGTCTAGGCAACCGTCTCAGCCTCGTGGTCCTGGTGTCTGTGGTTGCCGCCTTCTGCCCTCTAGACCTGACAGCAGGTATCCCTTAAAATCCTGAGGGCAAATACTACTTGCACAAGTAGTATTTGCCCTTGACCATGTTTAATACCTTTTTTCTCTTCTTTGTTCAGTTCTTCCTATACTTCAGGCCCACCAGTGGCACCCTTGACCTCCCCCGGCCCACCTTCCCTACGTCCCCGTAACTGGAGACCCTCAGGTTACTTGTTGGGTCCTGCTCTGGTTAGTTCGGGCCTCCCCAGGAGATAGGCCCTCCTTTTGTCTCTGGCCTAGTAGGGATTCTTGAGTCACGTCACGCTACTGGCCAAGATGAATTATTTGTTTTAGAATTAAATATTTATCATAAATTCTCATCTATTTAAATTTCTGTAATAAATCCTGTTAGTGTCCCCATTTTTGTTGTTATTGTTGTCATTTATGTGGCTTCTCCAGGTCTTAGTTGTGACATGTGGGATCTAATTCCCTGACCTGGGTTTGAACCCAGGCCCGCTGCATTGAGAGAATGAACTCGTAGCCACAGGACCACCAGGGAAGTCCCAGGGTCCTCATTTTTATTTCCCTAAGTTTCTTGCTCCCCATCTGTTCAGAACGAAAGTGATTACATTTCATTTACTTCAGAATTTTTGTGATTATGAAAATAAAGTGATGTGAAAATTCTGTAACTTCAGTTTTATAAAAGGTAGAACATTCACTCTTTTATTAGCCATTCTTAAATATATATACAACATGTGTGAAAGTCACTCAGTTGTGTCAACTCTGCAACCCCATGGACTGTTGCCAGGATCCTCTGTCCATGGAATTCTGGCAAGAATACTGGAGTGGGTAGCCTTTCCCTTCTCTGGGGGATCTTCCTAACCCAAGGATCAAACCCAGGTCTGCATTGCTGGCGGATTCTTGACCATCTGAGCTGTATACAGTCAACCAAAATAGTGGGGAAGTGCTGCAGGAGGATTGGCACGCAGGCGGAACTCTGACTCAGGAGCCGAGGGGCCTGCACTGGGGCTGTGTGTCTCTCAGCCACCTGGTGTTGCTAGTGAGTCAGTGTCTTACCTGTGACCTGGAGTGTACTGGGAAGGCGAAGAGATGCTGCCTCGCCAGTGACCCTCCGCATCCTTTGCGCTCTCACAGGCCCAGGGAAGGAAGCTGGGCGCCTCCCGGCTGCTCACGTCATCCCTCCGAGGTCCTCTTCAAACTGGAACCAGTTTCTCTGATGTCTTCGAGCCAGCTGAGTTTTTCATGGACTTCCCCAGCCCAGCCAGCTGACCGAGCTCTGGGTAGTGGTTTCTGTTCTTCAGTTTCAGTCTGAAAGGGGCCTTGGGAAGCAGCCCCACCAGGCCGGAGCTGATGCGTCCTGCAGGGAAGAAGTGGGTTTTACCAAGAGTGTCCGGGCCATGCAGCCAACGCCCCACTTTCACTGGCGTTCTCAGAAAGTCCCTTGGAAATCCCCCGGCCGCCGTCCTGCGTGTCTGACCCGGACGTAGCTGCTCTGTGAGAATGGAAACAGTTGGGGGGGGGAGCGGCGAGGGGAGCTGTGCACAAATAACCGCACTCACGCTGCCTCAGCCCCACACCAGAGGGGCCCTAACTGTCAGCTCCGCAGGAAGCCAGAGACACAGGCGCTGGCGGTTGTGGGGGAGGGCCGGCCCATCACGCTGACCGGATTTCACAGACGGGTGCCGGCAGCCTCTTCCTGGGAACTGCCTCTGAATCCAACTTCTGGCTTTCTCTGGTCCCAGAACCCACTCAGCAGCCCAGACAGGCGAGAAGGCGCTGGAGGCCCATCCCCTGTCAGGAACCTAACAAAACTGGAATCCTGACCCAGGGATGGAACCAGAGTCTCCTGCAGTGCGGGCGATTTAGGCTTCCCTGTGGGCTCAGACGGTAAAGAATCCGACTGCAGTGCAGAAGACCTGGGTTTGATCTCCAGATTGGGAAGATCCCCTGGAGAAGGGAATGGCTACCCACTCCAGTATTCTTGTTTGGAGAATTCCATGGACAAAGGGGCCTGGCGGGTTACAGTTCATGGGGTAGCAAAGAGTAGGTCTCTCCAAAATGGAGGGGTTGGGGTAGCAAAGAGTGGGTCTCCCCAAAATGGAGGGGTTGACTGCTGGTGCATGCAGCTTCCGGCCCAAAGCAGGGATAGGTAGCTGCTAGAACAAGGGTCAGAAGACTCTGGTCTTGGAGGGAGCAGTTTCCCCAAGAGTAGTGCGATGGGCTGGTGAGGGCCTAAACTCAAACCATTCTCTTCAGGTTTGGGCACCGAGGCCTCACTCCTCTGGCCTGGTCGCTACCTTCAATTCCCAGCCTATCTGTGACCTGCTGTTCGGTCCTCAAGTCCCTTCCATGATACCTGGTTTGTGCGTGTGTGTGTGTGTAAAAGAGTCAGGTAGAAAATGTTTAAGAGCAGCTTAACATCTCACTCTGTCTGGCACTCTGGTTCATATTTAGAATCAGTAAAGTCTTTCATTTAAACAGCCTTTTAGGGACTTCCCTGCCGGGGCAGTGCTTAAGAATTCACCTGCCAATGCAGGGCACATGGGTTTGATCCCTGGTCCAAGAAAGCCCCACCGACCTCGGGGCAACTAAGCACGTGTACCTCGGCTGCTGAGGCTGTGCACCTAGACAAGGGAAGCCAGCACAGCGAGCAGGCTGAGCACCTCAGCGAAGAGTAGCCCCCCACTCACCACCACTAGAGAAAGCTTGCACATGGCAATGAAGACCAAGAACAGCCAAAAAAAAAAATACCCAAAATACCCCCCAAAACAAAAAAAATGACATTTTACAAGTTGACAAAAGGGCTTTCACATCCATTATCTTATTTAATCCCCGACAAACCCCCCGTGTCATGGTTAACATCCTGAGGGAACGATGAAGAGACTGAGGCTCTAAGAAGTAAACTGACGGGGCCACGATTAAGCAGTGGAGCCTTAGCTCAGGAATGCATTGCTACACCCAGTTTAGGGCTGCGTTCTGACACGGTTCTCCCCACACACAGCAGCTTTGCTCCCTTTGTGATTTTTCCACAGAACCAGCAAGTTACATGTTCCCGCACATGGAGCCGCCACAACCACCCTACTCTCACTACCTACATCTCTAGTCTTCAAGTCTAAAATTGGCCAGGGAGGGGGAGGAAGTATGGGGAGAATGGCCTGGGGAGGAGATGCTTGGGGTTTACAGAAAGATCCCCGTGTGGAGCACTGGGAAACTGGTCCAGGCCTGCAGCTCCCGCCTGGCCGCATCCTCTGTTCTGTCCATCAGCTCTCAGGTATCTGCTGCCCTCTGCCAGACCCTCTCCAGCCTCCCCTGCCTTTTTTCTGCGGCTGCTACCCTCCATCTGCGCCGGGTTATGGCAGCTTCACCCTCCACTGGAACCAGGGGCGATGTTGCTGCCTCCCAGCCCTGCTGCCTCCACCGCCCACTAGCCCTGACCTTTCTAAGTCACTTGACTTCTCCAAAAGTAAGTTTCCTCTTTATAAGACGCAGTTGACAAAATCCTGGTGTTAGGTGACAAGACAGTGGTTCCTTGTGAAAGGCGGGGTTGGAGGAAGGCACAGGGGCCCCTGAGATGCTGGTAATGGTCTGTGTTTTGATCTAGATGCTAGTTACACAGGTCGATTCGCTTTCTGGAAATTTCCCGAGTTATGCACTCACCATTTGTTCACTTTTCTGTTTGTAAGTTATAATCAAAATACTGAAAGATGAATTGGCAATTCTTATCTTAGGATAGTTTTGAGAATCGAATATAAGCATTCAGGTAAGAGCAATTTGAGAGCTGTGAACCACTAAGCCTATACATGGGACTTCATGTAAAGTTGTCCCCCTCTAGATAAATTCTAAGTAAGAAAGTCATCACGTTTGTAACCTTCAGGGGCAATAGATCTTCAAAGGTATCTATCATTCACAAATATATCAAAACTGCAACCTTTTCCTTCAAGTACCATGGCTTTTTATCTTCATCTCTTTGTTCTTTCAATTTTTATGACCTACTTTGTATTTTTTTTAAATATGTACTTCCTTTCTATTTGGATCTGAGATTGTGAATGTCATTTAACCTCTACTTGGCTTTGATCATTTGTTATAAGACCTCCATTTTTGTATCATGTGCTGAAATGACTCTGGGACTAATTAGTTTTCTATCTCTTGGATTCATGTCAGCCTGTCAGATGTAACTTTTGCTGCTCATGAGTGGCTGGCCCCTTCAGTTTTTTTTGTTTTTTTTTTTTTAATTATTTATTTGTTGGCTGCTCTGGAACTTCATTGCTGTGTGCGGGCTTTGTCTAGTTGCCAATGGCACCCCACTCCAGTACTCTTGCCTGGAAAATCCAATGGGCAGAGGAGCCGGTAGGCTACAGTCCATGGGATCGCGAAGAGTTGGACATGACTGAGCGACTTCACTTTCACTTTTCATTTTCATGCATTGGAGAAGGAAATGGCAACCCACTCCAGTGTTCTTGCCTGGAGAATCCCAGGGACGGGAGAGCCTGGCGGGCTGCCGTCTATGGGGTCGCACAGAGTTGGACACGACTGAAGCGACTTAGCAGCAGCAGCAGTGAGCAGAGGCTCCTCTTGGCGGGGGGCGCAGGCTTCTCATTGTGCTGGCTTCTCTTGTGCAGGAAGGGCTCTACAGCGCGGGCTCAATACTTGTGGTGCTTGGGCTTAGTTGCTCCAGGGCATGTAGGATCCTCCTGGAACAGGGATTGAACCCATGTCTCCTGCATTGGCAGGTGGATTCTTCACCACCGGATCACTTGGGAAGTCCTCAGTTTTGTTTGAACTAGGAGAACAGATAGCCTCGCTGATAAAATGTGCTGCTGTGTGAGCCAGTAAGACTTGGACTGAGGAAGAAGCACATGGCCCTTGGGGCTCAGAGGCCTTCACCACTGGGAGGTGGAGGTCCAGGCCGTTGGGGCAGGGGAAAGAGTGAAGGCAGGCCATGCAGAGAAGGCACGGCTGGGAGAGTCCTGCCAGGCCTCACTGTATGGGCACAGAGACTGAGCCCCGGAGTCAGGGGTCAGCCTGACCTCAAGAGGGGTCGCTGCCACTTTATGTGTCCTCCACTGCTCGATTCAGCACCTTTCACCTATAGATACTGGTGTTTTTCTTTGTTTTAAAATTTCAGGAAGCAGGAACTGAGTGCAGAGAACGCTGCCCAGGGCTGCTAGCACCTCGATGCCAGAACCTCTGAGCATACGATCGAAACCATCTCCCCCTGTAGACCTGGGCATTCCTAGTCTCAGCACTGCTCACCCCTGAGTGGAGGGCAGGTCTTACAGGGGCGTGGACATAGGACTTGAAGTCCGAGCTTTCCGTGGGGGGTCATCCCATAGCAGAGGGAGGCCTGTTAGAAGTCAGGGAGATAGAAGCCGCTTTGAGCCCTTGTGCGGCTTCCTGACTGCTTCCTCTCCCTCCTCCACACTGAGTCTTGTGCTCCAGAGAGAACTGGGTGAGGGGCAGATAAGGAACAGCTTTTGACACCGGGGTGGAGAGACCCCAGCTCCTCTCCAAAATGGAGTCCCCATCCCTTCTTCCCCAAACCCAGCTGCTGCCGCCCTTTCAACCCCTCCCCCGAACCCGGAAAAATACCTAAAAGGAAGTGGGTGCTCTGGGCCACTAGCCGGAAGAGGGGGTTTAACTGTCACCTGGTCCCCGGGGGGCTTGAGTAGCAGAGGGCAGAGGGGAATATGCAAATCTATGCTTGGGAGAGAGAAGTCCACAGGGAGGTTGAGGCTGGCTGCCAAGGCCCAGCCTTCCTCCTGGGCTTGTGGTCCCCCTGCAGGGCCTGAGGCCTGATCACAGGCCCTGGAGAAGCCAGTGGCTGCCTCCGCCCACCCCGGGCAGGCACTTTCTCTGGGCATCTGAGTAGACTCACTTTCTCAGCCTTGCACCCCGGGGGAGCAAGGGGAGGGGGTTGGGGTCTGGAGCTCCTAGAGCCAGGCAGGCGGAGAGGAGCTGGAGGGGGTCCAGGTGGGCACTGACACGCCTGCTGACAACCTGGGAGAGCGCCTACTGCGTCTGCAGCAGGAGGCCTAAGCTCAGACTGGAAGACACCCCCACCCTGCCTGCCCTGGCCTCCGCACCTCTCCTCCCCCTACCAGAGGCCAGAACTGGGGACCACGTGGTGTTCCAGCCCATCTTCACAGCCACTGGGAGGCAGAGTAGAAGGGAGAAGCGGCCCTCCGGCTAGAGCTTCCACAGTCATAATTTGTTGTCAGGATGACAATTACTTGGTTCAAAACCTTAGCCACCTGCATGATCGCATTTGCTCCTCAGTATCATCCCGTGGGGCATTATCTCCCTCTCACAGATGAGAAAACTGAGTTTCAGGGAACATGGTTTGCCCAAGGTCCGCAGCCAGGCAAGGCTGTATGGGGGCGGGTTGGGGGCTCGGGGGGTTTCAGCCCAGCTGTCTTCACTGCGTCTCTTCGGTTCCTCCGGTTCCGCGGCAGATGGGGACCCAGGCACAAAACTGGGGCAAGGGTGAGGGCTAGTTCTTCCTTTTGCCCCCTTGAGCCCCTGGCTGTATGGGGGCGGGTTGGGGGGGCGGGGGGTTTCAGCCCAGCTGTCTTCACTGCGTCTCTTCGGTTCCTCCGGTTCCGCGGCAGATGGGGACCCAGGCACAAAACTGGGGCAAGGGTGAGGGCTAGTTCTTCCTTTTGCCCCCTTGAGCCCCAATCTGCAGGGGCGGGTCTGCCGACTGCAGCACCAAGGTCTCTGGGGACGAGCTGTCCGCTTCACTCCCGGGCTCACTGGCCCGTGGACCCCTCCTGGAGGGCCTGGGCCCCCAGCGCTGTCCTCACTCCCTGTTTGGCCCCAGGACTCTCCACAGCACCCCTTCCCCCTCCCTGCAGCCGCAACCCCAGGACACAGCGGCCTGCGCCCCATTGGCCGGCCTGGGAGCATTTGCCCTTATTTGGCCAGGCTGCTCCAGGCGGCCTCCACCCCCAGCCCAGCCCCCGCCGGGCTGTCTCTCTCACTTCGTCTTTTTGAGGTTTGGCTTTGGGGCCCTGGCGGGCGTCGCTTCAAACGCACTTTCTGGTTGAGTCACTTTTTTAACGGCTCCAGGGCCATGAGCTGCCGCGGCAGTGGCTGCAGAGGCAGCTCCCAACCCTGGTGGCCACCGCCCCCCACCCGACTACTTTAACGGGTTCCGAGGGAAGAAGCCGGGGGAAGAAGCTCACTGTTGACCACTTGGGGACCCACTTAGACACCTCTGTTCCTCCCACTCCCGAGCCTGGGGCCCGGGAAGTCTGCCCTGGGTTCCTGTCCCTGCTTTTTTTCCAACCCTCTTCTCCGACTGGGCTGGTGAGGAGGGAGGCAGGCTGCCTCTCACTGTCCTATTGAGTGTCCACGCTGAAGTCCGCCTGGTCCCCCGGGGGACACTTGAACGGAGTTCCTTAGGGAAACAGAAATGGGTTGCCGGCTGTTGGCTGATTTTCAGGAAGGTGAAACTTAACCTCACTAAGTTTCCGGTTCCTCATCTCTGAGATGAGGATACTATCATTTACATCACTGGGTCAGCATGATGATCAAATGAGGTTTTATAAAGTTCTTGGCTGCTGTCCTTCCCCCCCGCCCCCTGCCCCCCAGCTCAGTGTGCACACCGTGGAGGTGAATGAAGAAACAGCCCAGAGCAGTTCACAGAGCAGTCCTCACAAAGCTCTCTGCTCTTTCCACCCCCTCACCTTTTGCTTCTCCAGCTGCCCCTGGGGTGTGAGGTCGGCTGCAGAGGGCAGGATGCGGGCAGGAGGGAACAAACAGGCGGAGGAGACCCCCAGCCCCTGCCCCTGTTCTCAGCCACTAGGAGGGGTGGATTCAGCTCAAGCTCCCTTCCCAGCCATGGCTGTCTCTGAGCTATGGGAGGTCTGCCTGTGAACTCAGTGGGGAAATCCACGGGCAGGTCCTGGAACACAGGCCTGCTGTTTCTTCCTCCAAGGGCTTTGGGGCCCCTTGCTCTTGGGAACTTCTAGAGTACACACAGGTCCTTGGGTCAACCTCTTCTTCAATTTTATAGATGAAGAAACAAAGGCTGGGGGTTGGAGGCCAGATTCAGGGACGGGCCCAAAGTTGCACTGTGAATAGCCCCAGGGTGGGGACTGGACTCCTGGTCTCCCACCTCCTAGGGTTACCCTCACTTTCATGGTCCTGATGCTGGGGGTAGGCAGTTAGCCTGATGAGAGACCATAGTGGGTTCCAGGCAGGGATGAGCTGACCAGCTCCACTCTTGGGACACACACACACACACACACACACACAGAGTTTATTTGTAGCAGTTAAAACTGGAGCAGGCGCAGATGTGCAGTGAAACCAGGCACCTTTGTACCTTTGGGTGGAGGGAGCCGGGAAGGTGTTTTTTCCCCTGTCCTTCCTGTGTCCCTAGGGGATCCCGGTGGAGGATGTGTCTGGTTCCATGGGCACTCCCACGGCAGTGCTCACTCAGGGTGCTCTTCTTCCTCATACCCACACCCCTTTCCTACCCAGCCCACCCTGCCTCTTCCTGGATGATGCGGACAAAACCCTGAACCTGGCCCTGTGTTGCTTTGTGACCTCAGGCCGCCTTTGGCCTGTCTCTGGTCTTGCAGCTCCATTTCCTCACTCAGGTCAGTCTGCTGCCTGGTCCTGACCTCATCCAGGAGCGGAGCTGGCTTCCCAGGGTTCCCGCAGCTGCCTCTCACAGAGCAGCACAGGAGAGCATGACGTTTAACTTGGAGGATGTCTGGGCTGTGCAGGCAAGGCCAAGGGCAGAGGGTGCCCACCCTCCTTGTCTGGAGGCCACTCAGCACTCCTGGTGCTCCTTCCCCTGCCTCCCAGGCTCTGGGCTGAGACACGAGCCTTCTTAGGTGCTGCAGCGTCCTTGGGGACCTGGCCTGTCGAAGGGCTTTCTTCTTTCAGCCCCTACTTCCCATGGCAGCCCCCCCGCCTCAGGGAGTGTGACATCCTAACATTTGGGGCTACCAACTCCAATCACCCTTAGCCCCACTGTGCAGTGCTAGGGGTTCAATCTCCCTCCTCTGTGGCCAGGCCCGTCCCCAGCCTCGCCCGAGGGAGGGTGGGCCGCTCTCCCCTGACTTCCTGTTTGTGCCGCGGGCCTGTGGCTTCTCTCTTGTTGTCTCCGCAACAGGCAGGTTATCTGGGCTGCCATCTTTGCCTGCCTGCTGATTGAGGGCCCTGGGCCCATGCAGCTGGAGGGGAGGCTTGGTTTTCTTCTCTACTTTCCTGTGCAGACAAGACCCTTGAATTTCTCCCACCCTTGGGGGTCCATTCTCCCTTACAGGTGTTACGCCTTCAAAAGGCCGTTTGCTCCGTTTCTCCTTGCCCAGTCAACTGCTCCCTTCTCTATCTCCTCCCGTTCTAATCCTCTTCCATCCGTGCTCACTTCCTCCAGGAAGCCTTCTCTGTCGGGCCCTGGCCACTTAAGCATCTGTCAGTCCAGCCCCATGGGCCCCTCAGCCCCACTCAGAACTGACATGGTCTAGTCGCTACCGTTTTATAAGATGTTGGCATATGTGAAGGCACATGGTGTGTCCCCCCTCACCCCGCAGATTCAGCGCCTGCTCAAGCAAGAGTCCTGTGTCCTCATTAGGCCTGAAGCCTTGCACCTGCTTTAGGCACAAGCCGCTCGCTCACACTGACATATGAAGCTCCCACACCCTGCATGTGTATATGTCCTGGCTCTCAAACTGGGGAGCCCTGAAAACAGGGCTGTGTCCTTTTCCCCTCAGGGTCACCTTTACCTGCCCGCAGCCTCAGCCTGGCACACAACACAGGCTGTCCCCAAGGTCAGTGAGGTCAGGTGGGGCTGGAGATTTTGAGCCTGGCGCCCTCGGAAAGCTGGTCCCAGACCCAACAGCCTCAGGGCCCTGCCCTGGTGGAAAGGTTGGTCCCACTTTGTTTCTGATGTCAGCAGTCCCATCCCTACTCCTTCTTAGCTTGGTCCCAACTCCTTTTCCCCTCTTGCTGCCTCTGAGCGAGTTCCAAGAGCATCAGAACTGGGAAGGACCATGGAGGACACTCTTTAGCAGAGTCTCAGTGAGCCCAGGCTGCCCACTGAGTGCCTGGCTGAGCCCAGACCTGCCAGCCACCATTGGGTGGAGTTGGAAGAATAGACTCAAACTCCTCTCCTTCACAAAGAGAGGCCTCTTGTCTCAGCCACCTCCTTAGTCAGCCACTGGCCATCAGCAAAGTTGTTTTCTTTCATCCCGGGGAGCTCTGGAGGCAGGAGTGGGAGTTGCTCCTCTCTTAAGGGTGCTGGTGTCCTGAAGCTACCCCCACCTCCACCCAGTCATCCTCCCAAGCACAGGCCTCAGATTCCCAAGTGAGCCTCCCTGGATTTTTCTAGGGAGGAGCAGGTTATGTCCAGGAGAGTGCAGGAGACCTTCCTCAGAGTGTAGGCCTGAGCTGGGGTGTCACTTGCAGGGCGTCTGTGTGGGTCTGGGCTTGCTGTGCCTCTCTAGACTGGGGATTGTGAGCCTTCTGGACTCTCCAGGCCCTGTGTGTATATGTGCATGCGTGTGTGTGTGTTTGTATAGGTATGTGTGTACGTATGTGTCTATCCACGTGTGTACGTGTACATGTGTGTACGTGCGTGTGTGCAGGCCTGCACTGAGGATCTTGTTGCTCAGTCACTCACTCAGGCCACACCTATGGGCCGTGCAGCAGGGAGCAGGGCTTCCAGCCCAGCACTCCTGTTCGACTCACCTGGGTGGTTTTCTTACTGTCTCAGTGTCCTTATCTCAGACCCTGACCTTTCCTTGTCTTTGACTTTGTCTCTGGTGTCCACGTTCTTTTCCTTTGAGGCCCAGCAGGGCTGGGGGAGAAGTCCAGGGTAATGGAGGTCCTGACCACCCCACACCAGTTCCATGCGTCCTCAACCCCAGCCTCAGGATGGAATTAGGGAAAGGCCCAACCCGTCCAGAAACCGCCTGACCCTAGAAGCTCTGTGATTGGAGAGGCTGAGCCTCCAGCTCTCTCCTTAAAAAAAAAAAAAAATCAGTGGTCCTTGGCCTCGAGCCTTGAGGACAGACAGGGAGAACAGCCTCTGTTGTCACAGAGGGGCAGGCATCAGGCATCAGCTCTGGTCAGGAGAGAGGCCAGGCTGGGGCTGGGGACTGTTGAGGGACAAGCGTGTCTCTCAGGAGGAAGTTCAGGTCTGACTTGCCGCAGGTCACACGCTGAGGGAGCCTGCGGCAGAGCTGGGCCCTGAAGCCAGGCGCCCTGGCCTCCAGCCCGTGACTCGTCAGCTCAGACGAAACACCTCCAAGGCGATGACTCTAGAAGGGGGCGGCAAGATGCTCATGGAGGAGGAACCCTGAAGGGTGGGAGTCCAGGAACCCAGGTTACTGCACGACTCTGATATTCTTATCCTCTTATCGCCTGGGGCAGCCACTTCCCCTCCACCCAGGGTCTGCTGCGGTGGTCTGTTAAAGGAGCACTGTCCCATTTCTGGCCAGCTCATCCTCCTCACCACTGTCCCTTCAGGCCTGCAGGTGAAGGACCGTGTTTGCCCTTCTCTGTCCTATTTATGGGCCTGGAGATGGGTAACAATCTTCCAGGTTGAGCGTTGCCAAGCCTGAAGGAAAAGATGCAAGACAGTTTTCTCCCCTGCTGCCTCCCTGGCAGGCCAGTCCTCTTCTGGGCCTTTGAATCCGAGAGTTCCCACAGTCTGTGCGTGCCTGGCCCGGAATGGGGGACCCAGAGAAGATGCCCACGGGAAGGAGTCCCTGGGTGATTGTGGTCCATCCTACCTGCTCCCTCACCTCCTTGGCCCTGGCCCAATCCACCCCTCTTGATGCCAGAGCCAAGCCCACTGAGAGGCTTGGAGAATCACTCACCCTAGCCCCCCACCCAGCCCCACACCCCGTTTCCCGCT